>VXBJ01002639.1:0-93261 GCA_013400055.1 Nycticryphes semicollaris | reverse complement strand
CCTTTTTCTTTTTTTTTTTTTTTTTTTTTTTTTTTTTTAAAAAAAAAGGCATTTCTTGTAGCTAGTTATGTAATTTAATGTTGAAGAGGAAACAGGGTGTGTTGTGCACAGAGAACCAGGGCTCTGTAAAACTCTACCTCCTGTATATTTGCCGGAGCCGTTATGAGAAAGCCCAACAGAAAATGCCACGCTGTAACATGTTAAGTGTCGCACTTTCCTGTGGCATTTGAAATATACAGTGCTTAAGGTCATTTGGGTTCTGATGCAGACATATTAATCTCGTTGCAGAGATCCTTTTAGTTATATTTACGAATTATTTTGCCATTGCCACTAATGACCAGTTGCAGGGGAGCCCTCCCCGACATGGTGCCGGAGCAGGCAGTTCCAAGGAGCTGGTTTTTGCATGCCAAATAGCCATTTTTCTTTGTCTTTCGTGGAGTCATCTGTAGGGTTGAGTATTTTCAAGTTCTGTTTCTGTCCTACTTGCATGTTAGCTGCAGGCGATCCGCATCACAGGGAGGAGGCGGTCCCTTGGGGAGGGCCCACTTTTCTGCATTTAGTTGGTTGCTTTGAAAGCAAAGGATGCTAAAAAAATTAGCTTTCTTTTAGGAGTGTTGGATGACTTGTGCACAACAAACAGATTCAGAGTTGAAGGCTCCTGTGCTATTTTTTTTTTTTGTGTGTTGCTTTTTGAAGGAAGGAAGGAAGGCAAGTTGTGATTTTTAAAGGGACACTGCATACTTTATACCCAAAATACAGAGATCCTTCCAGCAGATGAGGGGAGTTGGAGCTCATGTCCTGGTGGTCTGGCCAAGGTGGTGGAATCTCCCCTGCTGTGGGTAAGAAGAAGGGAGTTAGCAAGGCAGCAAAGTGACTCCTAATGCTTTGCAGAATTGCTGGTATCCTGTGCTCTGTCCTTCCACGCTGGGCTTTCTGTGTGCTTTCATGTGGGACTAAGCATGTTGGGACATCGCATCATTCTGGGATGGTGTTGCCTAAGAGCATGCTTCTCTCTAGACCTACTTTGTCTACCAGAGCCCAGTTCCTCCCAGTTCCAGGATACTCTTTGCTGCCGGTTCTTTAAAGGTTCTCCACTCCAAAAGTCCATTAACCCATTTCCGTAGACATGAGCAATTAAAATATTGGCTCAAAAATTATTTTCTCTATGCATTTCATATCATAGCAAAGTTTCTTCTTAAAAGCATAAGCTGTATCAATGAGCACTATAAATTTTTGTCACCTTCTTTCTTTTCAAAATGCTCTGTGCTTTTCCAGTTCATCTGAATTCTTCTTTTATGAAATTGATGGCAGTCTGGGAAGAAGTTTTGGGTTCTGTGGGCCCTTGAAACAAATCTGCTGTTATCACCGTTGCTGTCTCTGGGTGCTCTGATGTCTCTGGGTCCAGGTGCTCGGTGCATATTTGACCAGTCAAGAGATCTTAGATAAAGCAACATCAGAGGCATGGTCAGCAGTGATGGTTATCCCATGAGTTGTTCAAGGAATGTGACAGCTGAAGAGCTACTCAGTGAAATCATAGTCCAGTTGCAAGCTCTGGTTCTCATCTTATGGTCAAATGACCCAAATTCATACTTACTGTTGGCACCTGCTAAATAAGATACATCAGTGCTGTGGCTATTCTTCACTGTTAGCTATTGAGACAGAAATCAGAGGAATATCTTGCCAATAACAGCAAGAACTCTTAAGATCTTTCTTTTGAGGGCAGAACTGCTATTCTCAACCAGTCTCCAAGTATGACTATAAGAAAATAACTATTTTTGCATTACGTTTTGGTATACAAAGGATAAAAACATGCTGTACCAATGGGCTGGTGGAGTATTTCCGCTTTCAGTAAGGAAGTAGAGATAAAATCAGGCACGTTCTGCAACGGAAGAGCAGCCAGCCTGTCTGGTGATAATTACTGCCCAGCTTCAGACAAGGTTTTGTGCTTGTGCAAAGGCTAGGAGCTCTGCAGAATTGCCACTGGTGGCACTGGAGAGCCAGTGGGCACCAGTATAGGAGACCCCTGAAACATAAAGCACAAGATTCTGGGTTTAGATGATTTAAAATAAGGAGAAAAACTATTATAGTGGCTAAATCTCATGAACACATTCAGGTTAGTACTTACGTGATTATGGGAAGCAGGATTTCTCTCAACAGTCTTGACCTGCGATTGCTAAACAGTTTTCATTTTCTTCGGTTTTAGTGTGTTGCTATTGCTGCATTATGATAATTACTAACCACGTTGGCTTAATCATAGATTTTCCTCACAAACTTATTCTTTTTAAATCAGACCAACAGGGCATTGTCTTATGAATGCTTTAGGACAAAACGTACAACTTTGTTGCTCTATCAAAGAACTACGTTCAAGTAAGACACAACCGAGGGGCTGTGATGGCTTGTTTGAGGTGTTGCAAGGCTCCCTCTGTGTCTCCCCTCAACGGGTGGCTTCCCATTCTGACCTTGTCACCCTTCCCAAGGCCATGGCTGATTTCTCCTTCTGTTTTCTCTCCTTGCAGAATGGCCTGGGGTGCTATCATGATGGTTGCCCTATTGCAGATAACTGCAAACAATAAAACATCTTAGCTAAATATTTGAAAACTATCTTGAAATTATGAAGCAGGAGATGTACTTTGGTTATCGCAGTGGAAAGCTATCAGACAAGTACCCTTGGTGCATGGAAAATACATGCTTTTAACAGTTTTAATCCTTTATCAATTATTCATATGTGAAGGTTTTTCTGTATTTGTACAGTTTGTTGGATGGAATAGCAAGCATGCCTTTATTTGTCCAACAGTTTTGTTCGAACTCTATCCGATAAGATATTTAACACACCCAAACATATTTAATTTAAAAATAAAGAACCATTCTTTCTGTGGGGTTTTGCACATCATTCTTCTTTATTACGCCAGGTTTTGCTCACCATACCATGCTCTTCCTCAGAGGACAGAGACAAATAACCATTCTCTGCAAGGACAATGTGTGTCTTGAATGCATTTTAAATGCTGCACTTTGTTATGATTGCAACCAACATTTAAAATATGCTGCAATCAAATTCCAAAATGACATGAGAAAAATGACATCAGAGAATAAATCTATTAGGCTGCTCAGGCAACAGGAATGTTTGAGCTGGAACATACTTAGCTTGAAAGTTAAAGATTGAGTACAGTGTTTATTTTATTTGCTTAAGAGAGGCAAGTCTAATTCATCCCTGTTGTGGAAATCAATGGAGTTACAGTATAAATATACTCTTCAAATATATTTGGCATATTACATGAGTTAAATAGCATTACCTAAATATAGTTTAGCTTTTAAATATCACATGAGATTACTGATTTACTTTTACATTGTGCTCAGTTTGTTTAAAATATTCAAGGGTCTCGCTCATGGCATACATAGTAATTCCACCTCTAGGCCTGGAGGAGGGAAACCAAAGCCAAGTGAGCTTCCTGGTGGAAGCTGATGTGGGGCCTGGCTACGTAGGTAGAGACTGCAGCAACATCGTGGGGCAGATGCCTATAGTCTATTTTATCATTTTCTAATTTACTTGATGCATTGCAGGAACAAGACCCTAGCAGAAGTGCTTTGTATTTAGCCACAATGCAATTAGTGATTTTGGAGATATCTGAATACTCAAAATTCTCTTGTTAAAACTGTTTTGATCCCTTCTGCAAAAGTCCTGCAGCTTTTAAGCTGTGTTTGGAATAAAGTTTCTTCTAAGCAAGAAGGGGAACCTGGGAAGGAGTTAGCACACTGGGGTCAACCTTACAGCTGGATCCTTTCCTAGGGCTCTGGCAGACTGAGGTTCTGTTTCGCACCTTTTTTCTCAGAAACAGGCTTCCAGCTGGGTCAAAAAGCCCTTTGACTGGTCATTTACTATATTATGGACTATTTCCTTGTGTTTCTTATTGGTGTAGAGGAACACAAGCTGTATGCTAAAAGATCTTGGAGAAAAAAAAAATCCCATTGAGCTGATGCAGATTTTGAGAAGGAAACATTTTTACCCAAGTAGGATCACCCATCTCTGGGGTTTAGTAAATACTTTAGGAATTTCTGGGCCAAGTCATACTGCTTTCTGGCTATGCATTAAGCTATTAGCTCCCGTTACTGTAGGTATGAATATTCCTTATACATCTTCCTGAAAAATTCCCCTTAAAGAAAATAAATTATGTCTTGCACTCAAAGTTCTTAAGTGAGCAAGGCTGAGATGATAGATTTAACTTGTCTTACATGGAAAAAAATAGTAGAAAATAAAGTGGTATTCAAAAATGTGATTTGTTTGCCTTCAAAATTGTAGCTCTAGTTTTCTCCAAAGGATCAGAGCTGAGCAGGTGTTGCCTAGGTAGGAAAATTTCACTTAAAGATCTCTGAACTGTCCCAAACTGAAGTCCATTCTCATCCATAACGTAATTTAGCCCTTGACAGATATATAGAGCTCTTGTAGTTTTCTGTTCTTCACAAAATCTCCTGAGCTTCAAGTCTCACTGACCAGATGGGTTGTAATTTGGCCTCTGACATGGTGCAGTCCTGCTGGAGGGTGAAAATTACCTGAACTGGCCAATGCCGAGGTCACACTCCTGTCTCCTTGAAGTCGTTTTCTTTTTTCTCAGGCTCCTGCCTCCCGTTTCCCAGCACATGAATCTCTGTTTTCTGCATTTTGAATAGTGCACAGTACTGAGACGTGGAATACTTATCCCCTCAGAAGTCAGATATTATATTTAAATGTCCTAAGCTTCTGCAGAATATCAGTCACAGGATTGATTTAGCCTTGGCAATATCTGACTCCACAAGTGAGGTGCTGAGATTGCCCTTTGTCGGGTAGATTGGAATACTTTGTAGTGTGTCAGGTGTCAGAAACAGCAATACATAGCATATAAATGTGCTTAATTAAGGAGAGCCTTGAGTGCTTTTCCAGACTGAGACCTCATGACAGGAAACGATATTCATGTATATTTTCCACATCTTAATTTTTTGGGCAAAAGAAAAATGGAATACAGGTATTTTAAAAGAACTTCATCCACCCGCCACTTTCCCTAGAGCTGTTACTTCCTCAGACCCTTCTGACTGAGCAAATGGTGTGAATATACTTAGGATGAAGTGTGGGAAGTTTTGCTCTTGTCAATAACAAAAACTAGAGAGATTTTTGTGGTACCATTTTCCCTTCCTTCTCTGTTTTAATTGAATTGCTGACTCTTTGTTGCTCAGATGTCTATCTGAGCTCCAGAACAAAAGGGAGGGGAAAAATATGGATCAAATCTAACTCTGGGAATTTCTGCCTTGTCTTCAGTTAGTTGAGAAGGGATTGCCTCTGACTCCGTTCCTCTCCAGAAGTTTTCTCTGCTGGCTCTTCCATGCAGCCCCGGTGTGATGTCCCCGTGGTGCGACCGTAGCAATCACCACCAGGTCAGCAGCACATCTTGCAATGAACAGAATTTACCCTTTCACCTTTGCATCCCCCTCTGCTCTTGTACGCAGCTTAATTTTTTATTCTTTTGCTTTATGCAGCAGAAGTCATTTTTTGCAGGTGCAAAAAGGAGCCTTTTATTTTCCCCATCTTAAGAAAAAAGTTAGAAAAAAATACTCTTTCCTTACTGAAAGGCAATATTTTGCTTTTAGCACTACTTTATGTGCGGCATTTTTTAGCTCCTCTAATCTTAAATTCAGTACATGAATGGATGGATAATTTCCTCCCTGTCAGTTTTTTCCTGCTTCTGAATTATTTACTACTCCCGCAACTTGTAGCTGTGAGTCCACTTATGTCTCGTTGAGCTGTAGCTGTGCAAGAAGCTCCCTTCACCCGCTGTCCTGGGGGGCTGCATCTGTGCTGCCAGGGCAGGCAAAGCCTGGGGTATCTGGGCTGGAGCCCCCCCCGGGCATCCTGCAGAACCCAGTCCTTAAGTAACACAGCCTGCATCCGTCTAATTTGTCTTCATCATTCATATCTCCCGAATCCTGAATCATTTTGGTTGCCCTCCACTGCACCTTTTCAATCTCCACAATGTCCTGCCTGTAATATAGTGACCAGAATTGCACACAATATTTCAAATATACTCCCACTAATGTCTTATATAAAGTAGTGCCAGAATAACTTGCACTGATTTATAATCCTTACAAATATATATATTTGTTTAGCTGCCGTTGTTGTTCTTGTTTTTTTTTTTTTTTATTGCTGCCAAACATTGAACATATGTCTGGTGGTCTGAAGGCCTGTTAAAGACAACGAATGAATCACATTTTCTACATGACAAAACAAAACACCTTTATTTTTTATCATTGTCTAGCTTGAGTGGTGATACAAGATAAATTGAAACAACAAAAGGAAAAGAGAGTTTAGAAAAGTCAGGTAATAAGGTATCAGGTTATAAATGAAGTCTTCTAGTGATTGAAGTCAAAAAATATCCACGGGCACTTCACACTTCTTAAAATAACATATAAATCGCCCAACAGGATGGTGATAACAATGTCCTGTTCAAAGTAGGGAAGCTTACCCCACCCTTTGGGGAAGATGCAAAGAGGATGACAGAATATAAATGGGAATTTTTTCGCTGGTTTTTGGCCACAGGAACATGCAGAGCAATGTGTGATGCTAATGCACAGAGTAACTCCTTTTTTTGGGGGTGTTGATGGTGCTCTATTTGTGATATGGCTTCTTAATGGAAGTGAATTGCCTGCCGTTGCCTTTTTCTGTTGTGGAAGATTCTGTTTTTGGAGTCATACCATTAATATTTTGAATTAATGCATTTCAATGCTGTTATTTGCAGTAAAGAATGATCGCAAGTAAATATCTTCCATTCTGTGGTTCATAGAGGAGGCATCAGTATGTTACCAGGAGGCCTTACTGTAAAATGTACTAAAACATCTCCCATTCCCTAACGAGTCAGGCCAAAGATTAACATTTTGTAGAAGAGGTGAAAATAAACTTGAGAAAACATAAAACAAGTATGGTCAAGCTGAAATTAATCTGGGAGGGTGCTGGGAATGGCAGGCCACAGCAGACTGGCAAATATTTTCTCTTAATTGTGGCAGCAATGTTTGAACTCTGCTTGTTTCCAGTTTCAGAAGTTTTGATGGCTTCCACCTGAATTTGGTCTGAGCTATATAGTGCAGGTGACCTGCATTAATGGCCTCATTTTCCCAAGACAAGGCAATGCTATTAATGTACGGTACCAGGTTTTACCTTGGCTAGTGGCCATTATCGCCAATAAATAATGACTCATGTTACATCAACTCCTGCTGAGGTCTTGGGACATGAAATTCATGTGTGCTACCAATGTAGATCGAACGTAACCTTGACATTAATCAGACAGGTGGAATTTAAGGTTTCCCCATGTTTCCCAGTGCTGCTCTTGTGACAAATCATGAAGTTCTTCTGCAGTTCACTGGTGAGGTTTAATATAAAAAGGCCCACACCTTCATTTACCACTTACTGTTTTTATTTTATCTATTAATACGACCATTATGGTGTTTACAAATATCTCTGCCTTCCTATTGCTCTCCTGAATCCTAAATGGGCTCCTGTTTTCCAAGAGCAAACAACAAATGGAGCAGACCTTTGAAGAAACCCACCCTCGATTAATAGTTAATGATGGCTCAGGAGAAGGAACAAAGCCCGTACGATGTGAACACGGATTAGCCCTTTTATAAACACGGCCAAACAGTTTGTAGGAGCGCCGATGCCCGGGAGCAGCCTGCTGTGCCCTCCTGCTGAGACCAAGGCCGGGCAGCGGGTTCAGCGCGGGGGGCCCAGGGCCCCCGGGGTCTGTGCCCCGCCTGCCCCCCTCTCCCACAAAGCAACCAGCTGGTTGATGCAGGAGCATCCCCTGCCGACCAGCGACGGGCAATAATTGCCTCTGCCAAGGACCCAGTGTTAACGCTCTTTTCCTCTCCCCGACCATAGAAATGTTGAGGTTGGCCAAGGTGGATGGCCAGCATGGGGCTCTTGGCCCCACATAGCTCATGGGTTGCCTCTGGGTTGCCTTACAAACCCCTTAGTCTGTGTTCCCATCAAAATGCTTGTGTCTTGTCCTCTTGCCTGGGGTTGGGGCATCTGCTGGTGCTGATGGGGGTTGGAGCAGAAACAGCGCTTTGGAGAGGGAAAGCTTCGCATCCTCCTACCTGCTTACCAAACCGTCCTTTCTCAGGCAGAATATTTTTTTAGGACTTCAAATATTTCTATTAATAAATTACTATGCATCATGTCAAATTAGCATTGCCATTACTAAAAGATTAATAGCGACAATGCGTTGTGGCACTCCATTGCTTCAGGGTGATTTTCTTTTGTTCATGCTTTGGCATAATATTGTGCGGCAGAACTATGGAGCATAAATTTAGCCCCAGCCCCTCAGCAGAAGTAATCCTAACCACAGCAGAGGGTGAGCAATTAGTGCCCACTGCTGCTCCCCAGCGAACCCACCCCAACCTTCTGTCAAGGTTGCCTTCGAAGCAGGAGGCACCGGGGCTAACGCCGACCGATATCCCTCACACTTTGCAGATAACAAGATAGATCCCGACGTTTATATGCTTTTATTTACTAAGTGCTCGGGAGGAATAAACAACAATAATTTGCATGTGAAGCCTTTTTATTTTAGACCGTGAATAATTGGTGGGTTAGCAGTGGTGTGTACACTTAAGTGTACATCACGCCAGCTGTAGTCTTTCCTTTCATAAATCCTCCATCCTAACTGGAGTTTACAAGGGAAGGAATTACTCTCCTGCTCATGTCCTTTTCCATCGCGCTTGTAAAAAGGAGGAACTTTTTTTTTCCCCCTTTGCCTCCTCGGGCAGGGACACGACAACAAAGCAATTAAGCAACGTGTCCTAGTGGATGCAATTTGAAATAAAGGGTGGGAGTATATCATGTGGTAGCGTTTTGTCTAAAAGATATTCACGAAAATTTCGTACCTGCAGTTTAATGACGGGCAGGGAGAGGGAAAGCATCTAAATCTCATTTTGAGGCACAAGCTTTTTTATTTTTTCCTGGTTTAACAAATGACTTTCACAAGTGAAATTATTGCGTTATCATCTATTTGACTTCATGCTGGATATATCCAGGAAAATATCTTCATGATGGCTCTCTTTCTTGCTTAAATATCAAGTATTGGTATTTTTAATGTTTTTGTAAACATTATATATTTTAATACTTGAGAAAATGTATCTCATAAATAAGCTTTATTATCTGTCAAAAAGGATGAAAATATAACTTTACATTTCTGTTTTAAAGTAATTTTAGTGCCTATTAGCTATAAAGTAACAGTTATATATAATTTAGAGTATGTAGTCACTCGAAACAACTTGACATTTTCACACAAACACAGAACCTTAATAATAGTCTTGGGATTTCATTGGAAGTATACACCACTACAGGATATTAAAATAACTTATGGTGCACTGTAATTCTTGTTTTGTATTTGTCCAAGTAGTTTTGAAGCATGCTATAAAGTAGAAAAATAAAAACCTAAGCTCCAAAGTCAGCTAAGCTGCATTCTTAAAGTTATAGCAGTCTTTTCATATTAAGTATGATTAAACCAACTGACATTTCTGGTTGTCATCTTTCTCTTCTTCCTTCCTATTAATATGCTATGCTTAAAATGTAAATGCTCTGCATACTGCATTTTTTATTTAAAGCCCTTGCAATTGTTTGCTTAAAATAATGATGCTGATTGTATGCGTTCAGGGATCATAATAATAGCATGAAAACAGTAATTTACTTGTTGATCTTGAGTAAACTCCAGATTTGTGCAATGAAATACTTTGCTAGGCTTACACGCAGTTGAATGCTCCCGTCTTGAACTTAGCTCCAAAAACCCAAAGACACTTGTGCCTATTGTTCTGCACCCCAGGCAGAATCGAAACCGTGAGAACAACGGCTGGAGATTCACCAATCTGGTGAGTTTCTTCTTGAAATGGTGTGGAAAGAAAAAACAATATCAAAAGTTTCTTACAGATTCTAAAATAACCCTACAGACTTTATTGTGATTAAAATTTGCCCAGGATTTAACTTGTTCTTTTAATTGTAATTGAAGTGGCATGTGGGTAGGGATTAGGTGAGTGTGCAGATGTGCACAAAAATTTAATATGAACTTGGAGGAATAGCCTCGTTGCCATAAAAGGGCCGACCAAATGTTCACAGATGGAATTTGAGTGGACTCTTATTGAATAAGCTAGTAGGGCCCACTTGGGTCATTTCCACATCAATCCCATGTAGTCTATTTGGAAAAGACACAGTCCAGGCCTTTTCGGCAATAATTATTCTCATGCCTGATCCATTAATTTTTTAATTTGCATTGGGGTTGCTCAGTGACAGCACTACCACTATCAATAAGAATTTAAAATGCAGCTTGAAGAAGATTGCGTGTGGCTATGTTGATTTTTTTCAACCTTCCTTAGACACAGAAATTACCTGTAGTAAATATTGTAGTCAAATGGAATCCGGAAAATCTTGCATATAACTAAATAAAGGTCTTGCTCTGTCAAGAAACTTTCAAAATATGGTGATCGTTGGGGAATTCAAAATAAGGAGCGAATCTGGTAATATGAAAGAAAATAACATTATAATTCTACCTCATATTACCAATGTTTCTTTCTTTCCCTACTTTCCCAACCCAATGTTAATCTCATTCTTATTTGGATGTTGCTTTTAGGCTGTTGAATTTATAAAAATGCATATGAAAAACAAACCAATTCATAAGTTTTTCTCTTTATACCATTCTTCCCAGGAGTCTCACTGAGTTTGTACCCAGCAGAAGACAGCAGAAATGAAATTTAATCATTAAACTGTGAAATATGGAAATATCCCTAACAACACAGTAAAGCTGACAAAAGACTAATTTCAACATAACAGGTTTTAAACAATACGTCGGGGTATAGAAGCACCTGTTACGTGGGTTGGGGATGGATGTCGTTACCAGGCTTGGCTATAGCGGGGGAAAACTAAGGAACCCTGGAGCCTTCCTGCCCTGCACTGGGCTCCCACCAGCGGAGCCGTGTTTCATAGGGGTGCGTGTGTCACCCTTTCCCATGGGCAGGCAATGGAGGGCTCAGAGGTCTGAGATTTTTTGCCAAAGGACTTGTTTCCTCCATGGTCTACCACACCTCTTCTTTGGCCTGAGCATAAAGGTTTCATCTCTGCCGTGACAACTTTGTCCGAGGCCTCAACTAAACCTTCAGGGCTTCCTAAACTTTGTAGGGCTTAATATAAGCCAGTGCATAGAATAAAAGCAAACAGAAACCACTCCGAATAGTTCCTTTTGGTCTGTATCAGCAGTCTGTATTATCCCTTGTTTGGGATTTTCAAAGTCAGGTTGTGCTTGCCTGTCTCTGCTGCCACGTAGTTTTTTACCTCTCTGAAAATCAGAAATTGCCCATTTGCTGTTTCAGGGCCAAAGAGTTGGATACTTCTCTCTCTTACTTCCTAGGATAATTTTTTTTCCCTGCTAATCTTCTACTGCTGGTGCAGAGGAAGGCCAGGGATTTGTGTTACTGAGAACTAGGTTGGATTTTTGAAGCTCTGGGTGTTTGGTGTAACCCACCAAACTCTGTGGGAAGTACAGGTGCCCATATTTCTGAAATAGCAGCTCCTGCTTGCATTTTATGGGGAATGTGTGGTAAGATTATCTATTAATGCTCAGATTCTGGTGCCGTAATTCAGATTGACTGGTACCGTGCTGAGGAGGTGGTATCGTAAATAGCAATCTGGCTGCTGAAATTTGGATGCAGCTCAGTACTGATTTTTTTCTTCTGCTTTGCTTCACTCCTTTTCTTTACTTCATGCCTTTTTTATAGCTTATAGTTGAGATTTTATGGTATTGCTGGGCATTTTTACATGCTCAAATATGTGGAAATTTATAAATAAATAAAGCAATTCTGGAATTGAAAAGCACAATAATATGAATCACCTGGCTGTGAAAAAGGTATGCAATCAAAAACTTGTTTTGCCTCTGTCTGTCTGGGGTTTAATTTCAAAATGTTTTAAAAAATTTTTTTTGTTGTTTTTTCTTTTTTCTTTTTTTTTTTTTCTTTCCTAACTGGGTCTCATCTAAACAGCCGAGCAGCGAGTGGGAAAGGATTAGAATATTGATCAAATAAATAGGCACAAGGAATAGAAAATTAAAGTGCCGAATGTCAGCAGGAGTGTGATAAGACAGCCCATGTCTCTGTAGCCAGGGTTTTGTAGCTCCTAAAGGCAGCAGGTAGATAAAGGAGTGTGTGGAACCAGGAAGAGTTCCCTGTGGGACTGCAGATGACATTGTAACAGATGACTCCAGATGACAATGTAAGAGGAGGAATGGAAAGAAATTATATTAACAAACTGTAGTCGATGGTTATAATAAGATTTGAACTGCTGAATAACCGAACCTGAAAGACCAACATATTTTTCAAGATGGTTTAGAAGGATCCCACGATTGAGTATGTCAAAAGCTGCAATTATGTCAAGAAGTATTACAAAGGATGGATTCCCAACATCAGATACAATAAGTGTATTATTACAAATCCTGATGAGCAGAGATTCACTACTGATGAAAAAAAAAAACCCACCTCAAAACAAAACTGCAGTGAAACTTTTGTAATAAATTACATCCTTAAAATGTATGTCTTATGACTCTTCCTCTTGCCTAATACTGAGAGAAAAAAATAGATTTAAATCTGTTTTACTGATTACTGAAACATACAGGGATTAAAAAATCCATTTAATACAGTTAAATTTTTAGAGTTTTAGATGGTCATAGCGGATAATAATACCTTTATGATATTTTCAATATGTGAACCCAGCAGAGGAAAGATTTGCTGAGAAAAATACCAGATATTGGCTCCAAGGGGTATGCTGTTGGATAACGATTTTGTTTCCCAAACTCAAAGACTGAGAGAGAAACACAAGAAACCATGGATTTTTGGGGGTTTGTTTTGTTTTGTTGTGGGAAGAGGTTCTATAATAGGTCTATCAGTTTTCTGGCATAAATTTGTCAAGGGAATAAATGTGTCTAATACATATTTTTGATGATTGATAATGGTATTCCAAGTCTGCTAAATAAGGAAGCAAGACATTTTCTTTCAATGTTTAAAAGATGGGAAAAATAGCCTGAGTGTTCTAAAATGACAAAGGCATTACTAGTTCAGTGTTTTTTTAACTTCTGAAAATTTTGGCTCCATTTAGTAGCCTGGCTTGTTTTGTCAACAAGGACAACGGTGTGCTTAATAGTAGCAATTTGATTTTTTGTGACTCACACTTACCATATATAAATATTAAGAGCTTCACACACAAAACGTCTGTAACTCCCAAACTAAAATAGAAAAGCCAATTCTAAAACATCATAAATCCAAGATTTGTTTGGGTTTTTTTCACCAGTGCGATAGTGATTTGCAAATGATGCTGTTGACGTTGTTGGGTTTGCTGCCATGTGTCTGTTGCTGCTTTTCCTCCACACCTTCCGGTAGGGAGCAAAGGACTGGAGGAGTCTGCTGAGGGTCCAAATGAGTGACAAGGGCTGGAAATGGGGAAAGGATTTGTTTTCAAACTGTTTGTTGGGATTTTCAGTAGTTGAGGACTATGCAAATGAAAACGGTTTCATGAAAAGTGAAAGTTAGAGGTGTACTCGCTGCCAAAGAAACAACAAACATCCACTGCCAATCTGCATCTTTAAATACCACCAAAGCTCTTGCTTTAATTGTACCTTAATTTAGCCTTTGTGTTGGTCCCCCTTTTACCCTTTTCTGCTTCAAAATGTCTTACTGCTGAAGTTGCAGCTTTGGCTTCTGTTTTGATAATCTGCAGTGCTTGAAGCAGCTCTGATAAATAACATTTGCAAGAGCACTGGATGAAAAAAAATCTATCTTAATTAGATGCTTATTGAAATCTAGCACAAACTGTATATGAAACACGATTTCAAAACTGAAACAAATATTTTTATATTTATATATATACACACTAATATATGTACCTAATGCCAATGTCACGCACAGCGTTCCTGAAACAAATGGGAAAATGGAGATTGCTGCTGACCTCAGAGCTTTTCTAAAATAAGTTTCTCAGATGATTGTAAAAATCTATAGTAGAGTCATTTTGCAGCAGTGCATAACTTTTTGTTCATTGAACTTTGTGTGCAAGGAATGATGGTGCATGGGAGGGGGACATCTCCTGCAAGGATACAGGATTGTGCTCACTCTTCAGTCGTCTATTTTTGTCACCAGTGTCCTGTTTTATGAAGCAGGATTCTTTCTCTTAGCGTCTGATATGATGTGATATGCAATATAATATTCAGTATTGAATTCCAAGACTTGGTGTTCATATTGTTTGTCATCCATGTTCTTACCTTGTGAAGAATCTAATAAGGAAAATAGCCTGAAAACTTCATATTTTACATTAAAAAAAAAAAAAATCAGTGTCTGATGTGGGAGAAGAGAAACTGGGTCCAAAAAATAATTTATTATTATCTGAAAAATGGCAAAATGCAGTAGAGGAAATCCAGGGACATGAAGCTGGAGAAATTTTATTTCTTCTGTGTTTTCATCTCTCAGTCGGGTTCAGTTGTCACTGATTGTATCCCCTGCCAAACTGTGCAGTTTTTCCAAGCATGTGTGTCTGTCACCATGCCAAAATCTGGACCTTTACCTACACGTTTCCTTTGCCTGCCCAGCTTGGAGGGTCTTCTCTGGGCACAGCTCCTGCAGAGGAACCTGCCCCTGGTGACCCCTCCATCCCCACTTTGCTCTCCCCCAGCCAGGGCCACCCTCGCTCACCCCAGCAGGCATTGCTGGGGAAGTGGTTCAATAAATTTGGGTTTATCTGGGGAGGAAGCCATCCCCTGTGAGCACTGAGGCTCCCTCCTAAAGCCAAGCATCACACAGGGTCAAGTGGGGTGTAGAGTTCTGGGTGGGGGGATTCTCCAATCCCTCCTGAGAGCTCCATCTCAGGGGGTGGCTGCTGCCGCTGGAGCTGCCAGCACGGGACGGGAGCTTGTGCTTCCCTTCTCCTCCTCTCTGCGATCCCACTCCCAGGAATACACCAGAGAGACAAAAAGCCTTTCATGAATGCAAATTTCAGTAGAAGTTATTATTTTTCACTTTCATGGCAAAAGGAAAAAAAATAACGCAGGAACAGTGCGGCTTCCCCACAAATCTCCAACTAACCCTTGCACTCAATTAATCTTCATGACCTTCTAATGCCCCATGCCATGAATTGTACCTTGAGGTTAGGAAATGGGTCTCGTAGTAGTTCCCAGTGACTCCTCTACAGCTTTTGTGTTCCAAGCCTTTAGATGTTGTTGATTTGAATTTGAAATTTCTTTCATGCATAATGTCTTGATCTGACAGAGCTCTTTGCTTTCAAAGCTGAGCTTTAATTTGTTTAATCTGGCATATTCTTAATTATACGAGCTGTAAATTTTATTGTATTGTAAAGCCCTGAAATACACACATAAAGAGGCAGCGCCAAGGTACGATTGATTAACGGGACCATCTTGCTCTTGGGTGAGACAGTAGTATTCATGGGGGGATAACGGGGGGTGTCTGCAAAGAAAATCCTGGTGGAGAAACACTGTCCCACAAACACTCGTGAATCCATGGAGGTATGTTTGTGGTGGGTTTATGTGGGCCCGGGCTTGGGCTGGAATAAACAGGGCTGCTCTGCCCATAGGGTGTTAGGATAAAGAGGGAAAGAAAAAGGAAATGGCTGAAATATCTTCCTGATGTCTTGCTGGGATATTGACTTCAGTCCCCTTTTCATTTATTGTGAGGTAGTTTCTGGATGGTGTGGCCAGGCCAGGCGCTGAGCCACAATTCATCCTTCAGCAGGTATTGCCTGGGCTGATGGTACCTTGGTGAACGCGGGAGCTGCAGCAGCGCTCACGGAGATGGCAACATTCTAGAGCAACGAGTGGGGGCACACAATTATTTCATTATTCATGCATTGGATCTCAGGAGACTTGCTATGAAATTTCAGCTTCAAAAAGACCAGCGTTGTTTTTTTTTCTGGCGAGTCAAAGAAGCTGCTATGCTGGTTTAGCTGGTGGAAGTAATCCAGCAAGGCTTGGTGTTTGACACAGTCAGGTCAGGAGAAGGCAAGCACACAAAAGATCCTTCATTTTAAAGCAGGACAGGGGGCCATGCCTTGCACCTTGAGCTGTGCTGTTGCACGGGGGCGTTGAGGGGGAACTCTGTGGAGTTATCCCTGTTCTGTGCAAAAGGGAGGGCATTATCTGCACTGGCTGCTTTGCTGTGTCCTCCAGGTGGTGGCAGGAATTGCTAGTGCCTGAATTTTCCTAAAATCTGGTCATTGTCAGTGGTCCCTGGGGAGACATGGAGGGGGCTGTCTGTGTATTGTCCATTCGAACATCTTTTCCTATGTCATTATTTAGGGGGGCTGCACAAAGTGGTGCCAACTTTTTCATGCTGTGACTTTGGTTGCATGCTGCCTTTCATCAGGAACTTTGCCTAGTCTGTCTGGCAGGCAGAGTCATCTGTTACCTCCAGATAAAGATGGGACTGTTTATTAAGTGACTGATGGCTTTTGCTAAGTCTTCTAAGTATGATTAATGTGGAAAAACGTCTAGCCTGGTAATAGGTAAATAGGAAAACCAGAGGCACTCTCCTCAAGACAATTTTTGCATGTCCATTCATGTGCTTTGATCAGAAAGAAAGGTTACAGGAGGTTGCTGATAGCCCGAACGCTGACTAAGAGAAAACAGACACACTCAAGATGTATCAAAGTCCCAGGTCCTAGAGTTGTGTCAGTTCATGGGAGTCCACTCTCCCAGAGAAAGTCAGGCTGCAGTCTTAGTGCTTCAAGAGAAAAGGCTGAAAATAGAGATTCATTCTGTAAAAACCTGTGCAATCCAAAGCAGGTACTTTCATATCTCCTGCAATGGCATGTTTTAGAGAATCTGATTCATGACTTTTCAGTGGTGACAGATGAGAATACCATAGTAGCTATGATTAAAAAAATCAGCAAAATGTGCACTGCTTTTGCTGATTGCAGTGAGTAAAGAATAGTTTCATTATTTGTGTGTTTTATGGAGATTTTCAGCACATCCTACTGATTTGTTAGCAGCGCTGTGTAGAAGACCATGTTGGGGTAGAAGAACACATAGCTCTTTTTATTTAGGATGAGAATTGCGTTAGTGGAAGTAATGGCTCTGTCTGCACTCAACCTAATGTATAGCTGGAGTTCAGCATGCATGTAGAGACGTTTAGTCAACTGGAATTTCAATACTTATATTGCAACGGTATTTCTGAGTATTTTGTTCAGGTTGCTTGTCTCTAAAAGCTCTTCATGCTCCAGTTGGCCAATTTAGTTCAGCAGTGGTAAATTAATTACTCTCCAGCCTGCTATTTATTTCAGTGTGCGCAATAGAAAAGTCCCATGGCCAGACAGTTTACATTATTCCTGATGTGGCAGGTAAGGGCTCAACTTCTGGGTCTCCTTGATGTCCACTGCTCACTTCGGCACCAGCAGCTCTCTGAGGGTTTGCTGCTTCCAGGAGCTTCTCATGATCATAGAATCAAACCCACAACACACCAAAACTGATTTAATAGTCCCATGGATGCTTTTGTCCTCCTTGCACTGAAATATACCTTGCTTCTGTCTAAGGTTCAAGTCACTTGTGATCTCCCTCTCCTTGAATCACTGAGGGATGTGCCGTTGACTTAATGGATCCCACACATCATGCATCAAGCACATTGATTCCCAAAAACAGTCAAAGGACGTAAAATCATTTTGGTCAGTTATGGTTTTCCAGAAACCCCTTCAGTTTTACCTACCTACTGTTCAAAGGCTAATATGCTGCTGCTTGGTTTGTTCTGAAACCAGCCATCATTTTTGTACTTTCATGCATGTCTTTGGAAAAGGATGAAAATATTTCATTGCAAACCAGAAAGCAAAGCAAAAATAAAAATCAACCAGTAAACTTGTGTACAGTGAGATAAAAATCAGTATTTCATTACTTATTTATTTATTCATTTATTTAAAAATCTTTAACCAGAAAAATTCATTAAGATGCAATATCTCATGTACAATGATGGCCTAGGGACGGGAGATGGATTAAAAAATGTAAATACTATTGGGTCTAATGTGCGTACCATTAACACAAATATGAAATTAATGTAAAACTTTCTGACAGTACAAACTTAGTTTTAACTCTTTAAATATATGTTAAAAATAATGCAGAATGGTGGTAGGCTTTGGCAGATGATAGATGCAGTAAACAACTGTGTCTCAAAAGAGACAAAATGTCAGCAAAATAATTGCCTAGCAGTACTTCATATCAATTAATTCATTTGTATTTAATTAAAAGGAGTCATAACAATTGGCTGCTGTATAAAAGCCCCTTAGCTCTGGAGTCTTCTATGCCTTTTCTTGGTTTTCTGGGGCTGGATATTGTTAGTCTTTTTGAATAATTCAACCCAAATCTATTTCCTAAACAGAAAATCTATCTTGGAGTTATTCCCTTTTCTGCAGGGAAGTAGCAATAAACAGTAGCTTTGTGCGTCTTATAAATGACAACGAGGGAGACTAGGGAAAGGATTTTGAGAAGTACTTGAAACCAAAAATGTTGGGGTTCCTAAATCAGTTCGGTTCTTCTAAAGACATACTTTATCCAAGATGACTCCAGTGAACCCAGGCAGGGGATGAGTGGGTGCATCGCTGGCCTGGTCGTTGCAGTAGTGCCCCAGCAGAAGTGAGGCCATCACATCTAAGTACATTTGTCCTTTCCTCTATGGTAATGAAGTTCATTTTATGATGGATGATGCCTACATCTGCTCCTGTACATGGCCCCATCTCCAACCCCTTCCAATATCCTATTGTGCTTGCTCAGAGCTATTGAGCATAGATGTGATCCATACGCCTGGTGAGGAGACCTTCTAGTCTCCCCAAGGAATCTGTTGAACAAGGGTTGGTGGCAGCCCTTATGGGAGCTGGCAGCAGTGGCCCATGTGCCACCTCCTACCTCAGCCCTGCACTCCTGACCACCTTGTTCCTAAAACTGTCCTGGGTCTGCACGTTGAACAGAGCTCCAGGGTGGTCTTCTCCTCATCAACAATATCTCTAGAAAGCAGCAGTGAAAGTGGTAGCTTTTGATTTATCTGCTTTTCTCTCTCTGGAGATGGAATAAGTTGCTGTTGTAAACTAAGAGATGCTTGCTGAACGAGGTGGCCAAATTACTTTGTTCCGAGGTTTATCTGTGATTGTTTTCATTGTTTAATAATGTCCTAGCTAATTCACAAACTCTGATAATCTGTGGTGCCTCTCTCAGTCATTAGTGCAAATTAACAAAGTTTGTTATTAAACAAGAAGTAAATAATATACCAACTTCCATCACATGTGCTATGGTGTACCGTCTGGTACTAAAATATCTCTGGAGACACTAATTTCTGAATTAAGGGAAGGTTGACCTGGGGAGACACTGTGATTTTAAGAACAAAACATGAGGAATGTGGAGCTGTTTCCTAGGTGGAGGCTGTCAGCTGCTCTGGGGGCAGCCCAACACGTGCAAGTATGTGCTTCAGGAGAGCTCCAGCCAGAGACTTTTTGCTGGTAAATCATTATGATCAGGAAAATATTCATCATTCGGATGGAAATACCGAAGTGGCAGAGATGTCAGTGCAGCAAGCTGTTATGGTGGGTTCAGTCTTCCAAAGTCCAGGCTGACCTGCCACCACAGATGTTGGAAAGAAGATATTTTTGTGGAGAACATGGCAATGGTTTCTGCTGTTAGATGCAGCATTCCTCCAACAGTGATTTGTTGATGCATTGATGCTGTCCTTAGGGTTAGTATCATGGTTCCCCCAGCCTCTGGTATGACCTAGAGGTAACATTTGCCTAGGGATGGGGGTTAGATGGGTCAAAACATCACCCCAGAGGGGTGTGAGAGGGGCAGGAGCCTGTCCCTGAGGTCTACTGCTCCTTGGGTTGCCTGCTCCAGAGGTACCCCTTGCTTCAGGAGGAATTCCCTGTGTGGATTCACGATTGCCATTGTTTCTTCCCAATTTTGGCCTCCCTGAAGAGGGAAGCTCTCCCCTGCCCTGCCTGGTGGTGGTGGTGCGGAAGGGTTAACCCCGGTCAGCTCCCCCCTCTGCCTGCTGAAGTGCCTTGTTTGCAAAGGATTGATAGAGTACCCTGGAGAGAAAGATTCGCATTTTCACTGTTCCGTGTCAGGGAATGAGGTTGTGTGATTTTTGTGTCATTTTGCACTACCATATTTCTTCCATTAGGAATTCTAATATTTCACAACCTCTGTCAAGGAAACTGCTACTCCTAATGCATAAGGCGAATGCGTTCCAGATGGCCTCGTAATCCAGTTCAGGTTTTTCACATACATTATTTCAGTTCCACTGCGGGTCCAGGCTCAGGTTTGCCAAAGCTGGTTTCATGATTCATTTGCAACTGCAACAAGTTAATCCCAGAGTGAATGGCTGTGTCCACTTCAGGTGAATTCTTCTTGCGTGCTGGCTCCATACATTGGCTGGTAAGAGGTGCTTCCAAAATAGCAATTTATATTCAGCATCCTGGTGCCAAATTCTTCCTCTCCGTAGCCATGGCCAATGGATCAAGGAAATGTTTCTAAAACAAGAGGTTCCTTAATTTATGAGTGGTATTAGCGAGTCATTGAAACCGGTCCAGTTCAATGCGTGCATTTGAAAGCATCAGGAAAAATACTGAAAAGGGGAAAGCCCAATGAGCTATGGACATAGAATATTAAAATCAAAAAGAATTCCATGGACTGAATAATGAAGAGTGCTTACCTTTGATAATTGTCAGTCTAACAACATAAGTGCTAGCAAATTGGCAAAATGTGACTTTAGGCAGATTTCCCAAGGTTGCGTAGGGTCAGCCTTGTTTTCTCTTTGCTTCTTTATATATATATATATATATATATATAAAAATATATATTTGCTTTTGAATTACATCTCATTACACTGCTCTCTGGGAATTTCCATAAGGCTGTGCTGGATATTAAATACAGTTTTCTATTTACATTTTGACCATGAAACATTTTAGCAAACATTGCCCCTGTTCCGCTCATCTGCGGTCCCCTTGTCGCAGCCATGGAGAGGCCCAGCTCTAGACAAAGCTGTCTCCAGCCCTTCTGGTCTCCTTTTGTCTCTGGCACATTTGGCTCTATCACACCAGCTGAAATGAAATGATATTTCCTGAGCACTGACCCCTTCGACACTTATGTGGACTCAGCATCTTAATTGCCGTTAGTGTGAATCATCTAAAGCTGGTGCATAATTTCTCGAGACGTTTATAGGAGATCTACAGTAGACATTTACTCTAAATAACAAAAATAAAGAAATCCATAAATCCCATGAAACTTTCCCCTACTTCATTTTAAGTTGTTTATACAAGGAACTTCATGTCGTAATAACACTTTTTGGCCTTTGTTTGATTGGAAATTTCTATTAAACTGTTATGAGAAAATAACTTTATGCTTCAGGTTTTATGTTTCAATTTGATTAACAACAGGCTTTTACAAGGACTCTAGCGCTGCTGCCTGCACTGTACGCATCCAGCGTTATTGCACTAGCTGTTTTTCTGCATGGAGTGGACTTCATCAAGAAAATTGTATTTCCTGCATATGACATTTTGGAAACGTATTGTATGTCATATCCCTGTCTTAAACGCTGTTAGTGCGAATCATCTGACGCTGGTTTATAATCTTTGTACTATATTTATAGCAGACCGTTGCTCTGTAGTGTTCTAAATTTCCTGCTTATGATGCAATGGCAAAAGTCATTAAACATTAGCAGTAATAGTATTTTCACTGTAATAAAGTGTTAATTACTTCCACATGTTAATCGAGTTGGGGGGGTAGAGAGATTTTTGCTATTGTTACTGTGCCTAAAATAATTTCCATGTGATAATTTTCCAGGATATCAAAAACTGAATAATTATGCACTAATTAAGAAAGTAGAGCCTGCTCTGGAGTTAAGACTGCATTAATTTTAATGTTTTTACAGTCCTTTAATTGGGGAAAGGGCTGTAAATTGAGAGCTGACGCACTCTCCCACCATAAGCAGGCCTGCCTTTGCAATCTGCCTCCTATATACCGCAACCCAAGGTCACCACAAGTTTGCAAAATCCCTCTGCTCTTCGTACGAAATGTATTGGTGGTGAAGCGTGCATCTATCACTCTGACAAGCATTTAACTCTCCGAGAGCACATGCTCTCGCTTCTTAAATTATTAATTGCATTAAATACATTTTCATATCGCGGCCTGTTTGCTACAAACTGTTCCCGGGCAGGGAGAAAGTGGTCCCCCCGCAGTATGAGACACTTTGCCTTCTGTTGTTTGGGCTTTGGGAGGCTGAAGGGCTCATGAATGAAACGTGCCGCGCTAACGAAAATTGCTGAAAAAGTCATCCTCCCAAAGTCTTTTTTTTTTTTAATGTTGATCAGTTGGCTTCGATTTTCCTCCACTCTTTTGTTCTGCACTAATGTCTCTAAGTCCATATTGTTTGGGTTTGTTTATACCTTTGCACTTATCAGCTCGTGCAGTTTTCCAGGGTATTCTCCCTGTCACACCATTATCGCAGGCAATGGCATCATCATCCGCTTCATTATCATCTCTGGGTCATTCCAGCCCGGAATGGCTTCATGTTACAACTAAAAGGAGGAATCTGGCAAATGGATCATATTATCTCCCTCTCTCACTCCAGCATTTGAATGCATTATACAAGACGCAGTCTTTATATTAACAGGCATCGTGACCTTTGCCTGTAACATGTTTATTTTAGCAATACTTGCTAGTGCTGCAGGAGTTCAGCTCCTGCCAGTTCCCGATGCTATTGTAAGCTCCATGTTGATACCTCACTTGTGCCAAAGCAGCTCCCAGACTGCAGAGGAAATGTTAAGGTGGGGAACATGAACTGGGGAGGCAGCTCACATCCCTGCCTGCCTCCTGCCTCTTGCCTGCTGGGTGCCCTGGCAGCGGATGGTCCAGGGACCATCCTGGGGGGCCGTATAGGGATCTGTGGGCACCAGATGGGCTCAGACCTGGGGGCATCGAGGGCTTGTTGATGGCAGAAAATAAAAGTTTCACTGGATGAGTGGCTGCGATTAGCTCTTGAAATGTCACACCCAGATTCCAATGGGAGCATCTTATGGTGATCAAGGTTTGGCGCAGGCAGGATGCTCCTGATCATGGAAGATGGTGGATTCACACTGTTTTGAAGCAAAGATTGCTTTAAATCAGCAATGATTCAGGGGAAAACTTGCTGGGGATGCGTTTGGTGTGAGGGTCCCCAGATGAAGATGAGACCAAAAACAGTGAAGCCCTGTCCCCCATGGGAACATTCAGCAGACTGTGACATTTTCCCCTGAATATCTCCTTGAATATCTCTTCCACAGGAACAGTTTTGTAAAGTGATAGGAAACCCATCACTTAACATTTTTATTGTACCTTAGTACCTCAGGCAGATCTAAGCCCAGCTGAGAAATGGGAGCCCATCTCCATCTGACCTCTCCTGGAGACCTCATTGGACAAACCCTGTCTAGGGCTTCCTTTAAAATTTTCTCAATTTTCTGCTTTTGTATGTTTCCTGAGAGCAATATTTTCATGGCATTTCCGGTGTCAAGATCAACGTGTGGCATCATTACAAAGAAGCTGGTGTAAATATCAATATGATAGGCATAAACGTAGATCACCTTGAGATTCCTCCTTGTCATTTCAACAATAAATGTTGAGAAGACAGTGGACACTTGCCAGTGCTGCAGGACAAAGCAAATTTGAGATGCTTTTAGAGGTGTTCCCGACGTGTGTTGATGCATTTAGATGCATTTGCCTCTGTAACAACGTGAGGCGACATAAGCTAAAATCAAGCAGCTTGGAAGAATCTTTGCAGTTTACTGCTCTCTGTGAAAAACAGTGCAGAGAATTAACCCCCCCACCTTCTGGAGGTGAGGGTTGGAAATGTAGGGTGAGAGAAGGTGAAAGTTAAACACCCTTTGTCCTGTGTCCTAACCAGAGGCACATGCTGCCCTGGCTTTGCTTTGTAGGATGCATTGGAGGGTTGGGCATGCAACTGTGGCAAACGTGTGGGTGGAATTGCAGCCCAAAGTGGAGCTTCCTTAGCTCTTTTTGAATAATATTCTTACATCATTTTAATGACACATCCCTTTGAGGCAACATAAAGAACGTTGTGCTACGGTTGGTGCTTTTATTGCTCCTGTTCAACGGTTCGGGTGGAAAAAGCTGTATTTTTCAATGACCAGGCTACTTTTGTCCAGTTAGAAAAGTCTGAAACATCTCTTCAGAGATCAGTCTGCCCGCTGTTTAAGAGGGAAAGATTGTAAGAAAGTTAACAAAGACAAATCATAGAAAGGCCAGGAGAAACATTTTTCGCCCAACTTTTTTTTTTTTCTTCACTTTCTTCTGCTCCATTTTCTCTATTACCATTGCATTAATTAGAAATTTAGGTAAATGACATAAGTGCCCTAATTTTTTATTTCTGCCAGGAGAACAATTAGGCCATTAGAAGTAACAAATGGTCTGGACGCATGTTGCCTGTTGAAAATTTCAAGCTGCATTATTTCTGACATGAAAAAAACAAATAATAGTTGTTTTGGCCAATTTTTACCATAAGCAATGTCAGCTTTAGCAGATGCAGTGTACCATTGGCTTTTTTTTTTTCCTCCCCCTCTATTGTCATGGCTCATTAAAGTATGCTGACTCTTGTGGATTCCCATTTCCTTTAGGTAAATAGTTATTTACATGAACTGCGACATTTTTCTTTGGTGACAATTTCTAATTGTTCAGGCAACCAAGGGTGATGTATTAACCGCTCTGAATAAAGCTTCACCTATGAAATAAATTACTTTAAATTAACTATCCTTTCAAAAGAGGCAAAATTTCCAAATGGACAAATTAGGCCCTTCTTAGCCACATATGGTAAGTGTTTTAAGCATTTCCCCACTGGTAGTGACTCTAGAGAACAATTCTTCATGATGGAGTGGAAGACTTCCTAACTCATTTGGGGTCCTTGACGTGCCAGCTCTCGCCAGCGCTGTGCTCTGACGGGCTCACTCCGCCTCAGCACCGTGCGGGCTGCCTTACGTGCCGCTTTAATAACTTGGGGCTCTTACATGTTTAACTCTTGCCGTGCTCTGCCGGAGACTGGCGCAGAAGAAACCTCCACCCTGGGGCACATTTTAGTTAACTCTTCTTTTTACATGAAAATTTCCAGCTTTTCCAAACAGTGCACATCAGTACAACACAGCCTTTTTGCTAATCACTGCAGCCAAGAGGATCTGTAAGTCTTCAGTTTGTATTTCTTAAACTTACAACTTCCATTAACAGACCTGATTCTGCTCTTCCTTATGCAACGAAACCGGGAGGAATCCCATCAGAGGTGGCAGGGTTACACTGGTGTCAAAACAGATCACCTATGTGGATATTAGGTTTATTCCAAAAAATGGTACTTTAAAAAATATCTATAGCCTTATATGCAGAGTAGGCATAAATGGAGCATCCTCTCCTTCAGGTCAGAATTTTAAAAGCACTTAGATGAATTTGAAAAAGCCCGTATACATTTTTAGGCTCCCGGTCAGCTTTAAACACTTGTAAGCCCTGGCAAACCTGTGTCCTCTGGACTTCTCAGCACCTAAGTCCCATTTCAGCCTAACCCAGGGCAGAGCCACTTAGGCACTTTTGAAAACGTTACTGACATAACTCTTTCCCCAGTGTCCAAGTCGTGCCAAATATTGCAAGATAGAAACCTAAGAAAACATGTTTTTCTAATTTAAGTCATAACTTGACCACATTTCAATGTCCACATTTTGTATTTAGAAACTAAGAAATTCTTGCAAGGAAGCATCCAATCAGTTTAAATTATGCTTAGTTTGTTTTTATGGTTTCCCATGACTTTTTTAGGCCAGAGTAGTTTCCCGTTTCCCACACATTAGAAGTCAGTATGTCAATACTTTGGAATGTATTAGGCTGTTTAGCATAATCTGAGCACACTTTTGAACTGGTTTCTACTACAAAAGACCTAGATATTGTACATCTATTTTACAAAAATAGCAAACTACAAGAAGATTGTGTTTTCTGTTTGTATGGGAAAAATTTAATTAAGAGTTATTTTGGTACTAATATTTACTCTACAAGAGTAATTAAAATAGAGAGATCAGTAAAATGGGTGTAGCTCTAAACACATGTTCTTGCTTTGTTTAATTATGTTGATTAGGTTTAAACCCCAATTTGGCATCACCTCCCTTGTCTTAATATGTTGTTGATGAAACCATGTGGAGACCTGACCTTAATATAATCGTGACAAACCTCATTTGATTACCTTTAGCTAATTAAAACATACATTATATGTACCATAATATTATTATTATTCATCTTGCACTCCTCTCACTCTCCGTCGTTGTGCTGGAAAGCAAATCTTATTGTGAGATTTCTGTCTCTTAAGGACCTCGTGCCTTTTGTATAATTGGGAGAGGTGTTTATTTCATGGGCCAGTTATAATAACAGCAATTATCATATAAAAGCTCTGTGAATTTTTTAAATTGTGGCTTGGTGTTAAGTTTACTGTGGCTCTGTGCTGGGGCGTGTGGGGAGCAGCCTGTGGTGTGCATGGACAGTCGTGTCCCCCACCCCATCCTTCTTTCCCCTTCTTTTCTTCTTCCATTTGGTGACCAGTTTACAGCTACATTCCCCAGTCCCAGCTGCACATATTGCAGTCTTATATTCTTAAGAATATATAACTTAAGATAATGGGGTTTTGCCCAGAGCAGTTTCTTTGGGTTCCACAAGCTCACGTGTTCTTTTGGTGCTTGTGCATCATCAAGCAAGATATGATTTCGAAATGCCCCGGGGGACTCTCCCTGCCCACCCCGGGGGTTGTATCTGGTCCTTGGAGGGACTCAGCTGTGATAACTGCCTGGCTCATGTCTCAACTCGGTGTGTGGGTCAGCAACAACCTCAACCCACCACCATCCACCCATCACCAGCACAGGCTCTTTTTGTCCCAGCGAAGCAATTCTGCAGACTGCCAAGTGTCGTAAAAGGGCAACTAATGGCCACATTGTGAACAACATTAATTATATTTGACTAAAAATATTTTTTATAGTGTCTAGTGCTGTGGTAGCAAGGACATCATCATAGCCTTTAATTTCACAGTCTTATTGTTAGTTTGATGGTGGCCCTATGCCCAGTTTGTACCTGCAAGAAACTACAATACAAATAAAGCAAGAAAAAATAAATTTAGAAGAGCTTTCAATGGAGCTGCATGAAAGTTTCAGAAGCAATCAGATCTGAGGCTCTCCATGAGCATGTTGAAAAAAAATATCAAATTGAACCTTAGCCCTTAGCCTCAGAATCCCAAGATGGTGCCTACCCCACTGGGCCATTTTTCTTTTAGGGTGAAGAAAGCACAGCTCTTGCCAATATACAGTTGGTGCTGAAAATAAACTTCCAAAATGCATCTAGAACTCTTTCTGCTTACAGCATGGGTATGATAGAGGATCTGACTTCATTTATCAGCCAGGCTCACCTGGGAAGCATTTGGGTGCTTCCTGCCTTGATTTTCTTTCAAAGCATGTTTCCTCATAATCCGCTCATTGGCAGTGGGAAGTTTTCTTCTAAATAATCTCCCTCTGAAGAAGTTGGCCTTAATAATAATAATAATAATAACAACAACAACAACTACTATCTATCTATCTATCTATCTATCTATCTATCAATCTATTTATTTATTTATTTCACCACCGAGGCAGGGCACATGGTGAGGCTGCCAAGCCAATGGGTATTGATTTGCTGTGCAAAGGCCTCACTCAAGGTGAGGTTTGGAGTCACCAGTGTTTTACTGTTGGGTCAGAGGATGGTGGCCCCATCATCTGCATTCTCAATCCCGCCTGTAGGCTTCAGGTCCTCATACCCACAAACAGTGGGTGCTTGGGGTGGTGACTCCCTCGTCTCTTAGTACATCTCTTGGCTGTTGCCACTGTGCTCCTGAACATATTGTGAAGTAGAAATACCGGTATCTGACCACTAGCGGGTTGAGGAGATGAAATTTTAATGCTTCCAACTTCCCACCAATGCACCTCACAAAAAATAAATAAATAATGGTTTAAAAAATGTACAAAATCTAATTTAAAATGACATTGGGGTTTTATTTAAAGTCATGGAAGCTGGTTAATTCCAAAATGCTCTCATTAACTCACATCATTTAACAAGTTTCTATTCATTTAGCTCTCTCTCTCCAGAGCCTCTCAGCTGCTCTACCTCAACACATTGACAGCCTTCTGTGCTTCTGCTTCCCAGGGGGAACTAAGGTGACTTTAAACTACCTTTTCATTCTCCCAGCGTTAGGGTGCAGAAATGAAATGGTGTAACTCAGCCAGCTCTGGAAGTCTGTCCGAATTATGGTGGGTTCCCCGGGCTGCCCTTCTCCCTGTCACTGTGCCCTCACAGCTCCCCCTCTGCCTCCCTGTTCCCAGTGCTTTCCGTAGTGTCCTCAGTTCCTGTGTGGGGGACATTTCCCAGGGCTGAGCTATAATTACTGAGCCGTCATGGTCCTTGCAATAAGTGTAAAAGGGTTGGAGGATAAATGAGGATGTCACCCCACTTGTTCACTGCAGGCTCTGACTCTTCCCCTTCCATGGGCCTGTCCTTTACATTTCAGTTTCAGCTCTCTCTATAGCCTGGCTTATTATCTTCCCCATTTCATGATATTTAGGGTTATTGGCTTTTTTATTCCTTTTTGTCTTCTCCATTAGCAGCAGCTTGTTCCACACTCTGTGTTAAAATGACTCCCTAAAACTAATTTGATATGCTTTTGCTTTTCTTTTGTTTTCAATGAAGACTCCTACAGGAAGAGATAACAACGAGTCCTTTTAGTCTCCCTTGATTCCATTTTCCCTTTCTTTTTCTTTTATTCCCCTTGGAATCTGGAACTTTCATTTCCAAAAATGATTACTGATATATAATTAGTAGATTTTTGGAAGCTTCATTTTCAGACAGAGGGCTTTGAGTGACTGCTGAGCAAACACAGTGACAGATCCCCCTTTCAGATATCGGTGGCTCTGAACATCCAAAATTCTTAGTTTCTTCTGAAAATATGAAGCCTTGTTTTTTTCCTCTAGTTCTGCAGTCAGAGTCTGCTGCCGTTAGCCATGGTGGGTGTTCAGCTCTGCCAACCTTATGATGGGCTTTCAGCCCTTGGCTTTGATTTTTCTTATCAAATTCTAGAGATGCTGGATCCAGTAGGCTGTTGTAGGTATATCACTTTATTGTTGTTGGGGTTTTCTCATAGGCAAGCGATTGTCCGTGCCAGACGTGGTCATGAGAGGTGGGCATGAGCAATGTCTCTGTTGTCTGACCTTACCAAAGGCAATGCATATGCCTTAATCTGGAAGAAAAGCTATTTTTCAGGAGTTTCAGGGATGAAATCTGCTAGTTATGCCAAAAAATTGATTCCAGCTATTGGTTGGAAAAACACATAGCTTTCTTCCAGAAAAAGCAAAATATTTTCTGGCTCTGGAGAAGGTGCAGGGTCATGAATTAATGATCCTTTCTGAAGACAGAGCCCTGCAGTGGCTGCCTTCTCTGGACAGCAGTAGGTGGTGGGAGCAGAACGTCTCCTCGGCATGCTTTTTGTCCTCCCGACCCCAACATGACAAATTCATGTTCATGTTGTGGATGATGCTGCAGAAGAGGCAGCACCCTTTTGTGGTCAGCACCCAAGACCTCTTCTGGCATTGACTTTCCTTGCTGTAAAGTTTCGTAGTTAGGGAGCAAAGGACAGGAGAAAAAGCAAATTTTGGGGGAAAAAGCAGTGAGAAATATGCCCCGGTGATGCAAGGACAAGGTTGGTTTCTTGTCTGGAGGTTGGAGAGGTCCCACAGCTGGGACTGGGCACTGCTGTGCCAGGTGCGGGGGTTTCTTTGCCTTTTTTAGTGGATTTTTTTGTCCATCTCCAAAAAATTGGACCAACCCCAGGAATTTGAGGAGAGAAACTGAGCGGTCACCAGCAGAAATTGCAGCTGCAGTTTCAGGCCACCACCACCCCAGCCCTGAACCAGAGGTGACAGGCACAGCTTTCCTCTACCAGTTGCCATATAGTTCTCATTTTAACTGATTAAAAGCCTTTCGAGCATTTTATTTTTATAGTAATTTGCTGCGTTATGTTAGTTTTACACCAAGCACTTGCATTGGGTAAGAATATTTATTCCTGAGAACTTATTTAATCGATAATTGCATTTTACTTAGAAAAAAACCCCAACTTATTTTAAAGAAAAATAATTAAAAACATGTTTACTCTTGATCATTTGGGGATTAAAAACTATATTTAATCATGCAATGGATTTTTATTATTTTTATTCTTGTGTTATAGCCAGTGTACAGTGGTTTTATCTCCTCTTTGTACTTGCAATAACATATTATTTGACCATGAATCATTTTAATGGATTGAAACATAAGCATGTGAATTGAAAAATAGATACATTAGTCAAATCAATAAATAAATATGAAAATATATTTCTACTATGAAAAACCATCTTGGCTACTGTGTCCTCCAACTTGGACAGAGAAAGCTGAAATATATAGCTGTAAAATATGGCTTGCCGTGTCAACTAGCCAGTGCCTGCAGCCTAAAAGGAATTTTGAGCACTGGGTAAGTAGTATTTCATCAACAAAATCATAAAATAAAGACATTAAAATGAAGGAATGATTGAGTGCTGCAGGACGTTTGTAAAATCACCCTTCAGTCTGGGGCTGGAGTAGTTTAGTATTAGACATTGCATACTTTTCATATAAATTTGCTTACAAATAGCATGCCTTAACAAGCAATATTGCCAGACTGCCCCTGTAGCAAATATTTTTTCACTCTGTTGCTAAACAAACTCTACTCATGTATTCTATGGCATGGCTACAGTAGGTATAAATAATACATCCTTAATATTATAAAAAGAATACAGTATAAACCTTCACATGGAGTATTAAGACCTTGTAACGAACCAAGATGGGTTTTGAGACACTGAAAAGCCATTTTCACATATTTGTCGTTGCGAGGGTCCATCCTATTCTGTTTTATAGTACGTTGGGGTAAATCCAAGGGTTCATTTATGTCAGGGCCAGTTGCTCGGCTTTACACCATTCTAATAGCAGAACACGTCCATTTTTCATTTACATTTGTGTGACATTTGTTCTAACAGGTCTGTATCTTTGTATTCAACTTTGGAAGCCGATAGGCAACCTTTATGTCTATGGATCAGTGCGAGCAGCTCAATAAAACGGATATCTTAATTGTTCCTCTCGCCTGGTCTAGAAATAAGCAGGCTGCAGTGCCTTTTTTTTAGCTGACATCCAGTTTGGAACAGAGGAGCTTTCAATTTCCTTTCAAGTTGCTAATTAGCTGTATAAGAGAATGGCAAAAATACAGACTTCACCAAAGTTTATTTGCATTTTTCTACCTCGACATATTATGCAAATATTAAGTTGTCATTTGCATATGACAAGAATATCTGATATTGTTTTACTTCAAGTCACTTCAAATGCTGATATAAAGTAAAAACGTGGATCAATGTATGATACGTTTTATGGGTTTTACGGGCTACATCATTACTTTTTGACAGATACATTTTGCATTTGAACTAGACTTTGTGTGTCGCCATCCCAGATACCCTGGCTGAAACGGCTTTGATGTGAAACTTAAATTATGAGCATACTTGGCATGTCTAGTAAGCTGAAGTGGGTGGAAATTTCAGATTAAAAAAGCCCCCCCAAAGTGATTGCAAAGTTAGAAGCAACAGTTTTTGCTTGGGTTGTGGCATGACAATCTCAAAATCCTCACCAAAACACCAATTAAAAGGTAGCAGAGTATGGTCAAAGTACTGTTGAAAATAGCACTTTTAGGTAAAATTTCCAATGGGTAAAAATAAATAAAATTGCAAACGAGCTCTTTGCAATTAATTTGTCTTGATGATGGTGCACTTTCTTTCTGGGACCCCCTTGGAGGTCCCAGGTGGTGAGGGACCAGCAACCTCACCCAGGATCGGGCTCCACACACAAATGTCTCCTGAATCTCTGCAAACAATCACACTTCAAATTATTGTGTGGCTTTATTGTATTTTCAGCAATGTGCTTTGCTGGCAGTAGAGAGACAACTTCAGAGGTAATACCCTGGAATCTCTTCCTGTTATAGATGGCTGCAGCTCATATATATAATGTGATTATTTCTTTCATTAAAGGAACTAAATAATGTTATTAGATTTTGCTTTTTTTAGTGCATCAAATGGTTTATTTTACTGAGCCTGGAATTATTCTTTTCCTGAAATCCAGAGGTCATTTATTATACAAAGCACCTTGCGTTTACAGAAAAGAAAGGCAGCAGCTTTAGCTGTATTTCTTGTGTCTGCTTCCTCATTGCCTGAGTGTGAAAACTTTATTGCTCATTATCTACTGGGCTGTGATGAAGTGACAGATGATTTATTGGGAGCCAAAAACTGTGTTTCAATGGTGCACATTTTTATCCTTTTGTGTTGCAGCCTGCCAACCCCTCTAACTGCTGAGGCAACAAATAAAGAAAACTCACTGCTGGAGGGCCCTGTGACCATCACTCATAAATGTCCACATTTCAGATCCCACTCTGTTTCTAATTTGATTCAATTCCCTTTTGTTGCTTAAAAATTCAATTTGTTTAATTGAGCTGTTTGACAGTAAAATCTGAATTCCATGCATTTTAACCATTCATATTAAATTTCCCTCCACATAGTACTTTTATTAATGTGCTTTAAAAGAGGTCACTTTAATTTAAATTTGGTGACCTTACAAGCTTATAAAAAGATCTATATGCTATCCTTCTCAAACTGAAATTAAATTGAATAAATGTAAGATAATGTTACAGTAGATATTTCTGACTGAGGTTTTGGGTTGTGCAGAAATGAAACCTGCCCTTGGATGCTGGGGAGCATCCCTGCCCTTCCCACCTTGTTTTTCCAGGGAAACAACAAGGATGGAGCCAGGAACTTCCCCTGACGGGTCAAAGGAACCATCAAAATCTGTGCACAGCGTAATGCTGAGGTTGCAGGGATGGTTAGGTCGCCGTGGGTCTTTGTTTAATAACTACCCTTTCCATGGGTTGCATTGTTCCTTCTTCTTTTTAAAGAGGGCTACATATTTTTTGACATTTAAACAGCTGAGCATCTTTTCCTTTAGAATTAATAAGAAATATTGGAACCGGTGCAAGACTTTAAGATTTAGTAAACTTTAATCTGTAAAATTTAATAGCAATATCCAAGTCATTATGAGTATATAGGATGCCATATGGCTTTACAAACACTTTTAAGCAATGAGTTATGTTACAAGAATGGGTTTGCTGTGTATCATTACGTCCAGGTAAATGCCAGGATGATGACATAATTGGTAGTTGGGAGTAAAATACAACCTCTGTAAAATGTTACTAAGGTAAATGTAGCTGGATTGTAATTCATTATACATAAACATGACTAGTAGTTATTTATCATTTTATGAAATACAGAATAACCTGTGCTCGCCAGGTTTTGCTGTTTCTTCATTACTTTATGCGGAATTGTAACGACGCTCTCATCAAAGCTCTCTCTTTTTTTATTTCCCTTTAACGATTTGCCAATACCCTACCCCCAAACCCGCGCGAGGTTGCTTCCCGCCTCGCTCTCCGATGGCACTCTTGATATACAAACTCCTACAAAAAAACCCTGGCCTCATTAGGAATGATATCCTGCCACTTTCAGACACTGACAAATTTACGACTTCGGATTAAAGGTCATATGGGCATTTCAGCCATTAAACCAGTCCCATTCCCCAGTACCTGAAACTGCGAGGAAATACATTTTTGCACACAGATGCCCGTTCTGTTAGTTTCTGCTAAAGACATACAGTAATAGTTTGAAAGCAACAAAAGCCTATTTTGTACCTGTTCAGCTTGCAAGTGTGTTAGCCCTAGGCTACTGTTTAACTTTTAACCCTCTTGTTCACACAGCGTACATGCATAAAACTACAATGTACCACATAATGAAGCGGAGCTGGCAGCATTTGTTTTATACTGTTTGCTATAGGACACGCTTCTCTCCGGTTCTAAAACCAGTTTGGAAAGCAAAGCAAAACAAAGCAAAACAAAACGACAACGAAGGCGTCTTTCTACAAAATGAGTGATTCTGGCGGTTTTCAGCACACGTTTAGGAGCAGACCCTGCTACGCTTTTTGTATGTTAACACGGCTTTCAAGTAAAAAGAAATAATTCAGCACAAAATGATTTTGAAGAAGAATTTCTTTTGCAATTCTTTTTCGGTGTCTGATTTTAAAACATTTTATCAAGCTTCCCCTGTATGTGCCAAACACTCTCTTGTCAGGTGTAGGATGAACTACAGTATAACTGTGAGATATTTCTTTCCCTCATAACAATCTCGAGCCGTAGCCCATGATGAATTATTTGCACCATCACAAGGAAATTCCCCTCTTCTGCACTTAAACCCGGCAAAATTACACACCAATTGTAGCAGAGAAAACATCTGATGTGACAGCTGTACAGCACACGGAGATCCATTGGTCCATTGGTTAATCAGCAGATTTTAATGGTGCTGGGGAATATGTGGGAGCAGTGTCCTGAATCAAAAATGGCTCTGCATTCTCACTAATAGGACCAACCTTCTACCTGTAGATGAAGGATTCCCGCTGTTTTAATGCTTCAAATGTTTAAAATACAAAAAAAAAAAAAAAAAAAAAAAAAAAAAAAAAAAAAAAAAAGAATAAGAAAGAAGAATGTGGAAAATCTGCCATAATTCAGAACACAAAAAGGAAATCCTGTGGATGAGTCAATTATATGGTTCCTAATGATGGTTCAGCCTGGAGGCCTTGTGCGAGGAGGGGAGGAAATAGGGGAAGATTAACTTGGTTAACCTTCTTCCATTTCCCTGTGCCAGGCAAGTACTTTACTTACCGTATTCCCTCCTCTTTAACCCGTGCTGTTATTTCCCACTTTATTTGGGGACAGCTTGAATTTCTACAAGTCTCTCCCAAATTCTGTGTATTTTTTTTTCTTTTTTCCTTTTTATACTAATAGTTAAGATGGGAAAGAGTCCAATGCTTATTGGAAAAAGAGATTTAGGGGGTTGGGTTGTTTCTGCCTGTCATCATTAATGATGATGCTCATCGTATGCTCAGGAAAATTAAGATCACAGTTTTCTTAGGCAGCTCATTATTAGGGGTATATCCTAGAAATTAGAAATCTCCCCAAGATTAAAAGTAAAGTCTCAGAGGCCTCTGAAGACAGCGGTATCTTTAGTGAGCTAAAGGCCTGGCCAACTGCAATAATGATAATGATAAATAACCATCATTTATATTTATACATGCCTGTATCATTTAGGACCTCATAGTGCTCCACAATAAAATCAAAGAAACATTAACTTGAAGTAAACAAATGGCAAAACAAACATTAGCAGATGGGCAAATCAACAACAAAAATAAACAAATCAGCAGGTCAGAGGCTTGAAAGCGGAGATAACGAACCTGTTTGGAGCAGGGACTTCGGTAGAAGCGTCAAGAAAGGCTGAATGAAGACTGGAGAACTCCTTGTCCCCCAACTTCCTGGTGTGCACGGCACCTCAGGACATCTTTGGGTAATGCTATGGTGCCATTAATGAAGTGGCTGCCTGGATTCTAAATTTCCAGTTAGAGCTATGTGTTTGCAACGTCATCTTGGTTTTTTCCCCAACCCTGAATCTCCCGAAACACCTCCTGGAAGCCTTGTCTATGGGCACAGCTGGATGGAGGCACCATGAGTGTTAGACTGAGAGGGACAGAGGCTAATCTGGGCTCTGGTTTTGCTTTTCTGACCTGCTTTCAGTACTGGCACCCTGATTTAAAGAGCATATAAAAGAAAAAGGAAAACCTTAGGAATCTTTTCAGACCTTTGGTGTGGTGACTTGGGCTTGTGCGTCTGCATCTACCAGGGGCTGTGAACCTCTCTTGTGCCTGGTTCCCAATAAATTCATGGTCTGTAGGTGAGCTATGGTTGGCATAAGCATTTTTTGTCAAGGCAAGTAGGATCTTGCTGCTGTGTGGAGAATATTATTATTATTTACTGCTATTGCTGATACTTACTTGTAGTACAGTTGGACCTAAAACTTTATTACGCTAAGCATCAAATAAATGCTTACTGGAAAATTCCTGTCTCTGAAATGATGGAAAAAAGGTCTTTATAAAATATTTAATGAAAGAAATTAATTGCAATTCATTATTCTCTCTGTACGGTAGCAACCCCTATAGCTAGATATGCGGGACTGTACAAATTTTACACGTCAACAGATGGGAAGCCCTTTGACCTGGGATAACGGATGATTTGGAGCTCAGCATAACCTTTTTCTTTTGTTTTCATTTAAAACCTGTGAAGAGGTTGTAGAAGCGGGGAGGTACTTTCATCCAAGCCTTGTTTAGTCTCAAAACACCAAGAAACAGGAATACTGATGGGAGCGCTGGAGCTGGCTCCTCCTGCCATCCTCTTCATGTTCATGTGTATTGAAGAAGAGCTGGCTGTTGGTATGTGGTGACCAGCTGCTGGTGGTTTAAACAGAGAATGCAAACGAAGATTTTGTTTTCTTTTAAAAATTTGGTCCTAAGGACAGATACAGATTTTAGGGGAAGTGTTGGGTTGGTATATGCAGGGTCAGTATTTCAAACTCATTGTGGATTGAGATACACCTAAACCACGACATGTGTAATTAGAAGCCACTTGAAAACTTGCTTACAAAATTAACTCTGTGCAACAGAAATGCATAATTAAAATTACCATCTTCAAACATTGTTGCTGTTCCCTCCTTACTGAAGGATGATTTGTGCTTGTAATTTTAGCTTGAACAACATTTGGTGTATGTGGAAAAAAAAAAAGAAAGAAAAATAAAGGAAATGTGGGAAAAGTACCTGCATACTGGCTTGCTGCTGGGTGTTCTTTGTGCTTACTGGTACCTGGAGTGGCAACCTCACTGCATTATGGGCTGTGAATGTTGACAGTGAAGGTAAAGCCCTACTCCTGAACAATGTGTACACCTGCACGTTGTGAAAATAGATACAAGACCTGGAGAGGGGAAGCAAGAAAGCACCGACCATTGCCTGTGAGCAGGATAAGCAGCAGGAACACTGTAATAGCTTCTTAGCCATCACAGATTATTCTTTTGGTGTCAGTCTCATAACAGAGGTTTCTTTTCAGGTGGGACACAAAGCGTGCAGGATGGAAGGAAAAATAATAATAAATAGCAAAATGGATGCTGTTCATACTCAGGCAAGTAACATTGGGATGCATGCTGATGAAAAGCACGAAGAACTTTCATGCTTTTTATAAGAGTAAAAAAATATACGTAAGCATATTTAACCCTTTTTCTTTTACCTAATTCCCATCGAACCAGGCCTTGGTGACAAGGTGAGCAGGAGCAGAAGCAGGACCGAGCCTGGGCAGCCCCGCCATATCTCCCTGGGCTTCTCCGCTGACAGCGTGGTGCCCGTACTGCTCCAAGGAGAGGGTAAGTGGGGATCCTGAGCCTGACAGTCAATCTGCAGTCATGCATTTGGATTATTTAACGCCACAAAAGTAAATAAGTGATGATTGGCAAATGGACAAATCTAATGCACTTTAATGCACTGGAGCAGCCATAAAGCATGACTTCTCCCCGGGCTCATGACAGTAACTTTCCTTTGCGACTCTGGACATTGTAAGACAAAGAAACGCTGTTGACAGACATGTTCCAGGTCATAGAACAAGATTGCATGATCAATAACATTGCAAGCAAACTTCAGGACCAGAAATACAATTCCCGGCATCAGCATGACAGAAAGATGCCACTAAACATTCGGTCAAGCGAGGGCTCCGTGTGGGGACGCTGCTAACGTTGTGCTGTGACCTCTGCAAGGCTGTGCCCGGCTCTGGGGTCCTGAACTTCATCTTCATCTCCCAGTTGGTTTTGTAATTCTGCACGTTAAAATACAGTGTAAAAGTGTATTTATGGGGACGATACCCTCAGGAATAGAAGGTAAGGTACCATCTGGCCCCCTTGATGTCCGTGTGGACATCACCTACAGGAGCAACATGTTTTGGAGATGTCATTTCAAAGCCAGGAGGAGAAATGTCACACTGTGTACACAGCCAAGGCATGCTTAACTTGACTTATATTCATAATCTTTAGATGTAGATAAGTAAAAAGAGGAAAATAATCGGGAAAAAATATGAATGGATGCCTTTGGATGCCCACATTTTAAATTTCTCCGTCAGACTATTTTGAAAGATGTAAAACTCTTCACGCTCTGTTTTCAGAAGGCCTCTCTAGGCATACAGGTAGATGACACTAAAACTGGCATCGGGGTGGCAGAGTTTCATCCTTTGCAGAGAGAAACATGAAAGTGTGAAAGAGCAGGGCTGACTGTTGAAGAAATTTCTGTGAATTGCATGAGAGACACTTTGAGAGCTGGGCCTTGGCTTGTCTCTCATTTCCATCCATTGCGTGCACGTTCTGCTCGGCTGAGTTTGTGGGCACAAGTGGTCCCCAGCTCCACACTTGAGGAAGCATTTTGAGAGACAATAAATAGCAAGACATGGAAATGCTTTATTCCAGTGGTTTAGCCTGAACACAAAGATGGAGGTCAGTGTTACTAGATCTGACCTTACCTCATTAAACACCATATATAGGAAGAGAACATCTGAAAACTGAAAACTGGGAATGTGGCTTGGAAAAAGGGGGAACCCGGCTGGAGGATGAGCGCTACAGCAGCCCCATTCATGCAATGCCTTGTAGGAGGGCTTTGGGAGAAAGGTTTATTTTCTGGGGTGTGTAGCTTGGCAAAAGCAATTGACTCCATGCTCAGACTTGTCATTCAAGATCTCAATCTGTATGTAAATGCTCTATAGATTTAAAAATAAAAGAATTGTGTTGTTTCTAAATTGCTGAGGAAAGAAAAACAAGAAATAAAAGACGGTTTTATCCTTTCCCTTTGGTGCTGCTTGCCCTTCTCTCACTGAGACTTAAATCTACAGGGAGCTCTGTACAGGCAGCCCTTCTGCCTGTTGGAGAGGAACCTTCAGGTTGTAAGTCCAATTGAGGTTTGAGTGTCCAAGAGTGGGGTCAGTGTTAACAGAAGAACCAGTAGCAAAATTTGGCTTTAGCTCTGACTTCAGGTTCTTGTACTTTCTCAGAGTTTGGCGTGGTCAAACCTGAGGTTTTGGGTTGAATTCAACGCAGTAAAAAGTTTTCTGTTTTATTTTCAAGTTGGCAGGCTGCTATATATGGTTATGCTTCTTAATACGCTGAGACGTTCTACAAGATAAAACCCTTCCCATCACTTGATTTTAATATAGATTTCTTTTTCTAAAAAGCATACAGTATTTTACACCATATTTGCAAAAAGAACCACTAAAATTGTGCTGGGGTTATTTTGCAGGTAAAACATTGGTTGCACTGGAAGAGCTTAAACATGCCAAACCAACTGTATGTCCCCACCAAGCCATGGGAGCAGGTGACCCTGCACAGCCACCTGCCAGCTGCCCCAATGAATTTTAGCTTTCCCAGTGCCCTTTTCCTGGCAGATTAAACCTGCAAGGTCTGAAATCTCCTTAAGCCCCAGACCTTGTCAAGGCTTATGCAGGTGCTTAGTCGTAAGCACCGGGTCATCCTGAAGAGCTCTGCAGTTACATCTCTATTTTCAGGGACATCCCCAGTAAAGCTTTAACCAGGAGGGCTGGTGGTGGCAGCAGTGACCATGGGAGGTCCACCCTCAAGGACACAGGAGGACACAGGAGCTGTAAACGCCCAGCCCTGCCTCTCTAGCGATAGTGTTTGCTTCTGCAAAATGTTTTTGTGTGTGTGTGCTGGCCTTGCCTACCAAAAGGGGAGAAACCCTTTGGCTTCACCCTTTGCAATCGCTCGTACACGTTTGTCATTTGTGCTTTCTAAACAAGTGCTGCTGTGGGAGGGTTGGGGAGAAGAAAATCCTGACTCATTTTAATGGTGGAGGCAGTGAGAGAAAAACAGTTGTCAGTTAAAAACCATCTGAGTCATCTTTAATAGCTCTTGTAGCCCACAATAGGAGTTGAAATTATATATACAGGATGGCAAAATGCTCACCATGAGCCCACACAGCTCAGCGGTTGTCCACCCTCCTGATACTGTTTATATAATTTCAATCATTAAAGCATCTTTGGGTGCCTAAAAGCTTAAAAACAGTGCTTTTCTAAAGGTAACTTGGGTATGTTCACAGTCTCCTTCCCGGGAAGCACTCTGGCACTGCAGTTATTATCTAGGTATTATTATCCCTGTTTGCTCGTGGACAGAAAAATCAAGCTAAAAAAGAAAGGAAGGCAGCATCATGCGTGGGGTTAATCTGTGGGAATCATCCTCTTGAGCAGGATTAAATACAAAATCCCGCTGAGCTGCTCTGCGGGACTGGGGCCACTGTGGGCAAGGCTGCCCAGACCCGGCTGTCCCCAGGAACACCCCGATGTCACCGCCACCTCTCCTCTCCCTTCCCGTGGCTGCCTTTATGTCCCCGGCATAAATCCTCTTTACTCAGGCTTTGTGTCTGGGGGCCGGCAGCGGCGTTTGTTCCCAGACGAGGTGCAATGCTGAGGCTGAGGGGAAACTGTGGGAGGGGGAATACATGCATATATATATATTTATACAGGTATAAATGCATTAATATAAAATATATGCACCCCCCTAACCATGTGCAGACACGGAGGGAGATTTTAGCTCCAAATTGTCAGGCTTTAATAGATTTAAATCAGGCTCTTAACGCTATTTTAACATATTTTTTTGTGCGTGTTTAGTAACAACAGTCATCTTAAATTGTAGTGGCACATGGCCAGAGGGAAGAGAGGTGTTAATGAGACTCACTATAAATGGAAGGAGCTCGGGAGTGACAGTTTTCTGGAGCACTGTTGGCATCGGATCGAAGAGACAGGTGGTGGCACAGGGCTGACCGATCACCTCAGATAATGATGAAAGAGGAGTGACAGGGGTGAAAGATTCAAGGACCACTGAAGAATGGCGCGGGGTGTTGGGGAGGGGGGAAGGCAGGGGCCATCAGCCAGCCCCGACAGGCACGGCCGGCTCCCCGCGCGCCCCCGTGAAATATGAGAGGGGCTGATAAGGGGGAAGCAGAGCATTATCGATATCAGATGTGGAAATGAGTGGACTTAGTAACCTATCTACCATTTGGAGTAAGTATTTACGGTTTCCATGACCAGAATCAATCAGGTTTGAAATTCATTCTTATTTGGCAGAGGAAATGTGCACTTAACCTTTACATTCGGGGTCTGCTGATGAATATTGACCTAGAAAAATATCCCAAAGGTGTTATGTCCGACAAAAAGTTATTTAATAATTTTGTAAATGATTGCCGTACCATGGGGACTAAATATTTAGATCGGAAATCCTAACTTTAGATGGGTGCTGGACCAGGGTGCAGATTATTGCTAGACTGAGAGCCCTCCAACCTCTCATCAACCAGCCATAAATCAGGGGGATGGAGGAGTTCAGACAGAGCAAATTCTGGTGACAGCCACGTGACGGACTCACGGGGGAGAAAATGAAAATTCATTCCCTGACAACCTGCTACAGGCTGCAGGTATGGCAAAGGGGGGAGAAGCTAAATAGATCTGTATCAGCTGCGAGGATGGCAGACCCCCATCGTATGGAAATGCATGAGGAGGGGAGGTGAAACCTGGAGCCGCACACAAAATGCTCGAACGTCAGAGCAGCTGAATCACCTGAGCAAAGATTATATAAAAATGTAAATTGCCTGCTCCTGACCCAACCGCGTTTAAAAATGAAGGGACAAAGAGTGACAGGAAAGGTGCTATTATTACAGATTCAGGGTGATGCACAGTCACTGCTCGGATTCCTCTTCAGCAGTGGCTGCGAGGCGAGCTCAGGCACTGAGAATAATTTCCCTGCAACTGCTGCAACTGCCCTCTCCTATTTATACACCTGATCCGAAAGCTTTGGGGATGAAGGGAAACGATCCCGTGGATTTTAACGGGCTTCCGAGCAGGATCCATGCAAATCTGCTCTATGCAAGGATTTCAGTCCCTGATTTTTTATTTTAATCTAACTGAACTTACTCAAGATTTTCAGTGTGCAGCCAAATATTAAATTCACTTTAAGAAAGATTATTTTATAAAGCTGTTCTCACTTATGTGAGTGTAATGATCTCAAAGACGAGCAGGAATTGCTCTGGAAGGTGCAGGCTGCTTGGCTTTACAAAAGATCTCACTAATGGGTTAGATCAAGTATTGTTATCCCTAAAATTAAATGCCAGTGTTTAAAACTCCATTTTTATAAGAAGAACGTGCCATTAATAATTTTTAAGGCTCTTGATTAAATAACTAAAAGTGCATTATTATTGGGTTAATAATTACTTCAGATACGTTCAGATTTTGGTCATTTTCCCTGCATTATTACGGCACAGAGGCAAAATTTCACTCATATATTTGACTTAAATGACAGTCTTTTGGGATTTGCAACAGAAATTATAACTTCTGCTGCAATTTACATGTTAAGTTCTATAACCCCGTGATAGTTCAACCATTTGTAAAAGAACAGTAGGTGGCCTAGTGGTCTAATATTCAATGAATAATTTTATCTTACATCAAGCACAAGGTCCAGTTTAATGTTTCATTACATTAAAATTGCACTGGGTGACATAAACTTTGTAATTAAAAGATCATAACTTTTCCAAAACGATATAGATGACTCTGGTGCAAAATCAGCATGTTTAAGCAAGGCATAGCATTGTTATAAACCAAGCCTGGTTTCATTTGTATGAGGTGCTACCTGTTGAAAGCACAGCATGTTTATTGTCATTGTTTATCTATAGCACTTGAGGATTTATTTCCTTGATGTTTTCCATCCAAGACGTTGCACTGTGGCATGGTGCCTGGTGAATAAAAGACCAAAAAAAAAACCCACAGCGAAGAAAGAAAGGAGCCATTGCTGTGGGATGTTGAATTTCTTGGGTGTGGTGATGACCACCTCTTGGTACAGTTGGCTATTTGGGGCTGGGTTTGCCTTTGGCAGAACCAATGAGGTGCTGTGCCCTGGCCGTGCTCCATCGTGGCACCAACTGGCACAGCTGTAGAGGGTTGGAGAGTGTGTCCTTCTCTGGAGTGATGCAGCGGGTGAGATACCCCAGGGCCCCGGGGGGTTCGGAGAGGAACCGCATCCCTGGGAGCAACCCCCAGGGCACATCAATCTCCACTTCGAACTGCTTCTTAATGGCCCGAGAGCTTTCCAAAGGGAACCGCACCGCAGTATGGTTTTGCATTAGCTTTTATTTGTCTTTCTAGATATCACCATTAGTCATCGTTAGTTATGAGGCAATGGCAGATATCAATTAGAAGATGAAGTATGACTGAAGTCACGTGCAGGTGGTAATGGAGCTGCTGCAGAATTAGCTCCTGGCGGCACTGTGGCGTGATGGCAGTGGCTCTGGGTGTAGGAGGCTCCACGATTCTCTCTCTGCCGTGAGTATTTCGGGGCTTTTTTTCTGCTCGTGCCGCTGATTTTTGCTTTATTCCATTGTGTTTCCTTCTCTTTCTTTCATTGGAGTGAACTGAATCAATGAACTCGTTCTTGTTGAGCCGGAACAGTTTTTGGACTTAACAGACCAAAGTATGACACTCCTGTCTGTGCTTAGATCCTTGCTCTGTTTCATCCCAGATTAATTCCTTTCTCATTTAAAATTAAAATACGTAACTAGTCCACAGGTAAAAAGAAGAGCAGGTGAAGACTGCTGGGGGAAATGTTGGTGCTGGCATAAAAACTGTACTAAAAGAGGTGGAAGACACTCTTTAATGTCTCAAGATGGTTCCAGTCGTTGCTTCCTAAATCGTGGTCTCTGAGCTGATGTTCAGAGAGCGCTTTGAAGGGCAGGTAGGTAATGGGAGTTTCATTGCACAGATACGCTTATTGTCATAATAGAAAAAACAGAGCAATTGTAATGGGTTCAAGAGACCCGATAAATCTCAGTTCTTGTGTCAGACACAGTTCGCTAGACACAACATTAATTGACGCATTACATAGCATTTGTTAAAATACATTACCTAGCTATTTTTTATTGTTCATTGAGATAAAGCTTTATATTAACCCCAGATTTTCTGCTGATCTTTGTTTTCCTGTGAGGCCTAACTATACAAGGGTGGCACAAGATGGAAAGAGAAGCAGAAAGCAGCTTTTAAAGGTATGGGAAAAACACCTGAAAAGCAGATTCCCACAGAAAAAAAGGCAATTTTTGAAAATGCCGCAACGCTCACCTCTCCTCAACCCACCTGCATTTCTAGGCACCCAAATACCTTCCCAAACACTGTCCCCTTTTGCTGGCCCCAGGTTTGCAAGCCCAGAATTGAGCTCAGGTGGCCGGACCATCGGTCTGGTGGCCTGGCTAGGTGCGGGGCTGAGCTACGTCCCTCCCCCTGTGCAGGCAAATGCACTGTATGTTCTGAAAATAAAAGCCCGGATTCAAACATGATGTATCTCCTTTGATTTCCATGCAGATAAACCAGGAATGAATGTATCTATTATGCCGGGGAGTGCCGGAATGTTAATTTTGAAAGTCATTTCTCTCAATCTATAATTATATCTTCTTTGTCAGAAAGTAGGAATTTCTTAGAGCAAAAGGGATTAATCTCAGTCACTGTTTTCAAACAGTTTGAGTTAGGTAGTTTCTGTAAGACTATCATTTCTTTTCTTTTAAACCAGTTAAATTTTGCCTGAGGCTAACATTTTATACCCAGAGTAAATCTTACTAAAATTAAGAAACAGAACATACAGCTGCCCTTATTCCTGGCCCACAGATGTTACCAAAATCTGATTAAAAAACCCTTAATCTTCTGCTGCACCTTTTCATTAGTGTAATAATCATTTTTGCCAAATATCTGGCAGAAGAGGGTGGAAAAAAAGTGAAAAATATGAGGTTTTGATGATCAGCATCTTTGAAAAGACTCATTGAACCTAGTGGGAGAAATGAGGACTTGGGGTAATCCATGTGCTGAAATATTTTTGCTTCTTTTTCTAGAAAATGTGCAATTTGGTCAGGCAGAAAAAATTGAACAGAGCCTTCCAAGCAATAAATCACTGGATTGCTGGTGACATTCATACAATGCGGATATAGTGTTAACTGTATGAGTCAGACAGCCCTTACTGCACTCAGCCTGTTCCTAGGAGGTGACCTTGCCACGGTGTAGTAATCAATCATTCTGGCACAGGACACACTGTTTTTGTTTAATATTACACTATTGGAATATATAGTAAACAAAGTGCAAAGGAAATTTCGAAAGCAAGCACTATATAAGGTGGGCTGTAATATTTTGCAGCCCGAGGAGTGCCAACAGCATCCTCAGCGCTGTACGTGTGCCTCCAGATTACTAACTTTAGGCTGTTAGCAGCAGCAAAGCATATGTGACTGTTCTCAAATACTTCAACTGTCTGCGCAGCTCGAGAGGAACAATTCAATGGAAATATGAAGTTAGGATTACAAAAAAAAAAAAAGAAAAAGAAAAAGATTTACTACCATAGACACTGCAGCCCAACATTTCTTATTTTGGCACTTTTATACAGCATATACATCATGATTTTCCCAGCCAAAGGACAGAACAGCAACATCCCTGAACTGCCTGAAAAAAAAAATTAAGCAAACAAATCTTAATTAACTAGTAAAAATTCTTTTAGTGTACGATAAGCGAAGTGTTACTGCTTATAGCCAAGAGGTTATATTGGATTTCCATGCATGAGTTATACCATGAGCCAGTTAATTCATGAAGTTTGCTGTCAGAGAATAGAGTAAAGGAAGACAAAGGCAAACTCTTTTAAATGAAGGAACTGTAAGTGAAATATATTTGGTTCTTACTGTTTTCACATATAGTAGAGATGAAAGATAATGCAGCGGTAATTGAGTATATAAAACTACCTTGTCAGAGAGGTAGCATTAATGTCGAGTTTGTTCTGGATTTTCACAAGTGCAAACCACTATGTTTGCGCTGCAAAGAGGTGAAGAATCAAGTCTGTTATGCCTGAGATTTCATTAGGTATAAACGTGGGCACATATCATTTTTTCTGTCCTGCAGCCTGCTTTTATATTCTCGGGGTCCTGGAGCCACCCATGAGCCATATGGCATTGAGAAGTGACCTGGGGCACTACTTGGGGTGACCATACACACCCACATGCCCTCACATGTACAAAAAAGCCAAAAGGCTTGGAAAGTGAGTGAAGGCAATCAGTGAACACACGAAGTTTTGGCCCTGGATTGCAGAGGGAGACAGTTGTGGTGACACTTTCCAAGGTGATCTGTAGGTTTTCTTCAAAGGGGTTTGATGCTCTTTCAACTTGAAACAGTTGAGAGACGCTGCTCTAAAGTGTCCATCACTGGGAGATGAATTGTGCTTTCATGGTGGCGTGCCCTGACGGAGCAGGGTCGGGGCTGCCTGTGCAAGCACGCCTCCTTGGCTGTCCTGGGCAAGCGGAGATGCTGCTGGCCAAAACCTTTATATTTTCATATTTTTCCACAGTGTCTGGGAGATGGAAAACATTTGGATAATGCTAACACTTCGCTCAACACCTCACTTGGGGAGCGTAATGAGTCCCAGTCAGCAGAGCCATGGTCCAGCCCTCAACAATGAATGAGATGTGCAGAAATGACCTCACACTATCGGCAATAACCGGACATGAGAAGCTCACACGCTAGTAGACTTTGAGCTTTCGAAGCACTGCCAACCATCTGCAGGTCTAGTAGGCTCCACATCCTCACTTCTTCCCCCAAAATGCTTACAGAGTGATTCTGTGTTGTACAGGCTGTGAGTTGTCAATACCACATATGCATGGAAGGATGGTGTTACATGTACTTATGGTTATTTCATACCTGGGCAAAGATAAAGTGGAAAACTGGGGTTTCAGCCCATTCCATGGGTTTATGTTGCATTTGCTTGGTCACTGGAGACAAATCCGTTTCTCCTCAAACCCAGTTACTATAGGCAGGTTGTGGCTACTTGGAATGGTGACCAGCCCTTGCAGGTGACCCACAGATCTACATATGTCATACTGTTATTACTCATTATCCTTCTGAAGGAGTCAGTCTTTGTGTCACAAGTGGCTGGTTGTTTTCAAGGAAAAATTAGCGTTGCATGGAGACGATGAATGTGGGACGCATGAAGCATGCCCAAATTCTGAACTCTGTCTTCTCATCTAGTGTTCATATTTCTGAGTTTCAGCCAAGAAGTGGAAGAAAGGGGAAAGAAGTATCTAAGTGCTCTCTCAAATTGTCCATGAGCTCATAGGTTTCTTTAGTTTAAATATATCTGCAACAGAACGTACAAAAACTCAGCCTTCTTGTAAAGCCTCAAGTCAGTGTAGTTTTACATGGGTGTACCTGAAAGGAGAATTTGGCATAGTATTAGGGAAAGCAGCAAATTAAATAGTTTTCCCAGGACATTTCGTTTTGCAATATAGTTCCTGGCAGCAACATTTTTGTTTATCTGCCATCAGTGCTAAAAAAACAGGCTGATGTTGTTTTCCTGGAAGAAAGTACTGCAGAAATATATGTCAGTTATATTAAAAAATGTGTTTTGAAACTTTCAGTATATTAGTTTCAAATAAGCATTACGGTTCTTCACAGCCAATATGAAATTACTATGAAGATGCTTACCATTAGATGCTGACTCGTGACGTTGATTTCATCTTAGTTTTTTAATCATTCTACAAATAAATGTATCCAGTAATGTTTTATGTTATGTGAGTGTTAGCTTTACATTATTAGCCTTTATGTGAAGAATGATCAGTTATTATAAGATGCTCAACAAAGTTCTGCTTAAACTTAGAGCACTCACTTCCTAGGTTAATCAAGGCAAGGAAGCCCAGGTAAATGCACCAGCAGGTTAACCTGGATTCAGTGTACAAATGCTATAAAACCCTGCACTGGTTCCCTCCCAGAATGGCATTACATACCTATTGCAATGCCTCAAATCAGGTGGGAATGATCATTTTCGCTCCAGTACCGCTACGGTGTCCCACCTCCTACCGCAGTAACGGGTGTCAGGTACTGTTTGGAATAGAAAGGATTAAGCTATCACACCCCCCCGCCGTGTGTTAATTTATTGCTTTGGACATTTTCATATCTGACTCATTTTCACCCACCGCTGGGCGACGTTTGGGGGGCCAGAGCTGAATGGCTTTGGTCTGGGGGGGCACGGTGCCGGGCGAACCAGGGGAGCCAGGAGCCGCAATCTGCCAAGGTGCGACGCAGCAGCCCCACCGCCGGCGTCTCCGTAAACAAGACGGGAGATTGTGATGCCGTTCGAGATCCCAGTGCTAGACATTTTTCCATAATAGTGTTATTTCCTCAAGAAAATAAAGGGTCACCGCCGCACACAAACGACATAACAAATGCTGTGTCGAGGGTAGGGTTTGTTTTTTTTTTTCCTCCTCCTGTTTTTATTTAGTGATTATGTAGAACCTGCCGGAAAGGTGTTTATTTCTGTTTGTAAATTGAATGCACTGGGTGTTTTTCTCCAGCTTTGCCCCAGGCTCTGTTGGATGTGATGATGGAGCTGGAAGCCGAGGCAGACACCGGAGGAGCATACGTGGAAGGAATCCGGCTGGAAAACAAAGCCCCGTTTTGTCATTTCATGCCTCTCAAAATTCCCACTCTGTGCAAGCAAAATGTGAGTTAATGCACGTTAAACAGGGTGAGCAAAGCGAAAAAGAAATATTTAAAAATGAATAGCGGTCTCTCTGGAGGCACCGGGGCCATCTCCAGTGTGTGGGTGCAATGGGGCCACCAGACAGGGAGAAGAATCGGCCCCAACGAAGCCACCCCCATCCTGCCACCCTGCACCGTCCCTCCTCACCTCCTTAAGTCACCCACCTGGGATTGTGTTCCTGAATCCCTTTTCTAACCCATTTGTGATACGTGAACGGTGGAGAACCTCACCCCGTGGTGGGTGTGTTGCACATGGACACCTCTGCTGGTTTAATTTCACACATATCTATTGCACATACACAAATAAATTCTCCCATACCATTTTATTGAATTTCTAGTAAGTTGGCAGACTAAAGTGATTTTTAACACTTCTCAATTGGATTTATGTTTTCTATGTCATCCACCCTGCTTCTGACATTAGGAAATGTTCAACATGAGGGAATCATTCACTGGTTCTTTTAACTACACTATAAAACATTTTAGTCTCCTTTCTTTCAGAAATCCATAAATGGCTAATTTAATCAGCCTTACAGCAGAATCCCTCAGTTTCTTCTGCTAATTATGTGGCTGAGTTTTGGTGCTAATTCATTACGATATTTGGGGACAGGTAGGGAGAGGATTGTTGGGACTTGGTCATCCATGGCCAGATCATGACTTGGCTTCCAAAGCTGGGCTTGTCTCCTCTCTGCGGGACGGGCAGCGCAGCTTCCCCACATGGTGTTTTCAGGAGATCCAGACAAACATGGGAGCTTCCAGTATTAAAGTTTTTCAAAACTGAGATTTTCCAGCTCTCTGGAGTGGGGACTCTCCCCCGTACCCTGACCTACTTGGTTTTCTGACAAATTAGGACTAAGTCAACCACNAAAAAAAAAAAAAGCTTTACAAGCCATATGAGCTGTGGTGTTGACTGAGCTTTCCTTCCTCCAATGCCCCTCCAACTGAAGTATGTTTGAATTTCAAAGGTACACGGAGCTGGGTGGTGAGAGGGCTGATGGCAGTGTGAAAGTACACACACCCCTGCTTTGCAAAAACTCCAGATAATTGCAACTATTAAACTTTTTGCTTCTCTGGCCACTTGAAACTTGAGCTTGTAGGGTTTTGCGTGCTCTCCTAGGAGGTTTCTTGCTTAAGTGGCCACAGATTTTTCACTGCAGGCACCACTCACACCTTGGAGCAAGTGCTGCAACCGCGTTCCTCCCTTGGAAAACTACAAGTTGGAGCTACAGCCTTGGTCCTCATCATTCCTGAGTTGGGTGGTTTGAGGCCTGGATCAGGCTTATGTGGGTCCTGTTGCATAAGTGTCATGGGCTGGTCCTTCTTGTTGCAGAGATGGTCTGGGTCCAGCATTACAGCCCCTTGAAGAAAGTTGAAGGAAATTTTGGGGTTCAGGGAGTCGCTGCACCTCCTTACTGCTCTGTAGAGAGGTTATCAGGGGTCTACAGTGAAAATGTTTGGGTTAGAAAATAAATAAGGAAAAAACAAGTTGATGTCTGCATTAAAATTAATACACAGAGGAAAGTTTTTAAATCTGTTTCAGCAGCTTTATTTGCATATATAAATGCGTAAACCTTTGGAATCTGTATATGGTTTTATTGAAACTCATTTAATCTGGTAATTGCCAAGATCCACCGTATGTACAATCTATTTTCATGTTTTGTGGTTTATGCAGTAAGTAATATATTATACAAGCATAATTTCTACATTCTGGACAAAACCAGGAAACAAAACCAAATCTCCCCCAAACCTGACTTGTTCTACAGAACATGCCTTAATTCACACCAGCAGCTTTATCTCTTTCTAGCAAAAATGTACATATAATAATTGAATACACTGAGCTGATGAAGGATATAATGAGGAGGGAAAGAAAATATTTTCTGTGCTGAACCTGTGCTGTAACTTTGAAGAGCACTGAATTTTTTGTCCCCTAAACTTGTTAACTTGTCTGTGCAGGTCTTCAGGTGCTTGTCTTGGCTGCCTTCCCTGGGGCATACCAAGCCCTGGTGGTCTCTTGGGTGCAACCTGCCTTAATGTCACACTTTTGATGGTTTTAAATATATTTTCCCCTTTTTTTTTTTTTTTTTTGAGGAAAACAGCATTTGTTACATGCAGACCGCAGCTCACCCTGGCGTGGGTCTCAGCCCACTTCTGCAAGTTTTGGTCTATTTGTCAATCACCTCTGGTGCCCTCTCCCCTCCCATCCTCAGTCTCATTCCCTTGTCCTCCCCATCCCTCCACCACCACCACCCCCCCGCTTTCCGGCTCATCCCTTTCAGGAGCAATTCCTGCACTGGTTCCCATTTCCTTCCTCCCTCCCCCCCTCTCCCACACACCCCAGCAGCACACGCGGTGCCGCCCCGACATGGCACCTGATGGAGAATCCCAATTTGCAGATGTCACCGCCTAGACCAGCTATATTCCATCCTGAAACTTATCTTAATCTGTAATAATCAATATCAGCATGCAGAACCATATGCACCATTAACTACAATTTACGTTTGATAATATACTGTTTTTCTTCATTAGGATACCGTTGCCGTCACGCCGCGCTGGTGTGGGGAAACGCTGGGTGACGGAAAGCCATTGCCCAACTTCTTTCTTCTTGATTCCAAACTGCAGTCTACATCCCATTGCCTGGGCTCGGATGGCAAACGGGACTGATTTTCTTCTTGCATGACCAGAAGTCATTTTTCAGTCAAGTTTGCGCTGATTACTTGGGGGTAAGTGAGACTTGTGGTTTCTGGGAAAATGATGAGAAAGGAGCTGGCTAACTGGCAGTCCCCACCAACTTCAAGAAGCAATAGGTGCTCGGGGAGCAAAGGTTAAGTGAGGACAGTGAAAACACTGTGAGAAGAGTTAATAAAAAAACCTGAGGATTATTATTCCTTAACTAGTCTCAATTCTCAAGGGTTAAAAAAAGGATGGGTGTGTAACGGTGTGGAAATGCAAGCAATTGTTGGAGCCACATGCTCAACTGTTTCCAGGCATAATTTTCTATCTCAAGTTCAAAGACTTTTGGTAAAGGCGCATATAATATAATATTCCATGAGAGTAAGGGGTAAAACCAAGACTGGTGTGTGATTATAATTTACTAAAACCTGATTGCTAATATGGGGATTTTGGCGTGTTTCCCCGCTAGAAAAACATAGCTGCAGTGCACTTGTTGCCCTGCTTTTGCTTTACCCTTTGGAGATGTTCCTGGTGGCTGGACCTGACTTGGGTCAGTTTTGGCCCATGCATGGTCCGTACTAAAGCAATCAGCATTGTATTATTAAAACTAATTTTTGTATTATTGTGTTATTTGCATAACGTTTTGTATAATTAGACAAAACAATACAATTATCTTGTATAATTGTATCATTAAAAAACCCAAAAATTACTGAAGGGGATAGGTGGTGTGATAAATGCAAAGACACCATGGCACTGGTGAACTCAGAGCATTTGCTCAGCCTCAGGTCCCCTTTTTGATGTCCCCTGACCCCCCCCAACAAAGGATCTCCAAGGGCCTGTCCAAGGAGGGCACGTAGCACCAATGTGTCCAGAGCCTTCAAGAGCAGGGGAAGGACATTCCTGATCCTCCATTCGGGGAACAATTTTGCTCTGGCAGCTGGAAATTTTTAATAAGAGGGCTTTATAACACCGTGCAAGGTGCACTTAAGGGAATGTGAGACGATGTGACAGCATGGAGATGCTGCACAGGTTTTGGCGCTTTGGACAGAATTAGGAATTCTGCTGGTGTGGCTGCGATGGGTGCAGCACGGTATAAATTAACATAGAACTAATGACTATACCAGCATTATAGCGAGTATCTCATAGTGATAAGCTTCGTGATTCTCTTCAACCCGCTGAAGTTGAAGGAAGAGCAAAGGCCTTTTCAAGCTTACTTTATCTTCTTGCTTCTTAAGTGAGACTAATCAAGTTTATATCCTTTTAGCTTATTATTAGCCCAGCAGAGCTGCTGGCACTCTTTACAGCTTTTTTGACATGAAAGTTAGTTACACCTACTGTACTTAGTATGCCTTCACTTTTCTTGTGATAAATCCTGAAAATTAATATACTGTATCCTCCAGATTACAAAATGAAAGTGTCCTAGACATTGTGAATGCTCTGGCTGTGGAATGCTGCCAGTAAAAGAAAAAAGATGTCTTAATGATCTTTGTTAATAAAAAGAAGAAACTTGGTTGTAAATTTTCTTGGTTAAGACGTCAGGCTTTTCCTTTTTATTTTTTTTCTTTTTCTTATCCTAAACTCAAACCGACACATATTTCAAAATTTGTTGCAAAGTAGAAGAATCCTTGAAAATAAAATATAATAATTAAAATTCTACGAGCAAAGCGAGTCCCACGTTCCTTATGCAGCCAAAGCTCCCACTGACTTTAATAGGAAGTTCGGCTGCAGGAGGAATGCAAGCCTGGGCCCTGAGCGTGGAACATAGGTTAAATTCTTTCTTAAATTAAATGAAGGATAATAATGAAATCTTTTGTTAAATTATTTGCTGACTGGGCTTCCTGATTTGGTAAATTAAGAGAAAGTCAAGCCCTGAAACAAGTAACCATTCTTGTTACGAAGGGTAGCACTGGTGGCACTGGTGTCTTATTGAACACAGATCTGCTTAATTACAGTTCCCATGTTTGTTAAGATAACGAGTGCCAGCTGTTTGATAGCGGTGGAGCCTGCAGAAGGAAAAACTGGTGATCTTTGTCATTTCCATTTAGGCCCTGGATCAGACTTGCGTATCTATAAAATTGTGTAGGGAGCAAAATAACTGAGAAGCGCCCTCGCAATGTGTTCCGCAAATTTGGGCAGAGCATTTCCCGGTGCACACGGAGCTCCACCATCTATATCTAAAGCTACTCACCATTGGGAATATAAAGTCAAAGCAGAAAAATTGAGCATTTAATGGTCTACCATTATTGTCGAAATCACAATGACAGGCCATGATCTTCAAGTACAATTTTGATCCTTATGTAGTAACTGAAATTACAGCATTTCATACTCTGACTATATTATAGGGAATAAAACATCTGTCTAAATATTGGAGATATAAAATCCTCAAAATAAAGATATTTGAGAATATCTTGCACAGAGCACCTTTCCACCTGCTTGCTTAGTATAATGCAGTCATTATGGCAATAAATGTTTCTAATAAAGTATGAAAATGGATTGTTTGCTTTGCTGCTTGTATGAACTCTCATTTCTCTTTTTATTATATTGAATCTGACATTTGCTTACCCTTTATCAGTAGAATATTTAATCAACTCCAATCTGTAAGAAGCAAGAGGAATTTCTATTTTATTTAAAACCTGTCCCACATGAAAAAGGACTGGGAAATAGGTCACACAGTGTATGGGAAGTGTGAGAAGTGTTAGAGTTACAATGCTGAATATTTATCTAGTCGACAAAAAAGACGGTTCTAAACTTGTACAGTAACATGCAAGTCTGCTCCTATTGTTTAAAGCACCGTTGAAATGATTTAATGGCTTAATGTTTCTAATTTTTATCCACAGTACAGGATCTAGAGAATGAAACCTCTGTCAGCTTTATTTATTTTCTCTGTCAGAGTATTTTCTTGCACTTTTTGCTACATAACTCTTCAGAAATGCTATATCCATATCGATTGTAATTTCTTTGGGCTCTTGTCCAAGATACTCAACATAAACAGTCTGTGTTTCCTCTCCATCTGTATTTTGGCTAATCCTCTGGTTTAGACAATCTAATGACAAGTGCTAGTTATCTGGAGGTACACGGTTTTCAAACTGGCGCACTATGATTTATGGTTCTTGTTTTACAGAAAGTATCACAAGCCCACAGAAGTGAAAGCTTCCAAATAAGCACCTAACTTTTGTAATAAATGCAGCTAACAACATGTCTGCAAATATATAGCAAACACAGTGAGTGATGTCTTATTATGCAGGCCACAGTTTGACTTGGTCTGGTTTTATTTATGAATATGTCTTGCATCTGTTTCAAATTTCAGACCCGTTCAGTCTCTCAAACGCTCTCCCAAACAAGCTTGTGCTGAACATTGTTAATTATCCTAATAAAATATTTGTATCAATTTTACTAAAGATCCGCAATGCCTCTGCCACAAGCAGACATTTTTTAATAACTGAATTAAGAGGAATAATTATAGCCAGCACTGGAGTGGGTCAGAGAAGTCCAGATTGTATATTAAAAAAAAAAAAAGAAAAAGAAAAAAAAGAGGAGAGGGGGGAAATGGGTAAAGTACAGCTAACTGTACAAGAGCAAAGGGACATATGATTAAATTAAAGGGCAATGCTTTGTGAACAAACAAAAGGAAATCCTTCTTCATACAATACATAGTCAATCTGCCGAATTCACTACCACAGGGGGTCATTGAAACCAATGCTGCGGCTGGGTTTCAGAGCGGACTGGATAATTTTATGACTGTTATTAAAATAGGTAGCCCTGGAAGGTCAGATAACGATAAGGGTAATCAAGCCGTGTGCTGCAGCCTGTGGGGTGGTGGCTGGGGGCATGGGAAGGAGTTTTGCCCTCTCTGCTGGCCCGAATGAGCTGGTTGGAGCCTTACTGTGGGGAGGGTTTCACCTTCCTTTGAAGAGGCGGGTGCTGCCCACCGGTGCGGCGCGGGCTCCATCACTGATCTCCTCTGCTGCGACCACTCCTTGCCTCTCAGTAAAAAATAAAACATGAGACCCCACTGTGAGTTTCTAAGCATTCCCCCCCGCGCTGCCGGTTCCTCGGTGCCGAGTGATCTTCGAGGGAACGTGGTAGCCTTGGCTGATTTCTGCCATCCAACCCAATAGTTTACGCAGGGAGGAGCTGATGTGAGGACTGCTCTGTGCATCGCTGCCAGGATCTGCCCGCAGCTCCATGGAACAAGTCACGGGCGTGTGGTGAAGATCTTGGCCAGCACAGCGAGTATTTAACTCTCCACTAGACAATAAAGCTTTAAACTTCTTTTTCTGCTGTGAAGTCGCTCGACGAGCCCATGCTGAACCAAACGAGACCTTGTCCCTTGCTGTGGCTGAGAGCAGGGAATTTCATTGCCTGTATTTCACACCGTGGTTGCAGTACCTGTATCCAGGGATGTCTTTCTCGTGGTCCTACAAGAAGAAGGGACGTATTCTGCACACCTTGAGGAATGAATACATCCTACAGCATCCTGAATGTCACCAACTAGATCATTTGGAAGCCATGTGAAAAAAAAAACCCACCAGAAATATAGAGTGGTTTACCAAAAAAAATTAAGAAAAAACCCAAACAAAACAATGAGTTGATATCAGGATCCAAAGAGCACTGTGCTGAAGGGAGAGACTGCCAAAGGGGTGCCCAGCCTGTCCCCATGGGGGTAGCTTCAGCTGTGTCCAGCTGTGCTTCGAGCCACTGCTCAGAGGTCCCTGGGTGTCCCTTGGGAAGTAAGGGGGGCTGCCCTCCTGCCAGTTTGATTGCACCGATACCATGAAGGCCAAGGCGACAAGTTGGCATTTATTTGTACCCCTTGTTATCACCCGGCGCAGAGAAACCCGAGACTGAAAATGGACAGTGTGTCTCCGATCAGGGAGGCTGTCAGCGCGATTTATGGAAGTCTGATTTCTTATTTCTCTTCTGTGCAGGAGAAAAAGTGACAACTTCGCCTTTCAGTATTGTCAGTCTAACGCTTTTCCCAGGCTGTTCACATGCTGGAAAAATGGGCGGCAGGAAGGGAGGGAGCCTGAATGTCTGCATCCCTCAGCAGAGGTCCAAGAGGAGATGCTTAATTGGCACTTGGAGCTCAGTGCTGGGGCATAATGTGGGGGGCTGGACCCTGCTTCACTCCATGTGACTTTACCCAGAGCTTCCCTTAAATATTCAGAGCCCTCACCTCCAAAATCAGGAGCACGGTGTGTATTACTAGCTTGGCTGTTCCTCACTGAGACCTTCTTTTCCATAATTTTTTTTTTCTGGTATTTTTTGAGTTAGAACCTGATTTTATGATGTTAAAATCAATGAAATAAACGTACTGCCCTTGCTAGTCATTTTGATTATTGCCCCAAACTCTGTTGCTTGGATTGCTGTTGCTAGCACATAATAATACTGTACCATCTGTAAAAAATTTGTCACTCTCAAATGTTTTCTTTTCCAGTCAAAATAGACCCAGGCCAGTATCCTGCTTTACAGAGACAAGCCATTGTCACCAGCGTGTGGGAGACCACTGCCAGGATTAATTGTACCCATTTTCCAGGATGTTTCTAAAAATTAAATGGATAAATTTGGTCAGTCCCAAGTAAACCGAAAACTGGAGTCCTTGTTGGGAAGTCCTTGCCACCTGGCCCTACCTGTCAAGGTAGAACACATAAACCACTTCATCTGAGCTCCCATCATGTCTTATTTCCTTCTGGGTTTGTGACAATGGTGAGGTCTTGTATTATTTTTCACTTTAATCTTCAGGGAAAAATGGGTAAAATTGCAGGACACGCTTCCAGAAAGGAGCAGTGAACTGCAGCTGCACCCTGACCGGAGCGGTGGCCTCTACTCACCAGCTCCTTCTTTTCCTTGGGAAGAGATTTTCAGTAGATTGTGCGAAACAGAAAATTTCCTGCATAGGAATTAATGAGGTCGTTCGGAAAATAAAACGCCTTTTATTTTCCTACATAAAAGTTTGTGTCGGGCTTGACAGGTTAAAACGACTTGGGGAGAGAAGCGGTGCTCAGGCAATGCTCTCCCGCTCTGTGGATGCGCAGCGTAATGGCAGGAGTATGTACTGCTTTTTGTTTTACTTTGTCAAGTGACATTTGAGTTATGATCATTCCCCTAAATTACGAGGGTGACTGTATGATTCTTGTGACTGTATTTCTTGATCTTGAGGAAACGCCAGATAATCACAGTAATCTCTCTGTATACCTGTCTAAGGATCAAGTTTTCAAAAGCAGCCCCTAAAAGGGTGCATACTAAATATGTGCGTGTTCTCATCTCATCTCATCACATCTCCATGTGCAAGACCATGTGCACATTCAGACTAGATAATTACCTATCCGGTTTACTCCTGCATGGGCTGTTGTTTAATGTAGGCACAAAGAAGACAATTTGCATACATAAGTAGACAGCGAGCTCCAGTTCTTCGTGCTCAGTTTTCCTATGATCACAGCAACTGGAGATGAATAAGTCTTACTATGTACCCTATACCTTGCCTTCCTGGAAAGAGTGTTCCCCAATGGATAATTACCACTGTTTTGTCTCCGGTTTTAAATGTCCCAAGCAGTGGTTCTTCCACCGTGTCCCTGGAGAGCCTCCTTCCACTTTTGAGGCCACTTTTGAAAATTTGGCCTCACCGGAGCGCTAGAGCTGAGAAATTCCCGGTGGCCCAAAGAGCTGAGACATCTGCTGAATTTGTAATTGAATTGTTGACTGAATTCAGCAGGGTAAGAGCTGGGGATTGACCAGCTGTGCTGGTACTGGTATTTTATCGAAATCAATGGGAATGGCTGTTCTGAAGGAAGGCATGTGCTATCTACCCGGGTGGTGTAAAGAAGAGAAACCCTCCCCAGTGTGAGAGTTAGACTTATTTTTCTGGACCTGAACAAGTGAAGGAGACTGGATTTTAAAATACCGTTCAGCCATGATCAGTGTCTGCACCTGGAGAGAGAAAATTGCCTGTGAACAGACTGGGAAACTTTGGTGGAAAGGACACAGATTACACGATTTCTTTTTTTCTTTTTTCTTTTTTCTTTTTTTTTTTTCCCCAGTTCAATCTCTGACTTCTCTTGCAGGGCCAAAGAGAACTTGCCAGTAAAAAAAGGCAAAATTCAGAAAGAAGGTAATTGCAACCCTTTTCCAGCTTTAAGTCATCTTGAAGAAGGAATTTAACCATACTGTTCTGGCTGCCATTTCTAAATTGTTAATTAACGAGAGAGCAAATAATAATTACTGCTGGAGCCATTCAATTAAAAGATGTTGCTTTCCAAACTTTGTTCACACGGTCTACATTACTAACATCATGCCTAGAAATATGCCACGAATGCTGGCAAAAGAGCAAAACCCCAGTATTTCCCCATCATTATACAGCAGCTCATGTCTTTTTAGCATTTTTTATTATTTTGATTTTAAAGCTTGCGGTCTCCTAGTTCATGTGGATAAGGAATATGTCTCTGTGGTTCTGCTAACAGAGTATTTTCAGAATAAGAGATGGAAAAAAATAACAAACAAACATTCCTTCCGAGAAAATGCTGCCCTTCTATATAACATGCCTAGGAAAGGTTTGCGTTTTGACTTGTTGTGAGACAGTAGAGAAAATGGAGAACAAATGCATGTGCCTGGTCTGGATAACCTAAAGTTAACTCCACATGTCAAACTGATTGCCTGACACAAGGCAGGCATATTCTGTGATGACAAACAAATAGCACCTCCATCCTGCAGACATCCCCTAATTATAAAAGAGAAATTATTTCCCATTTTCATTGCCAGCAAATGTATGTTACTCTGGTGCACCATAATTTCAGTCTAAGTACTGTATCAAAGTTTGCTGAATGTGAAGCACAAAGTATGTTAGACGTTAAACTGTAATTACAGAAGGGAGTGGATTTCTAGAGTATTATGTTTTTTGGTAATATTTTATTTTATTGGTTTTCAAATATACTTAGACTGCCAGACTAAGCAGGCAGAATAACAGCAACACAGAATTCCAGAATAACATATGACTTTAATAAAATAAAGCAGGATGGCTTGCTTTACTCGTATCGCTGGAAAGAATTGAAACCATTACCGTGCCCTCAGCTGCAGTGCCATCCAGACCTGGCTGGATGAAGACCCAGGGGACCAGGCACCTGGGCATGGATGTTGCCTTGGGGACTCACCCCTGTCCCCACATTTGTCCCCCTCCCCTGGTTTTGTTTCCCTTTGAGGCACCAATCAGCTCCTGGGATAGTGATGAGCCAGCATTGGGCACAGTAGAGCTTTGATTCCAGCTTCAAGGTCTTGTGTTATAGAAATATAGATAATAACCAGTGGTATAGACGGGGCGATTGCAGGGGGAGATGAATAGAGGTACAAAAAACACTGAGGGGTATATTCAATCCAGTTTTATTTTTTATTGGTTTACGCTTTCTCTTGTCCCCTTAATGTTCAATGAACACCACTGGTGATGAGCCTAAAATTTGAGCAGACTTTCAGAAGTCGAATCAAAAGCGAGATTGATGATGAATTATTAGATGAGTTTGTCTCCGTAAGTTTTGCAGGACCGTTCAAAGCTGTGGATCAGACGAGCGGCGTCCCCGCTGTCACACTCCCAGCTTTCCATTACGGCGCTATCACTCACCGTTTCGCCCTTTGTGGTTCCTGTAATGATCTACACTCGTTCTGTCTCTCCCCACGTCCACCTTCCCGCACGTCAGGCGCTGCAAACCGACTCCGGGAAACAGCGAGGAGTGTGGTGTTTAATACGTGACCGGATTTGCCGGGGGTAATTTTCTACATGGCTGAGGATGTGCACATGTGGTCTTTAGGACTGAGGCACAACAGCCTGTGCCTTGTGCTCCTAGATCAGGTGCATTTTTGACACGGTTCCTCAGAAAGGCATTCCCTCCTGGAGAAGATATTAACAGTATTTCAGATCATCTTGCTCTGATTTACCATTCTTTGCTTTTTTGGAGGAAGATCTGTATCCATCAGAAGAGCTGTCAATGGCCAGGGAGAGGCGTGAGGGTTGTTAGAGTTTATATGGGAAGGGATATGTTGTTCCTCCCCTTGGCTTAGGGACCAAACGTTGGCCATGAGCTGGCATTTTAGAACCACAGAATCATAGAATGGTTTATGTTGGAAGGGACCTTAAAGCCCATCGACCCTGCCCTGGGCAGGGACACCTCCCACCAGACCAGGTTGCTCCAAGACCCCTCCAACCTGGCCTTGAACCCCTCCAGGGATGGGGCAGCCACAGCTTCTCTGGGCAGCCTGGGCCAGGCTCTCACCACCCTCACAGCAAAGTTCTTCCCCACATCTCAGCTCCATCTCCCCTCTTTCAGGGGCAAACCCAAACCGTCCCCCCTCATTCTATGGGCCCACTGCATCCAGAGGAGAGCATCTGTGACCTTTTAAAACATTTTCTTGCCCTCTCCATCTTTGGTCACACATTCAGGTATCATTTATGTCAATTCTTTTTCTAAATTTATAGAGGTTTTTTTTTTCCTTGTCTTTTACCAGGAAATCTTTGGGTATTTCTCATAGCTTGAAAACAGATACTGTACTTGTTTCAGGCTTTTGCAATAGCATGGCAACAAAGAGAAAAAAGCACTTTTTTGGTTCATTTCTTCTTTATTGTATGAATTAAGTTATCCCTAACTTTCTGACTTTCACAGACACCCATTATCTTGACCAAATGAGCACCTCATCGGCTCTTTTGCTAGGGAAATGAATTTCTCATCAGTCAGAAAAATATCTTTGGGTTTTTTTTTTTTTTTCTCATCATCTTGACTTGCCTTTAATGTGCATCAGCTTTTAATACTTGTGGAAAAGCTGTGAATGACAGACTAAAACATTTCATTTATATGCATAAAACGGCTGGGCTGGGGCGGCGGGGAGGAACGCTCTGCTTTCCTGGGGTTGTCTGTGGATGCACCGCCTCAACAACTGATAAATGCTTTAGAGTTTGGTCCACATGGCAGCTCAGGCTCTGGCACCTCCTCCCAGACTCTCACATTTGCATGTTTTGTCCCAGAGGTAAAACCTCTAGCATCTGAGCTGCTCTTTCAGCCTAAAATCTTCTCTTATCGATAGCATTTAGTGTGTGAAATCAGCTGATTTTCAGGTGTAGGAGCAGAACGCTAAAGTACTCCTGGTGTTTACACCCAGAAAACATGGCCTTGCTTCCTGACAGTGATTTATGCTCTGAAATCTCAAAATGTCTTTATTGGCTCTCTTTTCTGATAGTGCAGGCAGAGCTATTGTGCTCTCAGCCAGGACTATTTATGCTCATGCTGATACCGAGTGCCCCTTTCCATACCAGTGAAGACCATTCACACCACACATGGTTTTTCTCTCCATAAATAAAAAAAGGTGCTAAGGAAAAAAAGAATGCTTTTCTTCCTTCATCCTCCCTGAAATCCCACGTGAGCCCAAGCAGTGGTTCTGTGTTTTGAGAGGCTTCATGGCTGGCAGGAGGTCTCTGGAGAGGAGAGGACGAGGGACCTGGAGAGGAGAGCTCCTCCTTCTCACCCACCCCATCTCACAGCTAGGAACAGAGGTTTTCCTAGGTATTTCTTTCTGCAAGAGGTTCACCTTACCCTTTGTAACTTCACTCGTGTGAGGTTGCCCCTGAAGCCATGTCCAAACACACGTTGAAATGCCAGGTTTTGTGCAAAAGCTGAAGGACCCATCCCACCTCTGGCAGCACCCCTTCCCTCTGTGGGGGAGTGGGAGCTGTGCCTGAAGGCAGAGGGAGCTGGGTATCTGTCACAGGTGGAGTGATTATCTCCACTTGTAAAAGAGAAGTACTGAAATATTTATTAAGGTGAAACAGTGATTTAACAAAATTAGTAGTAAATGCGACAGTGTTTTACAAGATTTGATGGGAAGGTACACTTGATTATTTACTGCAGAGAGGTCAGGGTCAGACAAACTGTCAGGGAGACCCTCACATTGAGTCATGAGGTTCAGAAAGGACCCCCTTGCTTTCTAAACTCCTTCTCAGAGAGGAGTCTGGGTGTGGCTGGATCCAATCCTAGTCCCAGACTTAGGCAACCGTTCATGTCTAAAGGATTATATATATGCAATCAATCCCTTATATTACTGAGCTAAGATTTCACATTTTTAGCATGCTGTTAGTCACTTACTGAGAATCTGTTGCCGCAAGGAATCTCTCAACCTGGAGTAGAACCTTAAATGAACATCCTCACCAAAGGGGAGATCCTGGCATACAGCTGCTGCCCTACAGAAGAGCTCAAAGGGCTCTGGGGCTGTCCACTATTTATAGAGTAAGATAATTGACCTGTGGTCTTGTTCTCACAGGAACAAAACATCTAGGTCCCCGCTCCAGGTAGTGTTTTGGCTGATAGTCAGCCATCCCCCAAACTCCAGGTGCAACTTATCACAACTGATGTTGTTATGGCCATGATGGCCATGGCTCAAGCAGAAGCTGAAGGGGGAAGAGGAGGAAAAACAAGGAGGGTGCACTGCCACAGCATCCTCAGCCATGAGCACCTACTTTCCATGTGGTGGATGGACCTCCATGCATTGACTCCAGTCTGGGCCTTACGGTCCATTTGTCGATACTGTTTGTTTATTAATTAGCCAAAAGGAAGAGAGGTACTTCACACACCAATGCCCGGAAGAGCTGGGAGTAATACTTTTGCCTAAGAGTTGCCTAATGCAGCTACTGAAACTCTGCCAAAGGTTTGCTTTCAGGGAGTTCCTATGGGCAATATTTTGATAATATCTGATATCCCAAATGGGCTTTATATATTTCCTAGAAGCCTGATTTTTTTGGAAAGAGCAACTATCCCCAAACCTTTTATGTTTCACATTCTCTATCCTCCAGGTACTTTCCCTTGGCTACCTGATGCTTGCTGTGCGACGCCAGTCTGAAGAGGGCTGATTTTGGAAAGGAGAGCATGGCAGCCGCGAGGCAGGTTGTCCATTGACTGCTGTCGTAGCTTGGCATCCCTGACCCGTAGAAGCTGGCACACTGACCTGCACGGGCACCGAGCCATGCGAGCAGATGGGCACAAGCCTGGCCAGAGAGGAGTCTGTGTAGGAGCATTTAGTTTCTTAGCAAAGGGCAGAATTCCTGGACAGATGCTTTAAGCCCAGGTCATTATTGGAGGGGATATTGCCCCTGCTGCGCGCTATTTTGAGTTGTAAAATTATAAAAGCAGGAGGAAAATCAGAGAATTTCTGTTTCCTGATGGCATCCTGCCAAGGAGGCCTGTGGGGTTTGCTTAGCGGTAGTGTTGCTGAATGACTCTAGATGGTGTAGGCACCTGGCCACAGCTGCTATGACAAACCCCATCATATTTCCAGGTATATACCAACTTTTATTTTTTAGACCCTATTTTTAGTTCATTGCTGCATATTGTGCAGATAGCTGAGCTTGAACCTGAAAGTCTTTATTTTAAACCCTGGCCAATTTGACTCTACTGGCCTGGGAGTTGTGCTTTTAGGTGCAGAAATGGTATGTTCAGATAAAAGAACATATGCAAAATATGTGTTTCCTTTCTATGTTGGAGGTTGATGCCCATACAGGTTATATAACCCAATATATTGAGAAGCCCTGAGAAGCTGGTGGAGGTGTTAAATTGGATTCCATGCTGGGAGATACCGATATCCAGATTGATTCCATCTACCTCAAGCAAGTAGGTGAAGAATGAAGCCACAGCTGTCTCTGCAGGACACAGAAGTTGTCACCTCTGCCCCTACAATAGCCCTTTGGAGATCCCCAGGACAGTCATTTCACAGAGGTAGGTGTCTCTCCCATCAGGCAAGATGAATCCCAGCCTTTTTCCTTCTGTGTCCTGGACCTGGACCAACTAAAATTACATGAGTGTTGGCAGACGTATGTCTAATCTGTTCTTAAAAATTGCCAGTGAGTTTCACAACCTCCCTTGGTAATTTGCTCCAGCGCCTAATTATCCTTTTAGATAGAAAACCTCCTTTCCTGCAAGTTAAAGCCTGTTACTTCTTGTCCAGCCCTGTTTGGACACAGAAAAAAGGTGCTTTTCACCTTATTTAAAATAATGATTTACATATATATGCTTTCATACATATGTACATAAATATATTTAAAATAAAAACAGTATTGAGTGTCCCCTTTCTCTTTCTAGACTAAACAAACTCATCATAGCTTTTCTAAAAGGTTTAAAATTTCCTATTATTTTCCTCTGCATTTTCCCCCAGTTTTTCTTTATCTCTTTTTTAAAGACTAATGCCAAGAAATAGATGCTTTATTTATTTATTTATAGGCTTTAACTCTGCAGAGATCCCAGAATTTGTTTGCCTTTTTGTAACAGCAGTGTGTTTGTCGACTCATAAACACTTTGAGGTCTTCTGCAGCCTCCAGGTCACTTTCTGCGTACTTCCACNTGCCCGGAAGAGCTGGGAGTAATACTTTTGCCTAAGAGTTGCCTAATGCAGCTACTGAAACTCTGCCAAAGGTTTGCTTTCAGGGAGTTCCTATGGGCAATATTTTGATAATATCTGATATCCCAAATGGGCTTTATATATTTCCTAGAAGCCTGATTTTTTTGGAAAGAGCAACTATCCCCAAACCTTTTATGTTTCACATTCTCTATCCTCCAGGTACTTTCCCTTGGCTACCTGATGCTTGCTGTGCGACGCCAGTCTGAAGAGGGCTGATTTTGGAAAGGAGAGCATGGCAGCCGCGAGGCAGGTTGTCCATTGACTGCTGTCGTAGCTTGGCATCCCTGACCCGTAGAAGCTGGCACACTGACCTGCACGGGCACCGAGCCATGCGAGCAGATGGGCACAAGCCTGGCCAGAGAGGAGTCTGTGTAGGAGCATTTAGTTTCTTAGCAAAGGGCAGAATTCCTGGACAGATGCTTTAAGCCCAGGTCATTATTGGAGGGGATATTGCCCCTGCTGCGCGCTATTTTGAGTTGTAAAATTATAAAAGCAGGAGGAAAATCAGAGAATTTCTGTTTCCTGATGGCATCCTGCCAAGGAGGCCTGTGGGGTTTGCTTAGCGGTAGTGTTGCTGAATGACTCTAGATGGTGTAGGCACCTGGCCACAGCTGCTATGACAAACCCCATCATATTTCCAGGTATATACCAACTTTTATTTTTTAGACCCTATTTTTAGTTCATTGCTGCATATTGTGCAGATAGCTGAGCTTGAACCTGAAAGTCTTTATTTTAAACCCTGGCCAATTTGACTCTACTGGCCTGGGAGTTGTGCTTTTAGGTGCAGAAATGGTATGTTCAGATAAAAGAACATATGCAAAATATGTGTTTCCTTTCTATGTTGGAGGTTGATGCCCATACAGGTTATATAACCCAATATATTGAGAAGCCCTGAGAAGCTGGTGGAGGTGTTAAATTGGATTCCATGCTGGGAGATACCGATATCCAGATTGATTCCATCTACCTCAAGCAAGTAGGTGAAGAATGAAGCCACAGCTGTCTCTGCAGGACACAGAAGTTGTCACCTCTGCCCCTACAATAGCCCTTTGGAGATCCCCAGGACAGTCATTTCACAGAGGTAGGTGTCTCTCCCATCAGGCAAGATGAATCCCAGCCTTTTTCCTTCTGTGTCCTGGACCTGGACCAACTAAAATTACATGAGTGTTGGCAGACGTATGTCTAATCTGTTCTTAAAAATTGCCAGTGAGTTTCACAACCTCCCTTGGTAATTTGCTCCAGCGCCTAATTATCCTTTTAGATAGAAAACCTCCTTTCCGGCAAGTTAAAGCCTGTTACTTCTTGTCCAGCCCTGTTTGGACACAGAAAAAAGGTGCTTTTCACCTTATTTAAAATAATGATTTACATATATATGCTTTCATACATATGTACATAAATATATTTAAAATAAAAACAGTATTGAGTGTCCCCTTTCTCTTTCTAGACTAAACAAACTCATCATAGCTTTTCTAAAAGGTTTAAAATTTCCTATTATTTTCCTCTGCATTTTCCCCCAGTTTTTCTTTATCTCTTTTTTAAAGACTAATGCCAAGAAATAGATGCTTTATTTATTTATTTATAGGCTTTAACTCTGCAGAGATCCCAGAATTTGTTTGCCTTTTTGTAACAGCAGTGTGTTTGTCGACTCATAAACACTTTGAGGTCTTCTGCAGCCTCCAGGTCACTTTCTGCGTACTTCCACCATTGTATTTCTGTGGATTAGATTTTTCTTCCTATATATAGTGCCTTACACTCATCTTTATTAAATGTCATCATTAGGATGCTTGCTCCAAAATAATTTGGAATTTTAAGACTTGCAGTCATTCCCAATTCGGTGTCATCCAAAGTGTACTCTCTGTTCTGTCATCCAAGTTGTTAATGAAATATTGAATAGCATCGGATCCAGGACAGACCCAGCTGGGACCCTGCGTGGTATGTTCTCCAGTGCTGACAAAGAGAGGAATTTCTGTGTTTCATTTAGAGCTTGAATGATCTAATCCATTGCATTAGGTGGCAGCTATGAGAGACAATGCAAAAAATCCAAACCAAAACCAAACAAAAAATTTAAAAAAATCCCCAACCTCCTTTTATTAAGTCTTCATTTCTGGAGTAGTATTATATAGATTTTTCCATTGCATATCTTGAGGTCCTCTCAACATAACTTTGCTATATTTTATGCCCTTGGTTTTCTTTTCTGAAGAAAAAAATTTCCTACTCCCTTCTATATATAGTCCCACAATGTTTTGAAGTTTGACCCTGAGTTAGTGAAATAGAGAAGCAGAATAGTTAAATACAACTTTTTGTGGTATTTGGAAGATTTATAAATATTTTTTCCAGCTACAGCCTAAAAAACATCAACACATCTTTACTGTGACAACTCTGATTTTGCAACAGAAAGAAGGTAAAAATCAAAAGAAAGAAGGCAGGAAATCAACTTTTGTATATAAAAACTCCATTGTTTTTAGGCAAATCTAGGTATTTTTAAAAATGGAGTCTTCTAAAGTTGCAAATTTCTTTTTTCCCTAGTGCTAAGTACATTGCGCAGGAGAAACATCCTTATTTCATTTATGGAAATAGTCTGGGAAGAGGCAGAACCTCTCTGGCCCAGGCCAATATAAAAGACTGGGCATGAAATCAGAGAAGTGGCGAGGTATCATTAGGCTTTGTGAAAAACTTTAAAGGCTGTGGAGGTTAAGGAATAATTTCAGTTATGATGGCTTTTTTTCATGTATTTCATTTCCCTCTCCCTTCAATCCATGCAAGACACACCCCGTAATGATTTTATTGGTGAAGTTCAAACTTCTGCCGTGTTTAACAGATTGAATAGATCCAAAGTGGTCAATCACTCCTGGCTTCCTGCACAGCACAGGTCAAAGAACCTCACCTGGTTATTTCTGCACCTTGGTCTCACTTGCTCTAACCTTGTTCAAGGCCTTCACAAGTCAGCGCATAGACAGATGAAATGTGGTTAGATAGACTGGAGGCCAAAGAAAAAGAATTGATTAAATGGTTTTGCAAATGAGATAGGATAGATTCATTCTCTTGTGATTCTTTACTTATTTATTTATGTATCCAATTTTAAGAAAGAATCAACTTTCAGATAATTAATTTTCTAATTTTCAGATGCAAGATAAAGCATCTGGAAGAATTTTGAACAAGACAAAAATGGACAGTGCAGCCCTGAGCAGAGAAGGGTTGTTCAGTACGACTGACTGTATAATCTTGCATCAGAAGAACCTGTGTCTGTGCCTTGTAGGACTCTGGGAAAGCAGGATTCATGGGGACCACTGGCCCAGGGGTGTCCCTGTCCCTAAGGCACTCCACCGAACTTGTCCATCCTGCCAATGGGGTAGGTTGTGTAACATCGTGCTCTCTGATCTCTGCAGTCCAGCTATTTTCATGCCTTGACATTTAATAACCTTTCCTTTTTAGCATCAGGAAACCTAAATTTACATGACTTTATTTCTCTTTCCATCTGATTTGAAATGAATCAGCTCAATCTGAGGTTATTTTCCATGACTAGTTCTGCAAAATCTTTAACCTTCTATCGAAGGCAGATTTAGATTTGTGTCACCTTTTGTTATTTCACCCCCTGTTTCGTGAGGATCACTTCCACTTACTCCATCTGTTAGTAGTAGTAGTATTTCTTTTTGAGATAGGAATGTACTTTTTTCACAAACATTGCTCACAGTAATATTTCTCCATCATCATTAAACTGTTGAACCTTCACCTAAGACCATTGAGACTGCAGCAAGTCCATTGGTTACCCCAGTGGTTCCTTCTTCCCTGTCTTCTGGTTTGTACAATCTTCACCACAACATTTGTTATCTTGTTTACTGCTCTTTTATCTCCATATCTAATTCTCCCTCACTGTCTTTTTCTTCTTTATTAATGTTACAGGTGATTATTATGCCTTTCTTTTATAATCTCCTCTGTGCTAGTGGGAACCTCTCAAGAGCTACACAGCCTGTGTCCCAGAAGGCAAGGTTTTTTTGGTACTTAAACAAAACCTATTCATGGAAAAGAGCCTTTTCATATTGTCCCACTCAACACCTGCTCCAGTATTTGGTTTCCAGATTGTATTGGGATAGGAGACATAAAACAAATTATGAACAAATACTATATTCAAACTCTCCCTCCTGAGTGATAAGTTGTTCAACTTCTATATCTACAAAAGTAATTCTCTATTCTCTCTCTTTTTTTTTTTTTTTTAAGTTGCTGGAGTAGGATCCGAAAGCTGTTGATGTTAACTCAGAAATCACATTCTAAAAATCAGAATTATGCAAAAGAGTTGTTTGGTGAATCAAGTTCATTTATTTACCTTCACAGCTAGAAAAGTCTCATCTAGGTAAGTAGCCAAGAACAGGAGGGCACAAATGGAGAACTGGAAACAGAGTTTGGCTCAAGTTATATTGACTTTGGCAAAAACAAGATATGAAAAATTATACCTCAGATAAAAATAAATTATAATCTGTAAGCATTTGAATTAGAGGAGTTCTCCATGTAAACTTAATAAATGAATGTTAATTCAGTTACCAATTTGTAGCTATGAAACATAGCTAGTGATGTTATTCTTTGGAACTTGTTTTGGAAAAGATTGCATAACCCATGAAGCAATTCTTCACAAAGTGCATAAAAGTGTCAACTTATGTATAATTTATGCAGCTAATGTTAGTTATGGTTTTCTTAATAGTACTTAATGCTGCTGTATGACATCATTCTTTCATTTACCAATAGAAAAAAATAAAAAGACCAATCAAAAACATTTTAAAGACTAAAATATATAAACATTAGTTTTGTTTTTTTTGTTTAAATTGTGCAAGTCAATAATTATCACTAGTGTGTAAAGGATTTTTAAAAGCAGCCATTGTCATTCACAGTCTACATATTTACTATTTAGTTAGTTAGTTTAATTACAATTTACTCACTGTGTATGTGTTAACTAATATGCCGTTAATGTGCCTTGAGCAATTCATTTTGCCGACAGCATAGAAACTGCCTGTATGCGCTTGCCCCTTTATTAGTGGCAATTATTAAATCCAATTTTAGTTGTACTTACTACATTTCCTCCGCTGCCTACAGGGCATCCCTACGGGAGGGTTATGACTTAGTGCTTCTGTTCTCGGTCTTTACATCCTGTGCCCTGGAGAGATGGCAGCCAAGGCCAGGGAGGAGCAAGGTCAGGGTGGGCCAATGTGCTCAGAGGGGTCAGGGACATCTTCCTTTGCCTTCACAGAAGCAGGAACAAGTCCATGTCCAGTGCCCAGCTGCAAACATCCATTTCCTTAGGTTTGGAGAGGAGTGATCTTTTCTTTTTTTTTTTTTTTTAACTGGGCACTTAGATACAGAGGCATTCGATACCTCCAAAAGCCCAAAGCCCCTAAATTCCTTGTGATGCCCAGACTTTGAGTTCATCAAGGCTACTGGGTGGGAAGGTGAACAAAGGAGTTTGAGATCCTTGATATAAATCTTTTCCCTGCTGCAAGTTAATATATCTGGCAAACTAGAGTACAGGGCAAAAAGTGCTGTTAGTTGTAAACTCTCCTTAGATGGTCAATGGACAAGAGAACTGGTTTATTAATATCCTCTCTTCTCACTGAATGGTCTTCTCCCTGGATGTCTTTTCTGAGGGCAGCAATGCTGTCCTGTGGTTTACAGACCACATTTCCTAATTTGTTGTGCTGGCTTCTGCTCTCAGGACAAAAATTGAGTTTGTAATGTTCCTAGCAGGCGAGCTGGCCCGACATTGCAATTACCACCACCTGCCTGTTACGCCAACTGTAAGATCTCTGCTTGGCACGGCTGGGGAAACCTGGGCTACAGTTAAATGGGTGGAAACTGCTCAGATTGCAAGCAGTGATCTCAGTCTCTCACACACTTTCTAACTTTTCTTTCCAAATATTCCAAGCAATGCCACTTCAGAGGTCTTGAAAAGGGTAAACCTTTTTGCTTTGCCAGATCCCAATGACTTCCACAAAAAATGAAGAATTAAAACATTTCATTATTGATTTTTGTCCGTAGTTGTGTTTATCAGAAAAAAATTACTGTTATCCGTTAGGGGAGGCATGGTTAATTATTCGCAACATACGTTGTAAGTGATTTGCAACAGAAGGGATTCCAGAGCACCTCATTGTCCAACAGGACATAGACGGGTAAGTTTATAGAACAGTGCAGACTCAAATCTTGATAATTTTTCAATTCACTGTGAAATGTAGATTCTGTGAGCAAAGAAAGCACCAGCTGATCAGCATAAATGTGGTATGTGAACTCTTGTGGCTGGATTTTTTGTTACTATCCCTGCTCAGAAAACTCCTTTCCCAGATGTAGGTCCTAAGGCAAAGAGCACTGAAACCAGCAGGAACCTTTTCTTTGGCTTTAAGCAAGTGGCACCGGGTCCTCCCTTCATTTTCCAAGGCTACTGCATCTCCTCTGACTTTGCTGGAGCAAAACTGCTGGGTACATGAACTGAAAGTCCACCACCATTACCAGACTGAACAGCACCAGTGGTTTAAGCACTAGGCTATTGATAGCCTCAGGGGTAATGAAAAACTGCCTCTTTTAATCTTCTCTTTAAACCCAGCCTACTTACTGCAACTGGTTTTCATATGAAAGCAATCCAACCAGCAGCTCTTGGGGCAGTGGTAATGTGAAAATACAGAATTCTTCATGGAAACCTTTGAAACAACAGGAAATTCTGTGTCCCACTTCTCATACAAATTACTTTAGATTGCACCCAAGAGTAAATAATGTCGTCGTGTGTATGCTGTTCTTTCCAGGCACTAAATTTCTCAGCCAAAATAAAGGGTAGTTCTGAAAGATTTTTCTGATTTGAAACATATAATTTTCCATGTGCACACTTAAGCGTATTCATCAAATATGCATTATTAAGACAAGATTTGACTTAAATCAAAGACAGTAGTGTGCAGAATGTTACAATTTCTAGTTACAGAATCCATCTTAAAAATTGCCACACTTTTATAGTTTTATCACAAGTAAATTTAATATTCTTGGTGACACAGAAACTCTATATCACTTCTTGATAATAACGTGAAAATTGTGCTTTCTGTTCTTATTCCTAGAGATGCTGTTCTTGGATGGGGAAAGGTACAGCACTAACAGCATATTTGCAATTACCTGCAAGACTTAACCAAGGAAGTAGTCAGTTTATAGTTACCTTCAATATGTAAACTACAAATTATTAGTGCATGAAAATGGCATCTAAGTTCTGTTGCTGGGGTCTAGTAATTTTGGATATTTTCCATGCTATTACTGCCTGCTCCATATACCTTTACTGGTTCTTTTTGAAATTAACTTAATGGCACTCTACAGAAATGGACTGCCTACTGAGAATGAAAGCTTGCTTGCAAAGATGGACTAACTTCCTACTGGGAGGCACTGATTTGGCACAAACAAAGAAATGCTTTAGCATTAATTTACTTCGGTATCAAAATATTTAGAATAAATTATTTAAAATATTTAAGAACTGAATGGCCAATATTTGCTTTTAATAAATTGGGCCCATGGACAAATATGTGATACTGAAAATTCCTCCAGTATCTCCCAGATATAATACTGAGATAATGCATTCTCAACTTGCCAGGAGTGTTTTTTTTCCCCTTCAGGCAACCAGGGACACATTCTTGAATTGGGGCTTACACTTGTGTGCACCCACATTTGTGCACCTATTCTCTTGTGAATTGGGCTCTGCTCACATTAGTACGGGTAATATCGCTGTGTGTTTTTGTATGCTTCCACTGAGCACCAAACAAAGATGCAGGTAAGCTGAATGCAGATGGGTTTCTAGTCACTGCCTTCCCACATGAAATTATAGAAAAAAATTTATTTATTTGACTTGCTAAATTGCCACGTCCTTTGAAGTAGTGCTCCAGCAGCTTCCCCTCTCCAGCATGAGACTACAGAAGCCAATAATCTTATGGTATTTGTTTGTTATTAACCTGCAGCCCTGAATTCCTTTCCTTACCCATCGATGTTGTCCTGACTGCCACTAGTGGGTCACGTCCTTGAATACAGTAATGCAGGCTACGAGTTTTCTACTCATCCGTGAACCTGAGCCATACCGTCTTTTTCCTCATGACTGGAATCAGGATCACAACATAACCATGGTATCTCTGCTGGTAGGATACATTTAGGAAAGACAGATGCCCAGTTAGGATAGATAATGAAGAACTCTGCTCGACTATCCCAATGTTATTCAAATCACTCAAATTTGCATAGCTCTATTTTCATTCCTAATTCTAGCTAACTTTGCAGAGATTGTCCATTTAACTGATTATAGACTTCTAAAATCTACTTTGCAAAGTATCGAATATTTAATGTTTTTTCTTTAACATATAGCATGCAACGTTGCAAAACTAAACTAAAGGAGTCGTTACTTTGATCTGGAGAACTCCAAGTTCAGGGCACCTGATTTACCACAGGGCTGCAGAGGGATGCACTAATCAAGCCCTGTGGAGAAGCTGAACATTCCCCAGCACTGATTGCTCATGGTACTGTTAGCAGTTTCTCTTACTGATATTTTTAGTGTTTGGTCCCATTTTTATTTTCCTATTTCCCTTTCCCTTTCCCTCTCCCTTTCCTTTTCCCTTTCCTTTCCTCACCTCTTCAGATATTCTTCTATTCAGGCTGAATTTGAGCCATTATATGCTAAAACAAGCTATTTATCTGCCCTGAGCAAAATGGTGTGTTTTGCACGTGCACACTCCTTGGCAGCACACAGCTACTGCAGGGTAGCAGTGAATGGAGGATACAGCGCGTGCTTCTTCATTTGACTTCAGAAGTTAAGCATATTAGGCATGGATTTAATTTCCAGCCCATTCCCTGCAACATCACAAGCAGCACTGAAAGCAGCGCGGTACGTAGTAATTGCAACACAAAACACAAACATTCGTACATCGCTGCTGTTGTGAGTTCTCAGCTCTTTGCACCCTGATTTCAGTCCATGAAGTACATTTTAATTCAACAGCAGAACCTTTTATTCCCAGGAATGTTATACATTTTTGTAAATTGAGGATTACTCCATTTCAAAATTATTTCAAGTGACTAAATCCTGCCATTCTGTGGTCACTGCAATCCAATGATAAGAAGAAATAGAACTTTTTCTTAGAAAACTGGTGCTGGAGGTCTTGGCCATAGAGAAAAACATTATCTGCCATATCCCCCTTCATCATCAGTCTTGTTTATGCTGCCTACATCTTGCAATAATAATATTCTTGTAATGTATTTAAATTTTTCCTTATTCTTAATAATTACGAGTTTGATTAAGGCCTTGGGTGGTGCAGGAAATTCAGAGGGGCCACGTGGCAGGATGGCAAGAGCATCCTGCACCAAGGGGGTGTTGCTGTGTAAGGACTAAGCACAATTTAGCAAATAATGGGCTAATATGGGAAGCAATTTTCAAGTGCCCGTAAATCAATCATTTTGTTTCCTCTAATATAAGTCTTAGGAGTCATTCCATGCCAAATTTCAGCTTTTAAGCTTCTGCATTTTTTTCTGGTAGGAACATTAGTAAAAAGGGCTTTTTTTTTGGTCCCCCCTCCCTTCTACTGACTTGGCTAATTGCACTCCTTCTTACCTTCCCATTTGCTGCACAGAATTCTGAAGCTCTTTTTTTTTTTGCATTTTTTCACCCCTCAAATTCTTCTAAGAATTCGGTTTCATGCTAAAGGTTGAACCTCATCCGAGTAGAGGTAGGTACAGCAAGCTTGAGAACAATTGAAAATGAAGAGTTACATTCTGAGATTTTAATTATGAAGGCCCCCTCCCAGGCTTTTATAATAATTAATAAATTCTGATCCTTTGCCCAACAGCCAGTGGGGTAGGAACGGGTCACTGAACCTTAAATTTGCAATGACAAAGAACCAAAGGAAACCAAAGCATCTGCTTGCAACTGCTTTTATGGTTAGTTTAAGCATTTTATATTTTTCTTCTTTTAACTTAATCAAAGTTGTTTTGATGAGTATCTCTGAGGTTTTTAGCCACTACATTCAGACAAAGGAAGCAATTTGTTGACTCCGCTGCTAAGGTTTCTGCTTTGGCCTGTGTCATAGGGATATTACCTCTGGCAGTAACACATCCTGAGGAGCATATGGATGTTCTTGCTGACTGGAAAAACAATCAAATATTTAAAAAAGAAAGAAAAGAAAAAGAATAAAATAAAAAAGAAGAAATGAAGAGAAATTAAAAAAAAACCAAGAAGAAATAGAAAAATAATGGAAGAAAAAAGAGGAAAAAAAATGAAAAATCATATTAAAAAAAAAACACAAAGAGAAAGGAAAGGGAGATAGCAACCTCTGTCATTTTCTAAAAAATGCTCTAAATATCTCTGAAAAAAAATGGCATGGAAGTGAGCACAGCACCAAGCAAGTTGGAGAGAGCTTCAGTCATGCTGCAGCCAGGCAGGAGCTGAGCGGAGCCCAGAGCCGGCTCTGCTGGACAACGGAAATATCTGCAAAACCCTCCTGCTTTATCACCTCTTACATGGATTAAGGCTTGAGGCACTCCAGTCCTGTCACTCCATAAATGCGTTAAATGAGTCGGGGATTTTGATCATATTGTGATTCTCATTAGTAAATCTGAATACAAATAGGTTTTAGCCTAAATAAATATTGTTTTGTCCACGTTGCACACCCAACACGTTACATTAGGAAAAGTTAATTTTATATGACTAAATATAATCAGAAACACGACGTGAAGCCTGTCAAGTTGACATGGTATGATGGGTACCTTAACACTTCTCAGCAGGTAATGTTGTTTGCACACTGCTTAAACTTGTTCATCAATGACTTCTTGCATGATAACCAGAATATTAACAATACATTGAAGGTGGCACCAGGCTCCTGACACGTACAAATGCATTTCACCAAAGAGGTGTATTTGCAGAGGAAGATCTGCAGATCTGGTCGGCATTTCTTCCTCCTCTTTTTCCCTCTTTATTTTTTGCTGTGTGTATTATACCAAGATCAAGCCCTTACTGCTCCTTCCATGCAGATAGGATGTACAAATAAGCCCAAAACTCAACAAAAGGGTGTACAGACAAAAACAAGGTACAAATGAGTGTAAAGATTGGAGGTGACAGGAAAGGAAAGATAAGCAAAAGGTGTTGAAAAAGTAAAGTTTTGCAGACGTGAGAACTGTGGGCAGGTAGACAATTTGTTAATAAAACAAAATAACCAGCAGGGCTCAGCAGTCCCTACCTGCCACCTCAGCGCTGCAGGTGAGGTGCCTCTGGTGCCACAGCACAAGGTGATTTTTGCAAAGCGAACATTCAGGAGGAAACTTCTTCATTTTATAAATAACAAAGTAACTTCCTGAAATATTTCATATCTCTTTAATGACTGTAAACCATCTTCCCATTTTTTCTGGAAATTTTCATTTCTCTGTCTGAGCCTATCGAATCTGTGATTTGTTTTGTTTTGTTTTGTTTATTTACTGCATTTTTTAAGACGCTGATATGCTATGGGTATATTTTGAGGATTTCAAGCTACTTAGCAGATTCATTTAAATGATCCAAAAATTACAGAACTATTTAATCTACTTTCTTCTGCAAGTTATTTCAATCCTATTCAATATTTAGTGTGTAAAACCAAAATGGTTGAGCTTTGATGACTTTTCTTAAGCTAAAAATTTCAAAATCTGTTATAATTTTAGGGGATTTGGTCTCTGCAGGAAGTAGAAGGCCTTTCCTCATGGATGGGGAGCCCATTCAGGGCTGGTCCTGAGCTGTTTGATTTCAACCTGTGTTCCACCGATATGTCTTTAAAGAGAGGTGAGATCTCTACCTACACAAAAATCTGAAAATACCTTCCCTGGGCCGTGTTTAAGCTTCCCAGAGCCAGAGGAATGGTCTGGGATGAGGATCGGAACCTGGATCCAGTTTAAATAGACCCATGGGAAACCTTGGATGTAAAACTCCCCATCACTGCATGCCTACACCTTACTAAGCCTTGAGTTTTCCCTGTTAAAATATAGCACCTCTCTATTTTAAAATAAAGCTATGCTGTGTATTTTAATTGAGACTCTGGTCTCCAGCTCCCAATACTTATAATCAGATTCCAGTTTTCCAGCTAAAGCTGTTTATTGATGTCCTACTTTTTTCACTATCGTAGCATGTCAATAAATTGGAGAATAGTTCCGTATGTTAGATTTCCCCAAGCTTTCTGGGGAAATCCTTTGACAATTTGCTGTATAAAGTCAGTTAATTGCTTTATATAGCAGAGCAATAGCAAGTATTTAGACATATCATATGACAGACATTCGAAAAATATGGGAAAGACATATTTGTCAATAAAATAAATGCTGGAAAAGCAAATTATTTTATTATGTGAAAGTTCTCGGTTTAAGCCCAGTTATCTTGATTGTACTAATAACTGACATGCCTTAACCAGCTGTCGGAATGGCAGGAAGAAACGACTCCTGCTTATTTTTCTGAACCTTTCTCGGGACCTCCCCGTAACCAACCGGAAAGTAAATCTCAAGATGCCATAGAATTTAATACAAAAACAAAAGTTCAAATTATATTTTATTTTAAGTCGGGTAGGGCCATAATAGAAAAAGATCATAAAAAAAAATGAAAAGAAATAATTGTTAATTTCTACAGTACCTTGAAAGAGAAGCCCCTGAGAATAAATAGAATAAGAATACTATTAAAATTTCCTCTTTTATTATATCTTCTCTGCCAGAGTAATTGTTGCTGTGTCCAATATATGCAGAGGACAATTTACTAGCTGTTTTCTATTAGTTTTTAGCATTAACATATACAGAAATAAAATGAATAGCTAGCTTTTCTTTGGTTAATTAAATGACTGACAAGTCACAGATGTTGCTGCACCGACTCTTCCATATGATTAAAAAAAAAAAATCAGCCCTGGCAAACAAAAGAACAGTAGAGCAGCAGTGTAAACGGTCTCTTTATTAAGTGAATATTGATGCTACATTATGATTTTTTTATGAATGTGAATAAGGTAGAATACTTGTTCTTTTTCCAAGTTTTATATTAAGATTTGAAAAGAAAACCTGTTTCCTACATAATTCTCACAAAGGAGTTCAGAAGATGGTTTACTGTAGAAGTGACCTAATTTACAGGAGGTTTTGCTGCTGCAACATCTATCACAAAAGTGCATTTTTATTAGCAAGATACATATCTTTAATTTTTTTCTCCCGTATAATTTTAATAGAATCTTGGTAGCTAAAAGCTGGTATTGAAAATAAATATTCCATTTCTATTCAATACTATGTTTTACTAAAAAACTTGAACAGATTTTATAGAAATATTCATAGGATAAGTATATTAAACTGCAGCTCGCTCCCTTCCTACCTTATCCCTACTTTATCTTCATTAACAGTAAGACCTCTCTTGGAGTTGATCAGAGTTTTCGGTGTGATGCTCTTGTGTGTTCCTAAGACCCAGACCAAGACGCTTGACCCATTTTAATTTCATTTCCAAATACTTGGAAATTAATAATTTTGAGCTCTTAGGTTAGCAGACCTGGATTCTCTGAACTGTCCAATGCCCAGAGTGTGCTCTTTCGGTTAAACTCTTTTGGATTGAACAAATATTAATTTCTTATGCTTCTTTTGCAATAGCTTGAGGTTTCAACGGTTTTTTTGCTTACTTCTGCCAGGACATTAGTTCCTTCATCTAAGGTAGGTATGATGAGAATTGGGAACAGAGTGTTTTTATGGTTTAACACCAAAAATTAACTCCATTATGAATTTCAGACAGTTGAGGAAAAACCAGATGATATAAAATTGCTTTGACAAATACGTGTAAAACATAAGTACACATACGCTGTTATTAATTGTTCAGTAAATTGCAATAATGTGGCAACTGGACTCAGGAGCCAAGACATTGTTGGTGGAGTTACCATCTCCCCACGGATGAATTATGACGTCACTCTAGCTAAGAGATGACAAAACACAGGAGCCACAGAGATGGGTGACCATGGACGTTTGGGACAGGAAGTGAAGTCGAATAATTTAACTAATTAAACCAGCAAAGAATTTAAAAGGACAGAACGTAATTACTGATGATGGATTTAAGCCAGAACATTGAGACTGGAAACAATATGCTTGTGTAAAGTGCCATATTTAATTAACAGGGGTAGCTTAGGTATAATATTTACATATTTGTAAAACACTCCAGGAGCACAGAGCCTCTTTTTGCGTCAAGTGAGACCTCTGGTGCAGTATTGAATTACAAGAAAAATTAAATTTACAAGAAAATCTCCCCACTTACCAAGTTAAGCATTTTGCAGAGCTTGGACGTCTTTCACGACTCTGAATTTTGCTACTGAGCAGGCCTCGCTCTGATAACCTTAGGAGACCTACCCAGAGTGCGGCTTCAAGGCTAGATTTTAGGCAGCTTCTTTAAATAAAAGGAGAAAATGGATGTAAGTAATACTTACCTTTTTTATGGTCCTTCCCCAGTCTTTAATTGCATGGAAAAAGTCAACGTGTCTCCTCCTCCTCCAGTCCATAGCGTTGCCCAGCCAGAGTCTGCAGGGCTGAGCTCTAAAGTGACAGCAATTTTACCCTAGAGTATAAATAATTCAGAGCATCCCTGCCTGACCAAACCTGGCCACCAGCCACCAATTATCTCTTATATTGCCCTGTAAATTTGTTTGAAGATTTGACCCAATGAATTTGGCAGGCTACAGTCAATGCAAAAGTGAGAAGGTCTCTAAAAGCTATTTTTATTTTTAATTGAGGAGATTGCGGTGGTCGTTTCTGTGAAAAGTACAGTGTCCTGCTTCGCCAGGGGATGGCAAAGGAAATACTTCACACCCTCACGATTGACTGCATTAATTACGAGGGTGATGAATAGTGTTCAACCTATGTAAATAAATGTGTGCCGGAGATTCAAACCCAATGAAAGTAGAGCTATGTTTTAGTGGACCGCGGCATCATATTTCATAGAGTAAAAGTTGTGAGGGAAGAGGAGTGATATTTATGGAGTGCAAAGCACTGTGGGATTTTGTGGGAAACCACATATATTCAGCTTGTCAGAAAACATCTTAATATTTACTCTTACAATCCCTAGGCTACTGCTTTCTAAACCTAAAGCTTTCATTAGCCCATTTACCAGATATAAAACATTTGTAAGTCTGTTGAAAGAGTTACTTTCAGGAGTGGCATTTTTCACAGCAAAACGATGATACCTTTACATAACCTCATTATGCAGCAGTGTCAGCTCTTGCAAGTGAGCTGCCTTATCCCATTGAATTAATTCTCTATTTCCACATTTCTCTTCGCAGTCTCTGATTATTCCTGATCGTCCCCTCAGTCCTATTATTTCACGTGCAGAAGGATCCCACTTTCCAGGGGATCCCACTGCCATGCTGGCCTCTGGATCTGCCAGCACCAAATGGCAGTGGGGAGGTTGGTGTGTTCCTGGCATCACTGACGGGATTTCTCCTTGCATTTTGCCCAATTCCTGGTTTATAAAGCGGCACTACCCATAGACCTCCCTTCCCTGTTCACTGCCCCAGGGCTGCTGTTCCAGGCTGCTCCCAACGCCCCGAATGGCTTCTTCTCTCTGTGGCTCACAAGCTACGATGGGAAAAATAGCCACGCTTTTATTCCTTCCTGTCAGTTTGGGGCTCCGACAATTTTATGATGGGAAGTTTTATCAATTGAAAATAAAGAAGTATTTCTTAAAACCCAAATAAGGATGATATTTGTTTTGGTCAAAATAAATATTTTTCACTCGCATTGCATGCACAATATGTTACATTAAGAAAGGTTAATTCTATATTAAATATAATCAAAAACACAACATGGGGCCTGTCATGCTGACATGGTGCAATAGGTACTTTAATACTGCTCAGCAGGAACCCTTGTTATATTTTTTATATGTTAGTAGATGTCTACTTAGAATTGATCAAACCTTTCCTTCTGAAACATATATGCCAACACCTTCACAACACACTATAAACTAGACTCTCAGAAAACAATAATGATGCTTATCAGTCACTCGCCTTGAGTTTGCTTGTGAAAAACCTCTAGCTAGTATGCTATTGGAGCTCTTAAAACATAGATCTTTTTGCTGCACTGATAATTCACTCACAGCTTGAGATTGATGACTATGTGAAGTCCATAAAAGATGTTACCACTATATTTTCTTCTTATGATTTATTTTATCATGTTGTCAAGGTTTGCAGAAAACAAGAAACAAATCAATGAATGTCATGCTTAAATATTAAAGAAGGCTGTAATACACAATTTTATTCAGATGCCTTATTCAATCTTGTAGCTCTGAAAAGGGTAGCAGCAGCAAAGCTTTTATTTGAATTACTTTTGGAAAAATTAATTTAGTGTGAATGTTGAATTGTGAATGGCAAAAGGGTAGCTAACCTTATTTGTTNGGGGGGAAGGAGGGGGGAAGGAAGGGGCCATGGTCTGGGGGGTCCCACGGCGGCTGCGGCCCCATGCTGTTCCCGAACCGACTCTTCCCTTCTCTGGACTTCATTACCACCTGCATACAAAGCTGCAATTAAGCTTAGCTTGATTTGGGGTTTCTTTTTTCCGTTTGGGGTTGTGGTTTTTTTTTCTTTTTTCTTTTCTTTGCTCAGGGATAGAAGAAATCACATCAAAATATTCTGTGGCTTTAAAAAAAACCAAACCCTCCTTTGAATATAGTGAGTTTTAAATGGTGAAAACAATGCTGTTATGAGGCTTCTGCTCTATTTCCCACCTCTAGGAACAGCTTTGGGGACCACTTTATCCTTTCTAAGACAGTGGTTAAGGCTGCCGTGTCCTGCAGGAGCAGACAAGTAAGGTCTGAACGGGGAGTTTTCTCTGGCCTTTTGTCATCAGGGAGCATTTTTATTGGCTTCTTTTACCATTTTATTTCNTTTTTTTTTTTTTTGCAAAAAGGTTTTGAGAACCTGGGGAAAATTCACTGGCTTTTCAACTACAGAAACTTCGGAAGAGAATTGCTTAATGAGCTCATACTTTCTAAATTAATGAAAGGTTGCCTGAGTGAAGGGGGGGACGTGGCAGAGGTTTGTAGTAGGATATTGATATCAGCAATCCCTCAGTGCTACAAAGCTATTTTAAAAAAAGCTTTTCCTCGTTTGTTACCACACAAATGAGATCACACCTTACATCTTGGTAGAGGGGAGGGGGGGGGAAGGAGGGGGGAAGGAAGGGGCCATGGTCTGGGGGGTCCCACGGCGGCTGCGGCCCCATGCTGTTCCCGAACCGACTCTTCCCTTCTCTGGACTTCATTACCACCTGCATACAAAGCTGCAATTAAGCTTAGCTTGATTTGGGGTTTCTTTTTTCCGTTTGGGGTTGTGGTTTTTTTTTCTTTTTTCTTTTCTTTGCTCAGGGATAGAAGAAATCACATCAAAATATTCTGTGGCTTTAAAAAAAACCAAACCCTCCTTTGAATATAGTGAGTTTTAAATGGTGAAAACAATGCTGTTATGAGGCTTCTGCTCTATTTCCCACCTCTAGGAACAGCTTTGGGGACCACTTTATCCTTTCTAAGACAGTGGTTAAGGCTGCCGTGTCCTGCAGGAGCAGACAAGTAAGGTCTGAACGGGGAGTTTTCTCTGGCCTTTTGTCATCAGGGAGCATTTTTATTGGCTTCTTTTACCATTTTATTTCATTTTGGTTCTGTAACTATACCAAAGATGGCAGCTGAAAAAGAAGAAAACAGAGCAGAGATGTTTTCTAGTCCTACATCTCCTGGGATAAAGCAAACTGTCCATGTCTTGGATGAGCAGAGCCCTGCCTTGCAAGAGGATGCTCTCCAGCACCTGGCAGGGCATCGCTACATTAGCTTGTTACGGCATTTGAGCTCATAATATATGTCTATTATCAAGAATTATTGACTTCGGTGGTGTTCCTCACTATCCAGAACGTACTTGTCTCAGCTAGAGATGTAGCCAGGTAAGGCCAGGTATAGTACCTCACCTTGCGTGTCTCCAGCACCAGAAGGTTCTTGAACATATGGATATTCCATTGAAACTGCCTGTAAATGACCCTACTGTGAGAAAGAAGAATCTGTGTTTGTGGGTCATTTTAGATGAGCAAAGAAAACTCTGAATATAGTTTGAATACATATTGCCTGTGGCTAAAAACAAATCCTCTTGCAGCGTCCCTGCTCCATGCTTGACTGTACAGCGTGATGAGAAGGATTCAGTTTGCTGGTGGTCACCAGAGCTAGCTCATGGCCAGTGTTTCAATAGTGTGGTCAGTGGTGGGACTTCCAATGCTCTGAGGAGCCACAGAGGATAAACACAATGAGTATTAGGATTTTTTAATACACCTTGGTGACTTAGGATGGATGGTTGCCCTGCTTAAGCAAAGGAACTCCCAAGCAAGAGTTGCAGACCCCCCAGGTCCACACGTCTGCTTCTGAAATCTAGACAAGAAGAGTTCTGGCATGGCTGAGTGTCACTGCAATGCTTTTGTGCGTCTTTTTCTTGCAGACCAACCAGTACAGATCGGCTTGGGGTGAACTCAAACCCTGTGGCAAAGGGGCAGGACCACATGCTGCTCGGGCTCACCAACATTGACCTCTTCTCTCTAACTCAGCTGCTCTTCAGAATTAAGCCACTCTGTGAACCTTCCACTACTGCCTAAGGCCACATTTAATAAACTTTTATTCTTCCATTATGCACTTTTCACACATGGAGATGGGGATCTATAGAGTGTGTAAAAATGTACAGGTCAACACCTCATGGGCTGCTGCCCTCCCCACCATATCCCATCCACAAACCCCATGAATTACAACCATGTTGCTATGCACTTTTAGGGTGAGTATCTATGTGGAAAGCAGGGTTTTAGCTAAACTGTTCTCTTTGCTGTGCCTCAAATCTTCTCAGCTCTACAGAACACTTTAAGTATTTCAAGGAACATCTCTTTCTGCTTCTCTGCAATGTTTTTTTGTGCACACACCTTGTTTTTCCTCAAGAGATGGAGTTGATACTGAATGAGGTGATTAAGCAAAATCACTTTTGCCTGCCCCAAACAGAGCAATGACGTTTCTTCAAATTAATTAAGGTTGATACTTTAAGTGCAAACAAAAGCATATTTTATTTGCAACTTTCACAATGTATCAGAGTATATTTATAATATAGTATCAAAAATAAGGTGTGTTGGATTATGTAGTTTTCAAGTGTGTTACTTAAATTAACCTTAGAACAATTCTTGGAGAATCAAATTTGTAACACGGGACCCAATTTTAGCACTGCATTCTCTGCATAGGTTATTGTTTATTAAAACACATGCATGGAAAACAAACTTAGAGTTGATCGGTTTTTACTCTCCAGCTTTTCTTTCTTTCAGGGTGTAAAATGGCAGTCAGATTAAAACAACATCATCAGGAGCAGGATTATCAAAGATTGCAAGTTCTATCTGCAAAGGAGACACCAGGACACCATGCACTAGAGAACTTTATTTCCTGCAGGAAACATGGGACCCCCTATCCTAAGAAGTGGAATAGAATTGAAAGCAATGAAATATCTTCCCCCGCCATTTATTTGTTTTGGCAATCGCTTTGGATACAACTCACCCCTGTGCAGATGGCAAATACGAGCCCCATGCGCTTAAATCCCATGTAAATCTTTCACCGGAGGTGGGATTGGTAGTGGTGCCCCAGTGCTGCAGTAACTTGAGACTCCCTCCTTCGAGACTTCGGCTTCTCTTGCTTCCACGTTTGCCAAGGTCTAACTGGAAATGTGGATTTTTCCCAGGCCTGAGTAGCTGCTTCAGCTTTGTTTGTTTGCTTTGAAATTTATTTTTGAATTGTGGCACATCTCAGCTATTCAGACAGGGCTGGATAGAAAAAAAAAATATGTTATTTTGCACTTATTAATGGTTTTCAGACACTTTTTTTTTTTTTTTATCTCCCAATAGTGGTTGTGGTGATTGGCTTTCATTAGCACTGGGAGAGCTGATTTGCACCATACCAGGGCACAGTTTGTCCATGTGAAAAAAACCCCAAACCCCTCCCAAAAACAAAATTCCAAGTATATTTTTAGTCAAGCTTAATTCTATGTTGTGTTTTTGCAGTTTGAGTCACAGTGAGCTGAATTATCACTGAAGAGAGGGTTGTTTCTTTTAACATTTTCTCCTTAAGGTTTGGGATAATGTGAACTCTAGATGGCTTTTTAATATCCCTCATAACGTTTGGAGGCCCCGTTTCTAGTCTTTGAGATGGGGTTAACAAAAGAGAGGAAGATGACTGGAAAAGTTTCCAGTTGTGTTGGATATTGTTACTTGAACTTTTCAGTAGGTCACCTCCATTCCCCTGCCCCTCTGGAAAGTCCAGGCAAGCTTCCTCACTCTGTTTCTGTAGGAAATGTTGTGGTAAAGATCAAGCAGCACGTTGCCGTGACTTGCTAAAAATGCTTCGGGCTGGAACCACTTCACCACATTACTAAATGCACTTTTTACTTACATAATTGCACACATTTACTTACAATTTGCTTGGTAGATTCCTTCTTGTGCAGCTTCTCCTTCAAATAGCTGGATTGCAGCTTGTGTTGTCCCTCACTATGCCTTAAAAATGGACTTGCAAGTGCAAGCTTTGTGTTTCACAATATAAAAATATTACAATTTAAAGTACATAGCTGATATATTACACCCCTGCTTGGGTGGGATTTTGCCTGGACAATACAAATGCTAAACCAGATGTTAAGAAAGTACTTACAGGACACGAGTTTAAGGTGAGATATTGATTCTGCTGATGTTAAAGATAAATTCCCTTTGACATAGGTGGACCTAGGACTTTCCCAAGAATTTGGGAGGAGATGCTGTCCCCAGCTACAGAGACATTGGCTGGACCTGTCAACCTCTTTGAGGAGACAGCAAAAAAAGGAGTTGGAGAGGGAAAGCTTTCCAAAGTGCATTGAACAGTTAACTCACCTAAAATTTGCTATAAAGAACAAGCCAGATCTTTAGGTGGCAGCCAATTGCCCTGAAAGCTTGTGAATATCTGGCTGGTCTGATTCTGCTTGTGCGTAATCACCCATAGAAGGTCTTACTTTAGTTTCCATACCGGCTTGTGGCTGCTGATTTAATGGAGTTACATCAGTGCACTGAAGAATTAGAAAAGGCTCCAGCCCAGTGTGCATGTGTGCCTGTAGATAGAATTTTTAAAAATACCCTTATTTATACAATGAATACAAAGTTAATGTTTTGGCTTTCTTCCGGGACAATCTGTAAAAGGAAAAGTAGAGCTGGGGATTAAAAAGAGTGTGCAAGTAATGTGTAAACCATGAAATTCAATTAGTTCCTCTTAGGAAGCCAAATTTTGGTGAATACTGTAGAGAAAAGGTAGGGATAAAATGCCTAAGCCAAAGCTGCACTTAATAAGCTTCAGTAATTAGTTATAAATGGCTTGTTAAACCTGGAAACACATCTCTTTTTTTGCCCATGTTTATGAATGCTAAAGAAAATGAAGGATAGGGTTAAAAAATAACTTAGAAGACTTTCCATACCAAGTCTTCTACCAGCAAAGTTTGGGCATTCTCACAGTGCTTCCCAGGGCATCCCGATGAGTGTGGTGAGACTGTCCGAGAAGGGGTTACTTGAATGAGTATTTAAAAGAAGTATTGAGAAAATAGTGACCAGGTTTACCGACGAGGTCACGTATGACAAGCTGTACAGGAAATTAGGAGCATTGTCTTGTTATTGATGTGTGCCTTTTTTACCCCCACATCCTCTCATTTTTGCTGTATCCAGTAACAATTTGATAATTGAATTGTATAGTAACTCTTCAGAATTGGAAGGGTAAAAGGTAAATTGTGCTACAGTGTGTGATAGATTAATTGGCAAATGTTCCTGTTATTGTTTCTGGGAGCTCTACACCCACCTCACCGCTCTCGTCTCTGAAAGAGCCCCCTGAAGTCAAAGGCACTAGTGCAAATACCGATGTCCAAAATCAGAGCCGCAGCTCCTGCTCCACAATTCATCTTACAATCAAAGGTCCTTTGCTGTCAGTAGAGGAACGGGAGAAACACATACAGATTATAGACAATTACTTTTCTGCTCCCTCATCCCTGGTCCCTCCAGAGTACACTGAAATCCCACTCTAATCCATATTCTGAACAGTAAACACTTTTGACCTATAAACTCTTTTTCATAAGAGTTTTCCTGGCTGCATATTCCTAATCTCCTTTTTATATACACTTTTTCTGAATCTTCATTACGTTTGAGAGATTGACCAAAACCTGAAACATTTCCAGCTCAATCCTGTTTCAGGGGTAGTGGGTCAAACTGGAGTTCCTTGATCCATTGTTACTTAATTTCTGGGTCAGGTTCCAGAAAGACCCCTTCTTCCTCTTTTGTTTCAGATGGAAAACACTCAAGAATTGATTTTCTGCTGGGAAACCTGCAGAAGATGATTGGAATTTCATGAAAAACACAATTCTTATGCTTCCCTAGATGGTGGAGCTCCCTCTTTTGGGGCCACAGCCTCTGAAAGCACTGTGGGCGAGTCAGAATTAGCCTCTTTCTTAATTTCTTATCAAGAACTTTATTTATTTATTCATTTTCCTTCTCAGTTTGTCTTTATGCTAACCACAGCCATTACTTTCACAACATTGCAGGAGAAACTGTATATGCTCAAGGTGACAACAAGGAGAGGTGGTGGATAGGGACCACTGAGTGTGTCACACAGGAAACATCTGACTCTCTTAGTCTTTCACCAGATCATCTTTGGCCAAGTCAAAAAGCTGCTCCGGATTGTGAGTGCAAATTGTGTTATAAGGTGATTGCAGAAGTGTTTAGGCTTTCCCCAAGATGGTGGCTCCTCTTCAGACCCTTTCTTTTTGCTCCCTGCTGTTGTCTGGCTCCCAGCATGGCTTCAGCTCCTGGAGTAACCACAGGACTGGTTTTGGGAGTGTTTATGCCCTTAAACCATCTTCTGAAGCCTTTCTCTGTAGCCTTGGACGTGACACTTAACCTTGCTGCCTCAGATTCCCTGTCAAGAAGGGGATAATAACACTTGCTTATCTACTCTGGAGCGGGCTTTGAGGATTAATTAGTTAATATTTGTACAGTGCTTTGAACATAAGTGCTTGGTATTATCATTCTTACTTCACTGCTCCAGGCTCATTTTCTCCTTTGGCCTGATGTGCCTTCCTGCGTTTTGAAAAGCTCTCTGTCTTGTCTTAGCCCTGCTGTGTCGTGCCCTTGCCTTGCCTCACCGCATGCTTTGCATGCTCCTTGCCTGGCCTTTGGGTCTGCAGAACATCTGCAGAAGCACCAGGACCAGTGCTTGCTCCCTTCCCTCCTTCCGTTCGTGCTGAGAGAAACACAGCCCAGCATTTGCAGGGGGCTCCTGTGGCTGAAGCAATGGAAATGGTTGCTCAGATTCTCCTTCCACTCCATCAACATGCAGTCCTGGTGGGCACTGGAGAGGTAGTTGGCATAGTGTGCAGATCATGCGGTCCCTTGTCATTGTTTTTATCTTAAAAATAAAAAAAAGAGAAAGAAAGGGAGAAAGAAGGAAAAGGTAGGGGGAGAAAAGGAGAGAACAGAAAGCCCAAAGCCTGTGTGCTTCTGCCCCCTTGAAATATGCTTCTTGGAAAGAATACCCACCTAGCTCCATCATGAAGATGGTGAGTGGAGCTGGTAGCACACACAGAACATGTTTCGCTCTAAAGCCATTTAAACTTCTGCAGTGGGTGAGCTTTATATTCATGCCCTGCACACCAACAGGAAGTTCTGTGTTCACTCTTCCCCTAGGAAATGGCAGTGGCACCAGAGCAGCAGTTCCTCAGCCTCCCCCAATAATTTAATGGGTTTCTGCATCCCTTGGCTTTGCCTCTGCCCCTGTCTGGACCTCTCTGCTCCATACTCATCCAGTCTCTCACACGTGGAATTGGGAAGACTCCTCCCCATGCTGGCAGGAGACACGTCACACAAGCACTGCTCAGTCCTGCTAGAAACCAGCAGCAGCTACCCTCTGGGAGCCCTTCTGTGCAGTGGTGACCGACTTCTTTATTTTAGAATTTCATGGAGAACAATGTTGTGGCTAAAATTTGAGTGAGAAAAAACTTGAAGTTATTTTCTTGCTGGCAGGATATTCGGAGAATTTGCTAGGGCACAGGTTAAAAACATCAGTGGGTGAATATTTCACCTCTTTTTTTCCCCCTTTGTTCATTTGTCTGTAATGGATTGGGCAGGAACTGTCTTTTCCGACGCGTGTTTTCAGTGCCCAAGTGCTCCAATTTCTCCTTTCTCCCATTACTGCAAGAGAAAACCGTCTGCATTGTCTGAGTGTCTTTAATGTGCAATTCTGCTGCCCTAATGGGCACCTGATGGTACAGATAGATTTGATTCCAGATTTGGATCTGCTGACATAAACCTTAATGCTTTTTATTGTGTGCCACTTTGGGAAATCCTGATTAACAGCAACAAAGAGATAATTATGCAAGATGAAGACAATGTAGTTGTTTTAAAAATAATGTATATCATACAATTAATGCTACTTTGTCCTATATCAAAGTCACACTACCTGCATTAATCATACATCCTCATAGTTTCTAAACATTAATAGCAAGAAATAAAAAGAAGAACTCCTAATCCCGAGGAGAGTCACAATAACGGGGGGGTTGGGTTTCTTCCGAGAAGAAGAGAGCTAAGTAATGCAGGTTTTCAGCCTAGTTATTACAAAATGTAGAACATATGGCCATCTTTTCGAGAAAAGGGGGCTGAAGCCAGTTCAGGAACCGTAATTAATAATTAATTCCATTGAATCGTCCTGCATTAAAGCTATGTGAACTTTTGTAAATTAAGGTGTTACTTGAAATAAGAAATAAGCTTTTGTTTACTTCTGACCTTATAAAGAGCCCTCCCCAAGGCATAAATCCAAATGGCTGAGAGCTCTGATGGCCAGAGAGGACCACTCTTCCCTTTGGAAATTAGAGGAGATGTGGATGTTGAGTGCTGTGGAGTAGCGCAACTGTGGGTATGGAGGGGAATAAATTTTTTCTTAGACTGTGGAAGGCTTAAGACCTTAAAATCTGGTGGAGGAACAATAGAAAGAGTTGGATGGACAGATATATACATAGGTCAGATTTTAGTAATTCCTCAAATTAAGTACTTCAAAAAAGAAACATTGGAAAATGCTTATTTAGTCTCCACAAGGGACATTCCCCTTTTGGGTTTCTTTTGTGTAGCTTGACTTTGAATTTCTCATAAGGGGCAAAAAGGGACTGAGAACTTAATCTTGAATCCTGTTGTAATCATGGTGTCCCACATTTCTGGTTTAAGGAGATACAAGGGCCTGATTTGCTATCCTCTACCCCTCAACACCATCTGCTGCCATTGTTTTGCTTTGGGCAATGCTCTTGGACAAGGTCCTGCCATCTCCTTTTCTTGCCTGGTGTTAAGTCTGCAGGTGTGTGGGAGGTGGGTTGGGCTGGGTTTGGAGGAAGGTAGGCCAGGTCCTTTCCCTGCTTTTCTGCTCAACCACCAGGGTTCAGTACTCACTGGGGGGCTTGAGAAACGTGTCCTCCCATAGTCCTGGACTCCCACAGACACTGTGTGGGTGAGCTGCTGCCCTGTGTTCCTGTGGAAGGGTGTAGCACAGATATTATCTGTGTTATGAACCTTGTGTGTCTGCATCCATTGCCTGTAAAGACCAAGTATTGACCCCCATCTTTACAATTTGGGCCCATCTAGGACAGTAAAGAGATTTTGATATAAACACTGGAGTAGCGACGTGACAGCATTAACATTTTTCTCCTTACTGACCAAATTAACTTAATCTTTCTTTTGTAAGACAGCTTTGCTTGCAGCAGACAACACTTTCCAAAGGCTCTTTTATTTATACCTTGTTTCCCCAAATACCCTTCCAAATTACAGCTGGTTTGTGTCACTGGTGGCTTCTGAGCTGGGGGAATTAAGGGAAGGTTTGGGTGTGCTCGTTACATTACCTTCTGTGTGGAATGGATGGGGCTATACCATATGTGCGCCTGCAATTAGACATTTTGATTTCCAAAGTATTTAGTTACCATTTGCTGAACCATTGAGTAATTACCACAGCAAAATTGCACAATCTGTCAGTACGTCAGCTAAGTGTGCTTCTGGACAGCTTTATATGCACCTTCACCAGCCCGGAGCTCTTTCCGTGCCTCGTTTGGTTAAATTTCAGCCCTTTCGGAGGCGAAATTTCTTGTAGCAAAGGAAATTTCAAATAACTGTGAAAAGTCCTGCTATTGTACACCTGCCCTGTGGAGGATACCTGGCCTCAGAAGGAAAGTGCTATTTAAGGTAATATGTTCCATTAAACATGGTGGCTTTGAGAGGCTGCAAAGTGCTATTCTGGAAAACAGGTTTGAAGTCGCTGCCACTCAGCACTTCTTGTTTCCGTAATTCCCTGAATTTAGCAACGGCCGTTCTGCCACTGGCAGGGGGAGAACTTAAAAGTGTTACCCACCACCTTCACTGGAAGTAGAAGTATTTCCAACCTGAGAATGTGTTTAGGGTTGTGAGATGGAATTGTTTCTACTCTTGGTGTTTTTTTAGTCGCTAAGGGAAAGCTTTCTATTCAGGAACAGAAAATTAAGGTTACCTTGAATAGAGAAAAGCAAGAGGCATCATTTACTTCCCTCCCTCCTTCTCCCCACCAAATTAAACACTCAGGAATCTCGAGAAAATTGGGTCACTAATATGGAAATTTTAAAGTATTGATAATACCAACATGACAAGTTGTCACTTTGCAGTATGTTCTTAAACACGACTAAACCTTAATAACCAGGTTATTCTAGAATAATCAGGGTAACAGAATGGGAATGAATGGCAGTTACTGTAATTATTCTAGAAAGAGGACCAAAGCAAACAGAAATTCCCTCTAATTTTATATATTCCCAATAGGTGCACATAGTACATCATTATCACTATAGAAACTACTTAGTAGTTTCTCCAAAAATCAGCTACGCTTCACGGTCTTATGGGCCAATGTCTGAGCTGCACATGAGCCGGCACCCTCTAATTCAAACAGAGGTAAGCTCAGAGCAAGCTGCAGCAGACAAAACAAATTTCCTAAGCCAAACATATTAAATCTAATATATTTTTCATTGATTTAATAGACTGAAACTTTGGATACAACTGACACTTTCTGGATATTAATGAGCATTAGCGCTCAGAAATAGAGGGTGAGAGTATATAGACGTTAGGGGAAGAAGGTGCTGCAGAGGGCTTTGCTCTAGATGAAAGTTCTCTGTTGCAGGATGAAATCTGTAATTAAATAAGATGCTTTACAAAATTCTTTGGTGACTTTGGCCCCATCTTCAGCTAAAGCTGTTATTGCTGTCCTGATGCCTCACATAGTAGTCAGGTGATCATATTTGAAAACAAAAAAAATTATGCATCAACTAGTTAAAAAATAAAACGATCATATTGAAAACAAACCAATGGCATATCTGCTAATAAAAAAAATGAAATTTATCATGGATCCAAACCAGGGATGTTTCCATCAGTCTTCTCCTGCGTCACGGTGGGGTCAGCATCACTGCAACGCCAGGATGTCATGGAGCTTCTCCCCAGTGTTGGTCCGTCTGGGAGAGACCAGGGAGCTGCTGCATCGTTATTGCACAAAAGAATTTATTTACTTCTTCGGTCTGGTTTGGTTTGTTGCTCTGTGTGTTGGCGTGGAATAATTACAGCAACGTGGTTGGAACAGTTCTGCCATCTGAGTGCCCTGCACTATTTTGGTTCCATTTTTAGGTTACTGATAAAACCTGCATCTGTGAAGGATGCTTTTGTAAACCGACCTTGCTTTGCTGTAGGAGTGGAAAGAAAGGGGGGAGAGGATGGGACAGAGGGAGGGCAGATAAATCACCCCCTTTTTACAAAGGCTGCTGTTTGCTAATCTTTGACAATGCTGCCTGTAATGCACGGCATCTGAGTTCCCAAAGTTGATCACATTAACAAAAAATACTGTATGTGGAAAACAAGACCCTGGGAAAACAAAAGACAGAAAAAAGGGGGGGGGGAAAGAAGAAAGAATTTTAAAAAATGAAAAAAAAAAGAAAGGAAAAAAGGAAAAAAAAAGAAAAAAAAGAAAGGAAAAAATGAAAAAAGAAGGAAAAAAAAGAAAGGAATAAAAGGGGAAAAAAATGAAAGAAGGAAACTAAACAATGAACATGTGTGAAGTTGGAAATTTATAGGCTTAGGCCTCCACAGCTACATATCCTCTTAAAAAAAAAAAAATAAAAAGAAAGAAAAAAGAGAAAAAAGTGTTGAGAAAACAAATTACAGTTGTGGATGTGAGGAACCCTGACACCGCAAGCCTGACAAATCGACCCTCCGGCTTGACCCTCCGCAATATGTTTTCACGGGTAATTCCATAAACTGGCCAGTCAACTTTTCAAGATTTCCTGGCTTGTGACTGGGAAGAAGGGGGGAAAACTCCCCATCGTGTTGGGCTACACCATCCGCCTCGGCCATCGCCCCGTGCCCGATGGCTAGCGGGGAGCGCGGACGCGCTCCCCGCTAGCC
>VXBJ01002638.1:33394-54334 GCA_013400055.1 Nycticryphes semicollaris | reverse complement strand
TTTATTTTCTCTACAGGCTTTTTAAAATCTTATTTTAGTTTCTTATTTCTGGTCATGGTAACCTGAGCAAACCAGTGGGAGCTCTGCAGACTTCAGAGTAGCACGTGGAACACAAAAGCCTCCCCTTTCATAAACACATTCCTTTCCACTGACAGCATGGGAATGGTTTAGGAAATAGCTTTAGTTGTCATGAATTAAAACCCTTTCTTATAATACCCTTTATTTCCTTGAATCTTTGAGTAGGCTGGACATTTAATTACAATGAAGAAAATAATCACAACAACTTATCGGACTTTGCAATTTCCTTATCTGTGGTGATGACTTCCAGGGGATGGAATAATTTATTATGTTCTCCAACACTGGCAGCACATTATTCCATTTTTATCAGTGTTGCATATATTCAGATAGTTATTTGGGAATGATTTCTGGAGATAGGGATAAAAAATTACTTCTACACTGGCCACTGAACACATGTAAATGAAACTAATTATAAAGTGTATTGCTCCTCATGGACCAAATAGTATTCTGTGTGGCTCCACTGGCCCTCTGCACTCATTTGTTGAAAATCTATTAATAAGAGCATATTTTAATTTGTAAATCATTGTCTCCACATCTCATCTTGCACTGAAAGAAGCGAGGTAGCCAAACCAGCTCTATGTAATCCAAGACATTGTAACTATAAGCAAATCTGCTTACTAGCTTTGGCCTTATTTTAGAAGAAAGAAAATGTATGTGTAAGGCATTCTAACACTCCACTATTCCGCTTTTACTACAAATGGCAAGCGGGGCCTCCTATCATGTCACAGTGCAATACCAGTGTTTCACAAATACTTCCCTACTTGAGCAATTCTTTATTGTTTTATTCTCTTAGTCCTTCCAAAAACCTTGATTTATAGCTTTTGTGGCAAGCTTTGCCTGCTTTATCACAGATGCATCTTCAGGGAGCAGGAAGAAGCCTGGTACAAGATAGCAGCTGAAGTGTTTGGCAGCTAATGCATTTTTTTAAACCATTGGCACCTATTAGATAGCACTACCACTTCTGCTGCTAACACAGTAAATCTCTTGAGCATATGCAACCATGCAACAAAAGACAGGCTGTGACTGGGCCTGCAAATGTATTTATATAGGACTACCTGTGTCAGTCCCCAGGAGAGAGCCTGTGATGTGGATCTCAGTTGCTACATCTGTGATATGTGTCATCAGCATTCATTTTAGTTTTGAGCCTGTGTCTTGATCTTCTGAGACAAGTCATCAATTCTCTAATTAAAGACTTGAAGTGCCCAGAGTTTTTAAAAATGGCTGGGGATCTATGTTTGTTCCCTTTACAAGAACCAGATGAGACAGTTTCAGAAGGTTGATTTCCAAAGCTAGGTTCAGAACCTCATGGAAAATGACTTCCCATTACTTTTCAAGTCATATATCCAGAACCTCAGGCATCCAAAAGTTTAGGCATCCAAAACCTAACGACTCTTTTAAAAACTTCAGACATGTAGTTGGTGATTATCTCAAATGAACATCCATCTACCTTGACACACCTCCTTATTTCTCCAAGGTCTAAAGGGAAGATGTCATTTGGGCAAATACACTGAACAGGTATCTGCATGAAACAACAGTTAATAACAATTAATTTAAGGTTACGATTAGTCTCACTGTCAGATGATGCCATTGCCTGATGGTATACCCCTGATGTCAGTGACAAATGATGAGTTGTCAGGAATAGAGCTATGTATGTGGAAGGCTTACATGTTACAGTTATGATCTTATTTGTCCACATCTTATCTCAAAGCACTGAAATTCATAAAAATGCTGCTACCTACTGACTTGCTAATACAATTCCAGTTGATGTAGACTGACACAGTAAACTATTCAGTGTCAGGGGAACCAAAGAATCTCTTGGTTTTATCTTACTCTCATTGTGTAGAGCTATACCATTGCCTGCCCACTCTGCTGGAAGAAAAGTTGTCCCTACAGTAACTACTCCAAAGTCACCTGGCAGTACGGGATCAGTTCTCTCCTTCCTAGCTTGGCCTATAAATAGCCTACTTGTACTCCTCAAGAAAGACAAGGTGTTAATAACATTATTTATAGATCTCTCCCAGCTTTATCAAGGGGATACGTCTCAGTACATGGACTGTGATGAAGTGAACAGCTTTTGTGAAGGCTTGAGTGCAAACAAAGAGAACAGAAAAAATATTGGCAGATGAAAAGAGCCCAGTGGTACAATGCTGAAAAGGGAAGTATTGAATGAAGTGTTCCTGCCACCCACATGCTAGCTGAGGAGAAGAGCGATGAAAATTTAAAAAAAAAAAAGTAAATATGTGTAACAAATAGCTCTGACACCCTGACACCTTGGCTGAAAGCCAAGATAACTTGCAGGCAATAAATCATATTTCCAAGGAACTGAATTACTTGCACTTGTGCTAGCTTTGTGCTGGCTGTCATCATGGTAACGTATAGGTTAAGTCTAGAATTCAAAAATTTTAGTCTGTTTACATCTACTTGTCAATCATAGATGCTGTCTTTTAGCTCTGCTTCCTAGCATTTCCCTTTCATGGTGATTGCTGCTTTGTTGCATATCCAAGAAAGTGCTACCTGGGAAAATTCTGGAGGCAACAGAAGGTGCAAGAGCGGTCCAAAGCTATCAGATGTCCACTGAACACTCATGTGTCAATAGGTAGAAAATCGTGCTTCTTGTTCTCAAGACTACATTCTGTAGGTCTCACCTGGAGTGTGCATCTGTGACAAATCAGAGAAATTATGGTGGTTGTTTTCACTCCTATTGAAGCTACATTTTATTTTATCCAACACATTGTTTCAGAGATGACTGTACTGTCTTTCACACGGCTTTTGCCTGCAGCGCAGACCATTTAGTTCTAACAAATATCCTATTTCATGCAAGAAACACCTAAAGCTTATTGCCCATCACTGGCTACATAAAATTACAGGCTGTCAGCATGTGTTAGATGAATACATCTGGAGAAGATAAAAGAGCCACAAATGAAACTGAGTTTAACATTCCAGATATACTGTCTTTTAAGGTTAAAAGAAAGAAAAACAGACCAAAGATTGGTTGCCCTCTTTCTTTTCATGCAGACTAGGGAAGAGCTCACTGACTGCTATTAGATAATGCAGAAGATTCATAGCTGTTTCAGAATTATATTTCTCCAAGGTTTTTTCATTTGAGATAAGTTTTCCATGCCCAAAGGGTGGTCCCTCTTCTGCTATTTATTGCAGTATTCTGACCCTTGTCTTTAGCAAGACAAAGAGGAAGAAGAACTGAAAAATAACAACAAACTGGATCTGGCTGGAAGCAGAGTATTAATGCTCCTGGGGAGAAAATCCTTTTCACAAACTTTACAGAAAAGTAGGAAAAAGCTAGTAAAAATACGTTTCTTTAGAAAGGAACCTCAGACCTACTCTCATTCATGTCAGTAGGCCTGAATGCAATGATTATTGAATACTAATATCCCCTAATACCTCTTTGGGAGCATATATGGGCAACAAATTTGTCCTAAATTATGTTTATGCCCATTTCAAGAGCCTTTTACTGAGGAAAGAAAAGTAAAGGTGCTGTGCAGTGATTAACAGTCCAGCTCTGTATGAATTTTCCTGTTTACTACTGGGAAGAGGAATGGGACACTTCAATTAGGACTTTTAAGAATTTGAGTTAAACCATCAAGTATATCATCATGTTCACTATGCATTTCCTCATAATCATAACACTAGGTGCTGATGCATTAGCAGAGCATTAGCTTTGTTTCATCTAGATGTGAAACCATGCTGCTTGATTTTGTATTGCTTTCTTCACATGGAGATGGAGGAGTCACTTTTTGACTCACAGAGTCTTGGAGACAGAGCAGCTCTAAGGTGTAAAAAATGTAGTTCTAATTCTTGGAAATGGAGATAATTTTTCCATTCAGTAATCCTTTTTTCCCCCACCCACTCATGCCTTGCTTGTCTCCCTTTCTCATGCCAGGTAAGGATACAAAGCTATATTAAGATCCTAGAAAATCATATCCATAATATGTATGCAAAATATATAGATCACACTAAATAAAGGTGGATTAAAAAAAAAAACAAAACAAAGCAAAACAAAAAAAATCCCATGAAAAGCACATGATTCCTCTGTATGCAGTATGCAAATATGCAAAGCTGATATATGTTCAAGTCATGCCTAGTCTTTTTAAGACAAGAGCCTTGGGTCAGGTCTAATGTGGGTAACAAACAGCAGATTAAGCATGAGCCTAAGAGGAGAAAGGTATTTGCAGTCCCTCTGGCAAGAGAGTAAAATAATTACTACTGAGAAAGCTCTTTAGAGGTATGAACATTTTAACTCCACTGCATATGCTAAAGGAGCCGTGGAGACTGGAGAAACCTTCCCTGCCAAGTCAATGTTGTAGAAGGGGATTTATTTTTTACATTTAAGCAATACTGTCTCCAACTGAGAGACAATGTGGGGTGATAGGAAGGGGATTATCCATTGTCCAGGCAAACCTATGGAAACAAGAAGAGGAAGAGAAAGAGGAGGAGGAGGAGGAGAAAGAGGAAAAGTGGAAGGAGGAAGAAGAGCATGTGAGTGCCAGAGATTGTGCACATAGCATTTTATGGCTCTGAAAGACACACCAGTACAACAATTATCACCTAGGCGAGAATTTGAAGTAAAGCCCTGGCTCCATGCCCTGACTTCCAGTGTGGTCCAGGGTCCCACATAATGACAGTCACTCTCCTCAAAGGGTGTTGACACTCATCGGGGAAAGCTGGTAAAAGCTTCTTTGAAATTCAACAAATGACAGCATATTCAAAATGGCCTTTTTTTGACCAGGTCTGCCCACAAACAGTGGATCAGAAAGGAAAAGAAATCTGCACTTGTTGAGTAACTATTTTTACAGGGATTTGTGAACCTCTACCTGGATCACTAGATCCTCACTTACACATGACTGGAGAGGCCTGAATTGCCTTCATGGATAGCCATACAGCACTCCTCATTTCCTGGAGAAATACCTTCAATTTAATGTTAGAATGTGTCAAAATTCTGTAGAATTGGAGCCGTAATAGTTTGTCAAAATACTTCATAATTCCAGAGCTGAAAAAAAGGGACAGATGGCAGTCTTGCTATCATTCTGTGATTCTGTGGTTTAACCCACAATGACACACCTAAGTCCAAACAAAAGCAGTCATATGTTAGAATGGAGAAACACCTCTTGTACATTTCTAATGAAGATATAGTTTCTAACCTGACAAGGTTATGTCAAAGCATGATTTCATTTTTGGCTTACCATGTGCCATAGGAATAAATCCCTTTCAGGAACATGGAACAAACAAGAACAAACTAGATTCTATTGATACCATTTTGATTTATTTACAACAGGAAACCTGGGATAGGGGCAGCCTGTGGGAAACACAATGCAGCACAGAACAAAGCTGCCAAAAGCAGTCTGTTTCCAGTAAGCAGTAGGATATGCAATGGGGCATGCAATCTAAACTGTGTTCAGTACACCATTTATTTGGTATATCTCTGAACTTAATTAACAATGTTCCCTCTCTTTTCCTGCCACATTTGAAGAGACCACGAGCTTTATATTGTAACCTGAGCAAGTGGGACCTGCATCAAGTGTCTGTAGTATGGCTCACTCTAAGACATCTGTTTTACTGAGTACAGTAAAAATACTGCTTAACTAAAGTGCTAGACATTTAGCTGGCTGACTCTTATGCTCCCTTCTTGCTTCTAATAGCTAGCAAGGGCCCATAAACGCCGGGGAAGCGGAGCAGAATTGTAAACAAATTGAAATTCATAGTCACGTGGGTATGAATTAAAAAAGAGGTCAAAGTACAGCAGCACTGTAGCCCTCCATTACAATCTACAGACACTGTTTATGTCTCATTAAAAGGACTATGTACAGATTATAATGGCAAGAGCGCCATTCTAATGGAGCTTTTCTTCTTCCTTTCATTTCAAGGTTATGACCTTGGACTGTTCAAAAGCCACTGTCAAGGTCATAAGTAGGCAAAAAATTCCCAAGATGCACCAGCAGAGAACTAAAAGATTTCAAATGCAGCAGAGAATTGAAAGAACTTGTATGATTTCCTGTATAAATATTTTCCTTGGTTGTTTTTTGTCCCTTCATAAAAAAGACAAATTTCTGCCCCTAATCCAGCACCAGCCCACTGAGTGACTAAATGCCGCACAGGCTTTCCCTGTTATGCTGACTGACACAAGCATCTTTCACTGCTGGGTGCATTGGGACAGCAGGTGAAATATTCCTAAAATTAAAAGAGGTTCAAGTTCATTTCCCACCACTGAAAAAATTCCATGACATTCCTAGAGTCATGGTAGTCTAAGCTTGGCATAAAATATATCATAATCAAATTCTGTGAGTCTCTCTTCTGATTTATTTGAGTTATGGTTCAGGCAATAATTTTATAATCCAGAAAGCTCTTTGAAGATTCATGAATCCAATATTGCCATAGACAAAGAAAATAATTATTTACTTTTATAGTAATCTGAAATATTATGAGTTTTGATATATTATTACAGCAGGTCCCTTGTGCTTGAATCATTAGGAAATACACACATTAATATCAATTTTAAAAGTTCATAACAGGAGTTGTTAAACAAAAATGGATTACAGTTATAGGATAACCTTTAAAAGAGATGTAGCCATATTGAAGAAAGACAATAAAAGCAACAGGAATTGTCAGAAGTCTAGAAATAATGATCTATAAGGAAATATTATCTAAGTAAGGGAATAATAAGAGGAAACATGCAAACAGTCTCCAAATATGCAAGAGTATGCTCCAGAACCAAAGATACTATCTCTCTTCCTTTTTCATGAGATTAAGACAAGAAGTTAAGGCATATAAAATGCATTAAGGGAGATTTGGGTAAGACATTAATAAAAGCCTTCTACTTGATGTGGAAGCTCCATCATGAGATGGTTTTAAGTACAAGAAGGACAGACGTGCCTCAGATAGTTACAGTTAATGCCACCATAGGCATAGCATGGGTGATATGTCCTCTCAAGATTCATTCTAACTCTTTCTACTATGATTTGATTAACAATAGGATTTTTTTCCTCTTTATTTTTATTTTATTTATCTTTTTCCCCAAAGAAGAAAATAAAAAACAGTTTGCCTATGGAAAGAGGGATTATTTGTATCATAATTAAGCTATAGCTCCTTTGGGTCAAATTTAGAAAGAACTTCCTGGTTTAGAAAAAATTATTGAGTACTACCTCAGCATTCCAACTCAGTTTTATTGTGGGAATCAATCTTTTTAAAGATAGTATTAGAAACAGCCATGTACTGGACAAAGCAATAAACTAGAATAATTGTTCAAATAAGATGTCGTACCAAAACACAATGCCAGAAAGGTCTCAAAATAGGATTTATCATTCTTATAGGCTTTCTTTCCAAGTTAAGTCTTGCATCAAAGTCTCTTTTTATAGATTAAATTCAAACTTCAGCTATATTTACAGAATTTTCCATCACTTACATCTCAGTGCATGAAAAACAGGTTTGGGCTTATCATCTGCATTAAAGGGAGTTTGGGCTTATCATCTGCATTAAAGGGAGTTTCACGAGACGTGTAGACAAGACAGTCTTTACTTATCCACTTCTGATACTCTCTTTCTCCAGTACTGTAAATAGCTATCATCTGCTCTGTGGATGAAACTTGGGTGTGAGAGAAAATTTGGAAAATATTCCCATAAACTGTTGCCTAGGGGGTTTTTGGTTTGTTTTGTTTCTCCCCTTATGTCACACTTGATTACACTGGTCATGATACAGTAGTATTCAGATCCCACATGCTCTTGACATTTGTGTCACATACAGAAGACACAACTGGCAAAAGACTTGAGTTAGTATTTGTTATTGGGAGACTAGTCAATTGTGAATTATGAAGTTTTGATTTAAACCCAAAGGAATAGCCAATAATGGAGTATAAATCATAGTACAAACTATGTGGTTTCAATCACATAATATGTGATTCAAAAAATGGTCATAAAAATGGACTGCAAACCACTTAGGGCTACAAATAGTTAATTAGCACTAAATAATTAAAAGCTATAAATTACAAACATGATAGAAAAAAATGTACATTAATTCACAAAAGATGTATTAACACAGACACTGGCAAAAATCATAAAACGTAGTTGGGTAAGTACTACTCTTCATTTTCACAGATTGTATGGTGTCAAACAGATTGTGAACCCAGGTTGAAAATTCAGCCACAGAGCATTGCAGGAATCAAATGGCATTATTATGTTTCCACAAATAGAGGACAAAAGGCAGGGTATGGAATGTGGAAAAATTCTTTAAAAAAAACAACTGCAAATACCAGGATAACTTAACTGCAATTCAATAAAAGTAATTTTGCAGCTAAGACAAAGTAATGACCACATTTCTGAGATTTGTAATACATAGCAGGAGCTGGGCCCAAGGGCAGTGCTTACTTATTACTGGTAGCATGTACACTCTTTCAATACACATGAAATATTATAAAGCTTAATCTGACAAAGTCAGCAGACAGTCTGCACATTATGTTGTTACAATGAGTCTAATTTCAAGAACAGCTCAGAGCCAGGAGTAAATAAATAAACTAAGGAAATAAATAAAATAAGGAACTAAGTAGAAAAGCCAACCTCTCACCAAAAAAAAAAAAGGAAAAAGCAATTGTGGCTGTCAACAAGACCAGTTTTATGTCTGAAACACCATCTTCCACTCTGAAGATTATCCCACCTGGCAGAACTCAAGTGTTGAAAAACTTCTACTTCAGGAAATAAGCAAGGGAGAGAGAGATTAAAATGTCTGTGACCATCAGCAGCCATGAAAAGAATAACTTAAATTCAATGCTTTTCTGCAAAGCTCATCTGAGTATAAGCTAACAACTGCAGGTAATTTTGGTGGGTGCGCTCCTGAGCTTTACATGATAGGGAACAATGGCTGTTAATAACACTATGATACTATGCAGAGCCTCCTGCAATTAGTTCCTATAGCCATCCCCAGTCACTCAGGGCCTAAGAACAAGCTATTTCTCATAAAAATTAACAGATAGACAGTCTGGATACGATGCTTCTGTAAGATGGTCTCAAAATGCACTTTGGTTCTTTGTAAGCTCTTTTCACTTTGGTGAAGTATTATCATCACGTAAGTTAATTTCACTGAGAGATTTTGCAGACATCATTTATATTTTTGGAAGGGTTACACTCTTCAAGAATTTCTCTTGTGACCCAGATCAATCAATAAATGAGAAGTTTTTCAGATGAAAGAAATATTAAGTACTTTAAAATAGCAAAGAAGAAACAGTGTTGTTCAGAATACACCCCTGATAAATGGCAGAGGAAAGTATATATCTAGGAGTAGTTTTCTTCCCTGAAAGGATGGCTTACTACTCCATGAAGAAATGAGTAAAAAGAACTTAGAGGTCAGAGAATACAATTCACTAAGAGTAAGTTTTAATATCATTCATAGAAAAAACACAACTTAGATTTAGGTATAGTAGAATATACAGTAGGGCGAAGAGATAATAGCATCTTTGTATTTGATGCAAGTAAAACTGATTTCAGATCATCGTGTGCAAACTTCAAGAAAACTATTAGGAAAAAAGAATAGGATTTCAAAGAATGTACGACTTAAGACCAGGAAACTATGTCTGGTAGTGGGCTACTCCAGCACTCTACTTATTGAGATTGTTAAGAAAATGTATAGAATGACTTTTTTTTGGCCATTTTGCAACTACCTACCAAGCAGAAATTTCAGATGTACTCATGTTTAGCCAGAAAAATTATAACTTGATGCAATGCATGGATACTGAATTTATTTTGAAATAATTTGATAAAAATTGTCATGTGTCCTTTACCAAGAGAAACACCAAAATAAATATTTTGAGGAAATACCTTGTTTTGGTAAGGTTTTGTTGGAATTGTCTGCTGTAGCTCAAAAAAATAATTATTTTAATGAATATTTATGTCTTTTGCAGAGAAAGTCAAAATAGCCGATCAAGGTGATTCTTTCTTACTAATCTTAGCTAATCTAGATAAAACCAACAAACCTGTCCAGCTGCCTCCTCACAGAAAAAGCTACCTGCTGAAGCCTTTCACACCGGACTCTTTTTGTAATTTTAAGTTGCATCTCAAATGTCCAAAATAAGAAAATGTATACCTAACATTTCAGTCCTTAAGTATTTTCCTTTGGTTTTGGAGAACATTTCTGAACTGAGGATATCAGACAACCTGACTAAGTCAACTGCAATAGCGCATCCAAAATACAGGGTGAAATACATTGATTCTCTTTTACTTTCCAGACAAAATGTAGCCATCAAAGAAAATGCTGCTCTGTTGCTGTCAGCTTTTCTGGAGGAACTGAGATAGAACTGAACTGACTCAGGAGTCTCTAAAGTTAAATTAGGCTTATTAGGCTTCCACAAATACCTTCTCCAAAACTTGAGGTTGTATTGGCTTCCCCGGGACTAAACAGCCTGGTGAGTGTGTTGCACCTTCTACCACATTTCACACATTTAGAGGTTGCACAGGGACTGAGGACATTTTGTTGTCTCTGAGAAAGAAGAATTTCAAGTGTCTCATTTCAGTTATTCACTGGAAAGACCAAACCCTTCTAAATAAAAATAGAAAATTTACCAAAACTAAGCTTGGTTTGGATTTATCATTTAATTATAAAGGGCTGCAAGCAAAATTAAAATCAGAGACAAGAGGCTGAGAAAAAACACATGAAAAAGATGAATTAAAAAGCATCTTCCAAAACCACCTGGGCTGGTACTAAGTGAAATGACAGAAAGTGAATGATTGATCCAATGCAGAATTTGCTATTGACCTTAGTGACAACAAATCTTGACTTCGCTGCTGTTCGACTTAAGCACTGTTTAGAGAAGTACTCTACTGGGAAAAACTCAGAGGTTACAAAGAGACATTGATTTCTCTCAACTTATTCAATCTGACTTGGGAAAGACAAATGGCAAAGGTGTTGAATGGACAAATGTAAAAGGAGCACATTGACTAATGCATAGAGCTACAATTGCTCCCCACACTAGGATACTCTTTTCAAGTTTATTACTGGCCAAGATGAAGGATGTGAGTTGAAATTCAGAAATTACCCACCTATCAGTCATGCGGTTTTAGGACTTGGAAAAAAAAGTCACAGCAGGGAGAAGAAAATTACCTTAGGCCTTTTCAAAGTCTAAGACAGTTTTAATGCAGGTTTCAAAGAGCTCTGAAAATCCCCCCTGACCCAGCAAACATGAATAGGTAGGATGTTATAGACAGTGACTGCTGGCTGGGGATAAGACAAGCAGTTGTTCCTCACCTTGCATCTTGCCCTCATCTCACAGTACTAGAAAGCACTGAGCTCCATTATGCTTAAATTGCCCTATATTACTACGTCCTACTGCTGTTTGAGGTGGTTTGTTATAGTTACACTCCTGCCAGGCAGGTATAAGGAAATAAATGATACATTTTGATGCAAGGCTATTTTGCTGAACTGGATAGATTAAAGAATTAGTAATAAATTTATTTTTTTCTCTTCTAGGACACTGGCACAAATCCAGTCCAGTTCAATAGTGACCAGAAGTTATTGCCACCTGACAGCAGAACTGAATCCATGTGAAATTGATTGGCAGTTCTTAGCACAGCTCCTAACGACTTGGTCATGAAATTACCACCACTTCTGACAGAAATTGGCCCCAATGAAGCTGTATTAGTGCCAGAGCCCAAGGACAAGTGGGGTGAAACTCTTCCTTTGCTTTTTATGTACCAGGGAGTCTCAGGTCACATTTTCCATTTCAAAAGCTTTCTTCATGGAGGGAAAAAAAAAAAAAAAAAAAAAAGGAAATTTTGTCAACACTGAAACTTTTTAGGGCAAATATAAAATTCAAAACAAAAATTGATCTTTTTATGGGAAGTGCCAAGCTGAAATATTTTTTGTTCTGTCTTCAATTTTTGTCCTGCTTTAGAATTTTTGGTTTAAAATAAATGATAAGAAATGACTTTGTGGTAAGTGTTTAAAATGACAGCTAGGGTGGGATTCATTTCACCTAACTTTAGACATCCCTAGTGTAGACGTCAACCTCAGAGCTAGTCACCCCATGTTCCTTTATAGTCAATGGAGAGAAATAGGTAAATTTAAGGTGTGATTCATCTGACCTATTTTAAATATCTACTTTAAGATGAATAACAGTCTTAAAATATCTATTTCAAGATGAGAAACAATCTTACAGTCTTAAAAACCAATAGTAGGCAGAGACACCTACTACTGGTCAGATAAGTCCTCTCCCAGTTGTCTGATTCTTTATTAAATACCATTGCTTTTCAGCTTTTCAGCACTGAAAGCCTTAACTAATAAGAAGTTTTTAGTTGAAATAAAAGGAAAATTGTGTGTTGTTTCAAAATATTCATTTGAAGGATAAACCTATTTTCCAAGCCAATTCAAAATTTTAAGTGGAAAACTTACCTACATATGAAGCTGAAGATATACTAGGGGACATTTTAGTAGGCAAGATGAATGAAAAATCATAGGTTCTCTGAATCCTGCACCTAGCATCTCATCAAATTTTTTCCACTTACAACTACTGAAGTCAAAAGAAAAGCTCAAGGCAGTTTTTGTGGGATGGAGAATTCAGCCATTTTTCTTTTCACTCCAAGCTGCCATGAAGGAAAGGGGAGGGAACAAGATAGCTGGGATAGCAGAAGGGAGAGATGGGGACAAGTAGGACAGGTCATGGGAAGCGTGCAGTGGGTGGAAAGAGCATAAAGAAATAGATGTTGTTAAGCAAGGCTGAAAAGAGGGAGGGATATTTGTGATGGAGGGCAGAATGTCTGAAAGGAAGGCAGATGTAAGAAAGGGCATAGAGCAGATAACGTAAGAAAAGGAGATGGAGAGACATTAACATTTTGCCTAAAGTTAAAAAATCCACAATGAAGGTCATCATTTTCTCAGCGTTCTCATCATCATTTCCTACGTTGTCAGGCATCAAAGTAAAGAAGCACTGTGAATACTGTTCTTCCTTCTATATGTAGTGCTTCCCCATTCAGCTCCAGAGCCGTTCGCAGCCCTCCTTCCTCTCTCTCCTTATACTTCCACAGATCCAAACCTCTTTGTTGCAGACCTTTGGTTGCATTGAACTCTGTCCAGGTTCAGCCACGCAGCTGGGAATATAGCTCATTTTGTTCAGCAAAGCCAAGTGTATTGATAAAAACAAATTTACATTGATTGCCTCTGAGCCTAACACACAGACTTTCTCCACCCTTTTGCCTAACAAAGCTGTGAAGGAGATTTTTCACTTGCCAATAATCTCACAAACAAATTAGCTCGATTTTAACTCCATTACTCAGGCTAACCTCTCTTGGATTTCCTAGAATTTACTCAGGAAATGGTTCATTCATTATAGATGCTGTGTACACTTAGCTTTTGTAATTCGAGCAACGTGTTAGGTGGTTTGTGATGACATTTTTCTTAATAATGTGGGCAGCACTGGAATGTCTTTCTCCAACTACCGTTCTCTTGGCGAATGCACATTATTTAGATTGAGAACAAGAAACTCTCTCAGGTGGTTTGTGGGTACAAGAGAAAGTACCTGCTGGAAATGTTAGGAATAAAATTGAGCTGTGCCTTTTCCTCGAAAGGAATCCCAGACTGATAATGGGGTTTCATGCAATTACCTTCCAACAATCCTCAATTGCTTTCCTCCCCTCACCCCTTTTCTTTCAGCTAGGAGGAAAAACGAAAATATGTGCAGTGGTTTGAAGTCAGACCAGGAACAGGCAGGAGTTTTAGGCATGTTTTTAGCACTGATTCACCTTACAGCGTCACACTAATGCATATCCTCTCTGCTTCAGTGGAACAGGTCTCCTAGGCGATGTCAAATTAACCACACTTCTGATCCTGTGCTCAAAACCAGACACTGCTACCATCATGTTATTACTATGCAAATCAACTCTAAAAGGCAGCCTAAGCCTAGAGTCTTAACTTCTCATTGCTTTAGAAATGAGCTAAACTTTCCTTTCTTGAACAGTCAAACAGTTCAGTGAGTGGCAAAACAAACGGGCTTTAAACATCCCAGACAGCCTCCTACATCCATGTTTTCCTCTCTGAGCTCCAAAGAAACTATGAGGATACACAATACTTTGGTTATGAGCCATTGTGCCATTCTGAGCTCTTTCCCTCATTCCCTTATCCTGCAAATGCAATTGCCTCCCAAATTCACAGGAGCGTGATATTAATATTAGGTACAACAGCCAGTACTTTTGATGTAGTTGATATAACTTGGCAATGACTTCATTTTCAGAAAGCAGAGGATAACTGCAAGATTTTTGGCAGTGCTTGCCTTTTTGTTCACTTCCATCATTCCCAAACCAGAGTTTATCAGTTCTTCTCTCTCTATTCAGGAACCGATATTCACACTGCACAGAAGGAATAATGGACATGTGAAAGTTCAGCTGGGAAAGATGCACGCTTTACTGTAGCAATGAAATAAAAGCAGATCAGAACCTTGAATTGAGGGATAATGTGACAACAGGAAAGTCCTGGAACACGAATGAGCTTTCTCATTAATCTATAAGCTATTTATAAAGCTACAATTTTTAATTTTTGGCTTGAAAAAAAGGTTTTAAAAAATAACTTGAGAAGAATGGTAGTAGCAGAGAGGACTAAGCAAAGATAGCATAGTTACATGAGAAAGTCTTAAGTGCCAAGAGACAATATTTTCCAGTTCTAAGTGTTTTCACAGATAATCCATATATAACGTTTTATGATTCCAGTACAGAATCATATAACTTACAAAACCTCTTAAAAGTTTGTGTTGTGAAAGATGGCTCATATTTATATGATTTGCCACAGAGACCTGTTGAGCAGAAAAGAAATATATTGCAAAGGCTCTTTGTTCAGTTTAAGAGCCAAGAGTAAAAGAATATAGAAGCAGCAAGAAGACAGTGACTGGGGTAGCTTACACACAAGCCATTTTACTCTCTCAGTAACTCAAAAGGTAAAAGGTTTTTGTGCACCCACATTTCATTGCTACACCACCAGAACTGTGTGCCTACTAGATTGTATGAGTATACACCATGCCTGACACAGCTACAGGTGGTGTTACTACCACCATGAGGCTTTAATTTGTTGCTAGATATCAGTTAATTTCAACAACCCAGCTATATGAACACCACTAAATATTTACAATTCAACATTCAGTACAGAAATACCTAAATAAAATATTCTGTTCTAGGAACAATAACTACTTAGCAGGTTTTTGTGTGATTTTGCAAAAGAAAAGGGATAGGGAAGTAGGAAACTCTGCTAGTTACTGGAGGAACAGATAAAAAGGAAAATTTTTTTCAAAATTCCATTACATTCTTTCAAAGCCTCAGTAGACAATACAGAAATTCCACCTAGATTAGGTTTAACGTTTAATGGGGTAACATCACTTTCATCAATTAATGCTGCTGAAGATAAGTACTGAGAGCGCTGTTTCTCACCTAAATATTCCCTGGTGCCTTTGTCTTGATCTGCCTCGGTTTACTCTGTTGAAAATTCAGATGAACTAAGAAATCACAATTAAAAAAAAAAAAAAATATTAAAAGCCAGCAACAGGTAGGAAACTGTTTTGACCTAAAACCTGCTAAAATGCAGGTTAAGATTTGTTCAAGCCTTTACCCCAGCCCAGTACCCTCACCCTAAGTTTGTTCATTGTTATACAGAGTAATTTCTTTATAACAATGTATAACAAATAAAAGAAACAGCTTATGTGGGAGTAAATGCAGATGTTTCCCACACAGATGTTTATGCATAACCTAGCCAGTTATACTCTTCTTGAAAGAAGCAGCCTGGTGCACTTGTCATGAATTCCCTCCTGAACTATTTGTCTAAATTGGGTCACATTAACCACATGCTCACAATAACCAGCTCACAAGTGGCCATCTGTCTTTCAGACATCTAAAACCAGAGAAATCCAGCACAGTGCTTTTGCTCCAACAGCTTTTACAATAGCTCATAATAATAACATACCTGTATAAAATAACTTTCATTGTCCTTAGTGACAGTAGTCAAAAATTTGTCAGCACAAGTTATAACACTGACTTTAAGAAGAAGCCCCCAAAGCATTCATATGCTGCATGTTGACACATGTTGTAGCCCATATTGCTATGTCTTTGCAGATATCGTTATCCATATTTGCTAGACCACAACAGCACAGATATGATAGCAGGTTTATACTAACGTAATTTTGCTGGTTGGATATATCCCCCATGTTGTTTACAGGGCAAAGCAAGTATATTTTTCTTCAACACATTCAGAGGGTGTCTAGCACTCTATTTTAGCTGGTATAGCTGGCAGTGACTCATTTTGCATGAAGATACAAAAAGGAGGATAAACAGAAAACTTTCTGATTCTTGTCTCTACAATTAGGCTTTACAAGCCATTAGAGTTATCCCATCTCCCTATTAGCCCCCATGGATCCTGGCTACTTCCCAAAACAGTGAGCATCACCGTCACCCTTGGGAAACTATAATCATTCTAAACCTGCAGTCTCAGCTGGTAGGAGCAAGAAGGAACAACTAAACAGAACAAAAACAACCTACAGAATTAATTAGGATCGCAATTTACACCTGAAGATCAAATGAAGGATCTTTCCCACTTCATCATTGGGAAAAAACATTGATCACTGAGCCCAAACCATTTCCTTTTCCTGGATTCAGAACTTCCTAAAATTATACCATATTTGGTATAGCTAGTAACACTCACTTTTCCTACAGTCATGATGATAAAAGTAGGTGTGGGGGATAATAAATGGCTCTGGTAAGTTATCTGATGGATCTAGAAATTGGAACAGTGTCTTATGTATGTTTTTCTTTGTACAGATAAATGTATCTCATTCCAGTAAGGATTTCTCTTTTTTCTCTCTTGTTTCACTGATTTTCTGATTTTTTTTTTGAAGGCACACGGATTTGCTTGAATGTAACTGTTCTTTACAAAACATTCTATTATGAGAAATGTTTTGAAACAAAAGAAAATGGAAATGTTCATTTCGTGTGAATTGCAATTTTACTTCCAAAGGTCATTTTTCATTTACAAATCCTTTCTAACCATCCAGTCAATTTCAGTTTCTTTCACACTCACACCAACTATTATCCAGGGTTAAATAAAATTACTTCATTGTAATTTTTTTTTTTTTTAATAAAAAGCCCCCCAGCAATGTAGTCCTTTCAGCTCCTATTATTGCTGGTGTCTCTCGTGCTTAGCCTCACCATAAACAGGATCTGAGTGCCTTCTAAGTCAACACACCAGTTACCTTTTCTTTGTGTGTATCACACCATGTCGTTGCACTGCCTTTTGGTAGTCACAACCACAAAGTGATCATGTGCATTCATAAGAAATTATACATCACATCAGCCAAGGTTCTGTAACAGGGAGACAGGTATTGTGCCAGCAAGAGAGGCAGCACATCTCAGTAGGGAAAGCACTAGAATTTCGAAGCCCTGAATTCTACTGCAAACTCTTTATGTGGTCTTATATACAGAATGTACCAGTTTCCACATCAATTGGAATTGATGGAATTGGAATGGCTGGTATTTTATTTCCTTAGAACATTTTGTGATCTTACAATTCAAAGTGCTAAACATAGCAAAAAAAAGAGAAAATCCTACTAATGATGATAATATTTTTTGTACTATCATAAGTTTTATTGTTGTGGGTTTTTTTTTAAGTGGTTAAAAACTACACAGAGATGCTGGCTCAGGACATTTCAGACATTCATAATGATTATCCATAAAAGAAATATTGCTGTAGACTTAAAATAAAGATAATCTCAATGGAATATGAAAGCTAGATAATGTTGGAATTTAGGTAGTATGTTAAATTCTAAGAACACATAAAATTAATCTTTCTGAGCTTGAAAGATGGTCAATAGAGAAGTGTTCTAAAGGTCAATATTGGGACCAGCATTTTTTAATGCATTACTAAGCCAGCAAAGGAGGTAGACAGCAAGTTATTGAAAACTGATGGAAGGTTAAGTAATTTCAGCTAATAATACCCTGCAGAGAAGGGTAAAATTCCCCAGCTGTACTTAAAGTCACTGGAGATCTGGGAAGCATGATGGCAGATTAAATTAATCTTGGATAAGCAGCAAGTATTTTACATTGGCATAATACAAAAATCAGTCACTGATGGTCTCTAAATGCAGTAACTAGCTACACTAGTCAGTAACTAGCTACACTAGTGGAGAAAGATTGAGGAGCCAGCACAAGCAACTCAGAATCTAGACAACAAGCACAGTTAAATTTGCTTAGGTTAGACATAGAATGAGGCAGATGCTTCCTGAAAACTTCTGTACAAACAGACTGTATACTGTCTTAAACCAGGGAGAGAGAATAATAACCAAGAACATTTTATTTCATGTGTTTTGTACAGTATAATATGCAGCTCACTCAAGCACATCAATGAAACTGCTTGTTCACCTTTAAGAAAGATAAAACAGGACTGATGCTGAAAGTAAAGGAAGGGATTAGGGGCCTGGCTGCATTCATAGGTAATGAAGATTATTTACGCAGGAAAGGAGCTAGCTACTTGAAAAATGTGTAGAGAGACTTAAAAGGAACATTTAAAATTTTGAAGGATTCTATGAAAAAATAAGGTATTGCGTTACAGTATCTGAAGGGAACCTACAGAATAGCTGAAGAGGGACTCTTTGTGAGGGAGTGCAGTGATAGGACAAGGGGTAATGGTTTTAAACTGAAAGAGGGGAGAGTTATATTAGATACTAGGAAGAAATTCTTTACTGTGAGGACACTGGAACTGGTTGTCCAGAGAAGCTGTGGATGCCCCATCCCTGGGAGTGTTCAAGGCCAGGCTGGATGGGGCTTTGAGCAACCTGCTCTAGTGGGAGGTGTCCTTGCCCAGGGCAGAGGGGTTGGAACTTGAGGATGTCTAAGTTTCCTTCGAACTCTAACCATTCTATGACTCTATGATTCTATAAATTCCTTTCTCCCTAACATGAACAGTTGAGAGGCAAAAAGAAAGTGAAAATGCGAAAAAGACGAAGACAAGCAAGCATAAAACTTGCAGTGAACTGAAGAATTGTGGAAATGCTGTTGAAGCTAAGACAATTAATGTGATTTGTTTCAAATAGGGACCAGACAAGTTGTTAACCAACAACTACAGCTGTAGTTAGGTAGTAAAAGTAATTGAATTCTACATTCCGCAATGCCAGCTAAACTGATCAATTCACCATTTGGTGGGCACCATTATTCAGTGGGTTAAAAGCAATTTGGGTACTTTGTGTACATTCTGATTTTATTCCCTCCCACAGGCTTTGTAGACTTTGTCCTCAATAGTCATTGAGAACATTGACCAATTCACTTTAAAAAAAAACAGCAAAAATCTTCCTTGCCCTGTCTGTGCCTATGGAAGACAGAGAGAGATCTCAGCTACAAATTGTCTCTGACATCCAGCCTACATATTGCTTTCCACAGTAGCTGTCTGTTATCTGCCATTCAATTCTTTAGTTACCTCCTTCTAGAAGGCTCAGTTCTTTGACTCAGTCAGAGTGCTATTTTATTTCACAGATTGCTCACTGAAATCAAGAGCACTCATCACAGAAAACCATTCTTTAACATAAATAGGAAAAGCAAGAGAGAATACAAAAAAAATGGTCATGGCTTTTTGCCTAAAGAGGCAAAAAAACACATTGCTCTTGTACAAAAAATAAGCTAAAACCTCTTCACATGAGAAATACATAGAATTTGCCTCACTGTTCCTTTGCCTTTAAGATGGTTATGGTTAAGTCATTCCTGTGTGGGAGACCTGTAAATAAAGGGTTACTACTGCTCAAGAGGCCTTACACACCTAACAGAGAAACCAGTAGTCTAGTAGAGTTTAAGCTTCTTTTTTTTTTTTCTGAATGGGGTTAGCCTACAGCCTTGTATTAAGCATTTAACCTATTGGCTGCCACTCTGTTATAAAACAATCAGATATTGCTGATAGAATAAGCTCCTTGAATCATCTAAGGAAAAGCTGCAATGACATTCTCTATTATGCTTCACAATAGGAATTTCTCTTGTCTCGTTTTGCTTTATTTAATTCCTCAAATCAGAAAGAGCAGGAAAAAAAGATAAATTACTTTTTTTCCTCAGGTTGACTGAGCTTCAGAAAACGTCAGGTCTGGTCTCTCTTGCTTTCCTTAGGATTGTCCAGATGGCTCCTTTGAAATGGACGTGTCTAATTTTAGAGCAAGAAAAAAGAACTAAAAAATAGTCTAAAGCAAGGCGACTTCTTCCTGCAAGCTTTGGTGTGTTAAAATCCTATGGCAACATTTTTCTATCTCTGTTCTCTTGACTCTCTTTAACTCTTTTTATCCCCACAAAGATGCATGTGTGTTAACTATAAATTAATGGAGCACAGAGATGTATCTGATGAACAGAGACTGCTCTGTGCTTGGTCCAGCTCTTAGCATGTAAAGAACACATTTTTTTTTATTGGTTTTCTGTGGCCAATCTAAGAAAAAGGTACCACTGTAAACAAACAAAGAAACAAACAAAAAACCCCACCAACCTCATCACTGTAATATTGTATTAAACTGGAATAATGGGGCAATATGGGGCATAAATTTCAGGTTACCAAGTGGGCTGGCCACGGAAGTGAAAGAATGAAATACATAGGGGGGGTTCCGGTTATTAGAGCTGGATGCATTTTGTTTGTTAAGATTAGTTGTGTTCTTGCTATATATATATATGCTAATTTATAAATAATGAAGCTTAAAATGTGTCCTAACTTCAGATGCACATAACTTTCCCAAATTTTTCTCTGTAATTTTCCAAATAAAGAGTATATTCCATTTTGGAACGAATGAAAAATTTTGGCAAAACTGAAACTGAGATAGGTAGACAAGAAGATACATTGGCAGACAGATAACTAGAGCTTTGCAAGTAAGATGAAAATTATTAATTT
>VXBJ01002638.1:18588-29359 GCA_013400055.1 Nycticryphes semicollaris | reverse complement strand
AACTGAACACAGTACTCGAGGTGAGGCCTCACCAGTGCCGAGTACAGAGGCACGATGACTTCCCTACTCCTGCTGGCCACACTGTTCCTGATACAAGCCAGGATGCTGTTGGCCTTCTTGGCCACCTGGGCACACTGCTGGCTCATGTTTAGCCGGCTGTCCACTAACACTCCCAGGTCCTTTTCTGCCAGGCAGCTTTCCAGCCACTCTGCCCCAAGCCTGTAGCGCTGCCTGGGGTTGTTGTGACCAAAATGCAGGACCCGGCACTTGGCCTTATTAAACCTCATCCCATTGGCCTTGGCCCATTGATCCAACCTGTCCAGATCCCTCTGTAAAGCCTTCCGACCCTCAAGCAGATCAACGCTCCCACCTAGTTTGGTGTCATCTGCAAACTTACTGAGGGTGCATTCAATCCCCCTGTCCAGATCATCGATAAAGATATTGAACAAGACCGGCCCCAGAACTGAGCCCTGAGGGGGCTTTTATGAAGAAGAACCTGATAAAAGCGAATACAGAAAATACAGTATGCAAGGATTTGGAATAACAGCTCTGCGGTGTTACACAACAGTGACACTTGTAGGTTACACATTAGTCTAGGTTATAGACCTACATGTCTGTGAGACATGGACATTTTATAGTGGTCCACGAGATCATCCCAGAGGAAAAATTAAAAAAGCAAAGGCTCTCTTACCCACAATCACGCCAGCAAGCAAACAAACTAAATGTGAGGAAGTAAGAGGAACAAAACAATGGAGCTTAGCCTAATTTGTATTTATTTTTAAATGAAAAACAGTATCTCAACACTACAAAAGATGGTGCATGAATCTGCCTCAGATACAGTAAGTGCCCAAAATTTTTTTTAAAGGCTAAATGGCATTTTAGCTAAAGAAAGTGATAAATATGTGATGCATTGGGAAGAATCAGCAGTACTCATGTTGATATTGTCCATGATTATTACAGTTCAGGACAAAGGTGTATAGCAATGGCTGATGCAGAAGAAGTCTAAGAAGATAAGGAAGATATGTTAACAGAGACAGGTTCCAATCGACTTGTGACAGGAAATTCTGCTTTAGAAACTAGGGACAAGATTTGCTGCCATTATTCACACTGCTTCATTGAAAGACATGTAATTACACTGATTTACTTGTAGTCTTACCTGTAGTGGTCTTGCCTGTGATCGTGCAAGTGACTGCTGTGCTTTGGCTTGCAAGGATATGAAATGCTTCCATTCAAAAAATGCAGTTTTAGTCTCTCTCCTCCACTGTAACATATCAGTCAGTTTTCAATGAAACATTTTTCATAGGGAAATACTAATCTTTTTTTTTTTTTTTTTTAACATTTAAATGAATTCATTGTGAGAATGAGGGGGAAAAAAAACAAGAGTTTGTCCTGATTTTTATTTCACAGACATATGTTGTGTTTATCATAATTCAGGACAGCAAAACATCTTGAAAATTGCCTTGGAACAGAGAAAATAGCTATAACCAGATGCCTCTGAGATCAAAATTTATCTACTGTCTCCCACATCACAAGTGCACCATCTCCTACTCTTACATTGCCATATAAGGTTATTAATCATAGAGGAAATCATTGTATCAGGCCCTCCATTTTCTATGTCTCCATTAATTGTTCCAAGTCAGCAGCTTAAGGGTTAAGAAAGAAACTTTATCAGGAACTTTGTCAAAGGAGTTTTCTGAGAACTGTTAATTTGCAGCATGCTATTTAAAGAAAATGTCTGCTCATCGAAGGATAATCTCAGAAATCTGTGGGTTTGCAAAGTGGCAGGTACCCAGCGCTCCCTTGGCTGAAAACAGCAAAGAATTACTTTCACATCTACCTCCTACATACAGGAGCTTTTGCCTAGGTTTTTCTGCTCAGTTCCTCATGACAAGGCATTTCAGGCCACACATTTGAACTTCGGTGGAAGTTTTTTATACATTTCAAATGAGGGATGTTGAGCCTTTCAGAACTTACTGAAGCTAAGGCTTTCAGTACAACTGAGACATGGGTATGTGTTGTCAGATACGATGAAGGATTGTTCTGGAGGCTTGTGCTCACTATTTCCAGGCTCAGATGTTAGTGTTTCCCATAAGCACAGCTACTCCATACCTTAATTCATTTCTGTTGTCCTTCTTTGGACTTGTTCTGGCTTTGCTAAATAACATTTCTAGCCAAGAGAACCAGAAGTAAACAGTTTTTCAAGGTGTGGATATACAAGAGGTTTAAGGTTTTAAGTTATTTTATAATCCAATAAATAAATAGTTAGGTAGACTAATGGTGATGTGTGAGCCAACATGTATCTGCATGCCTGTGATCACCGATCTGTGGCTGACACACCAAAAAGTATTAATGTCCTCCAATGGATGTCCTTGACCAGTTCAGGTGGTTTTGACAAGCCAAAAACCCACAGACTGATTATGTCCATTATTTGCTCTCTCAGGCCTGCAGTTTACCCCTGCTTAATTTAACCTTTGATATTTATCACAAATCTCTGTCCCTGGGAAGTACCTGGAGAGGGCATAGTGTTTACATGTTAACTAGACATTTTTTTTTAGGCATTCAAAAGCATAAAACGTGTGTTTGTGTTTCATTAATAAGTACTATTTTGCTGTTAGTAAAGCCAGACTGCCTTGGAGCTGCGCGGTTTCACATAGGGTGTTTTGAGCAGCTCCCCAGGAAGGAGAGATTAAGGGGAGCAGAGATCACCTTTCCCAAGGCCAGGCAAAACCCAAGGAAACTTCTTCCTAGAAGCAGTTGTGCTTCTCACCTCTGTCACCATTTGCACCTCAGCCATGTTGTTTTATTTCCACAAAGGGCAATGCTTGTAGCAGAAGCAACAGGCACATGGACCTAGGCTTGTTCGAGCTCTACAGAACTCCACAGAGATTACCTGCATGAGGAATGAGCTTTCTCATTCTCTGCAAATCACACTCAGCTGGAAGCAGTACATATGAAGATGCAAGACTGACCCATGTCTCTCTCTCTATTTCTTCTTTCTCAGTGTAACCAGCAGTAGCTTGTTTTTTCACTCCAGGAAGGAGCTTTTGCTGGGACTGTTCGCCTCTGCCTTGCTGAGAGCTTAATATCCCTGTTTGCACCTTCTTAGCTGCTTGCACTGTGAGATGAAAAAATATGAAGGACGTTAGTGGGAATTCTGATGAGGTGGTACTTTGCAGTCACCCGTATCTTTGAGAACTGTACAGGATCAGCTTAGCTGAGGATGAGGACATCGTGACTTTGTGGTCTGTCTGTCTCAGACTTTACCTGCAATGGCCCTGTCTTTGTTGATTGAAAATTATTCCTGATCTACATGAGGTCAGGGTGAGGCTGGCAGCCCACAGGAAAAACACTTCACACATTGGTTATGTTTGCCTGCTTTATATTTTTCCCTCAGTAAGCGCAGCTAGAATCTCTGCCTCCTAAAGCAGCAACAGACAGATCCGATCACTGAATTGAGGACAGATGAATAATAATTAATAATAAGCTCTGCAACACAGCAAGAGGCCTGAAAGTGGAAACCTCCACATCAGTGGAGCTGGAATGGAAAAATTCATTAATGAAAAATTGGTTCAGAATTTATGCTCATCTTTGTGAGCAGCTAGGCTTGCTGGAAGCACAAGAGGATGCAGCTATTTTATTAGTAAGGCCTTTTCCTCTCCCTCCATGTTTTAATCAAATGAAGACATTTGATACGAAAGCCTTTTAACATCACTCCCAATCACCCATAGGTACAGGCAGAAAGCTCATCCTGTGCTTCGTCTTGCTGGCAGTCACTCAAGGGCTGTTTTTTGCTGCAGTCAGCAGCCACGTGTGCCATGAATTCAGGCAGACTTTTGTTCTGATTACTATATTCACAGGCACAAGAAACTGCACAGAAATCAGAAGGCAATGTAATAAATCTGCTTCTTCCTGCCCCACTTCTGTTCTCAGAGCTTGTGAATTCATTGGAGTAAGACAGCAAGGTATAAAAAATAACATCTATATATACAATTTGCATACATGTATATAGGTCCACATATATACATGCGTTGTAAACAAACACATCCCTAATAATAAAAAAAAAGTGTGTATACAGAGAGGATTTCTGCTGGCATCTACTCTCAAATACCTCTTCAAGACACATGTCCTCTGCAAGTTTTTGTAGTGTTGACCTGGTAGCATTCTTGCACTTTCAGTTCATTCCAGTACATTATGTGTCATTTACTTTTTTGGGTAGCAAACTTAAGAACTGATGAGCTTGGCTGCTTTTTACTTCTAACAGTAAATTACCTGCTAGGTCTTCAATGAAGTTCTTTGCTTTTATGGTACTTAGTTACAGACTGTAATCAGAGTGATTGGTCCAATTGTTTTTAGAACACAGAACAGGCACGTAGTAATTGTATTCTTCTCAGTCTTTAATTGTTTGTATGACATCCTAGCTCTGCCAGAAAATCTAATAGGAAATAATAGGCCCAACTGAGCTCTGCATATCTCCACTGAATTTAAATTGAGCTACCTCAAGGAAAAATTAGGTTTTTAATTATGATTGTTACTCTGTCTTATTATTTTCTCTTCATAATATCATGGTGATTTTAAAACATAATCAATAGACACTTGTCTGGAATCCTACCAAGTACAACACAAGCACAAGAGGGATGGGAACTCCATTTGTACAGCAAATGTACAGCTTAGCAGAGCACATAAATCCACATAAAACCCAAGGTATACATTTATATTCTGTTGCCTTCTTTTGGATTTAAAGGGTATGTCTGGGTACTTTGCCTAAACAAGTCCTGATAGACTAAGTCAGTGCTGTCGGCATGGTCAGTGACTACAAGGTAAGGAAATGTCCTACTCCCCCACCCCCCTTGGTAGCTTCTCATGTCTACTGTAACCCAGAAGAAGTACAAGTACTATAAGAACATTTCTACCATTATATTTGGTTCACTTGGAAACAGCACAGGAAAAATCTGGTTACGTTAAACATTTAGTCCATTTTTTTTCAAATGTGACATTTTCAGATAAGCATTATGTACCTGGTACTCATCCAATAAACAGTAAAGCACCTTAAGAAGAAGAAAGTGAAACAATAACATGACAATCATACTCTAGGCAAGTAATCGGGAATTCCACATAAACATTTCAACCAGCATTATTTTCCACGAAAGTGTGGAGTCAGACCTCACAAATGTGGGATGTGATAATTCTATTCTGATCCATGCGCCTATTCATATCATATTGGCATTAAATCGTACTAAGTTGCAAAGCACCATCCATTAATTTCCTGAATTTGTCCAGCCCCATTTGTGTCACTGACATGATTTGTTAGTCCATCTGGACTGGAGCGTGGCAGAGGGATGCACCCGTTTTTCTTATAGCAAATTCCATTTTCAAGCCACTTTTGTAACAGCGGGGAGTATTTTTCTATTATTACAATTTTATATAGATAATGAAACAGTTGACACACTAGGCCATAGAAAGTTGGGTAGCTGTTTAAATATCACAGTTCATAGGCAGTCTAACAGAACTGTGGGCAAGTTTTTTTTTTGTGGAAGTACTTTAATCATGTTCTATAGGCCAGTGGTTAAACGTGAAATAACCCTTAGTGAATGTAATTGCTTGGATGCTTGGCACACTAAGAAAAAAAATCCTTTTCTTCATTCTGGATGACTATGCTGGTAGTGGAGTTAGTAGCAGTGAAAGGATTCAGACATTTAGGAGCTTCCAGAACAACTTTAATACCGTGTTCGTAGATTATCTGTGAATAATGTGAAATCCAAAAATATTTTGCCACTGATTCAAAAATTAAAAATGGGAGTGAGGGCTAAACACATCAGATAAAATATTCATAATGCATAATTCAAATATCGGAAAGGCAATATTCCCATCAGTTTCAAAGGCTTGGATGTATGTGTTTTGGTTTGCCTTCATCTCTTTTTTTTTTTTTCTTTTTGCCTTTTCTTTTTTACATAACCCTGTTCTCATCACTAGATATATAACAGCTTTCAGCTCTGAAGAAATAACAGTCTCCCTCACCCTACATATTGACAACCTTTGGTGAAAAGATTGATTTAACAGTTCATGGTATGCATACTTTTAATTTATGATTGCAGGGAAACTGAGACAGAATCCCTTTAAAATCCTTTGATGCAGTTTCTGTATAAAGAATCTTTTGTTTCACTAGCACTTTTCTTTTTTAGAGGGAAAATAATCATCATATTTTATGGGCATGGATACATTAAATCCCCATATTCTCAGCGGGACATTTAATATTCTATCTCACAATGTTAAGAGAAATGACTGCAAAAATCCAGTTGACAGCTCCATTGTGTTTAGATCACTATGAACCAGTCTTCCAGTTTTCAAACATGACAGAAACAAACATGAATATCCTGTTATTACTATGCATATGAAAAAAAAATAGAGATGAGGGTCAGCAAGGCTTGTGCACATGGAAAAACACTCCTTTGTGCTGGAAACGTAAGCATGAAAATCATGCCTAATTTCTTACTTAAAGTGATTTTTCCAACCATTGCCATAATTAAGAAGACAAGAAGAACTAAATCAGACCCAAATCTTCTGCCTAATAGGGATTCTGAGGAAGCGACAGAAGCAGCTCACCGCAAGCAGATTTGGGAGCAGTCTTCCGTTATGTTTCAACTTTCTCCCTAATGGCTACAAATAGGCTTGAAGTTCAGTGCCCTTTTCAAAATGTGTTAGTGCTCACTGTTACAGCTGTGTCTGTAGTTCAAGGTATTGTTTGTGAACTTGTATTGTAGTTATGCTTCACCATATCATGATACAGTATGAAATGTATTGAGAAGTATTTCCAAGGTAACAAGGTCATTTTCCTAAAATCAGCCACTTTCAAGACTGCCTTTAATTTTCAAGGACTTCTTCCCACAATTAAATAGACATTTTTCAGTGCATCATTTCCCTTGCCCTTCTCCTCAGCACTCAAAAGAAAAATCAAAGATTAAATGTTTGATTTAAAAATGTCCATCGTCAGCTAACCGAATAAAAACTACTTTGATTTTTGGTAAGAACTTATGACTCATGGTCCTGGTGTTCTCAGCTGGAGAGAGAGGGAGAAAGGAAAACATAGTTCACTGCTTGTCCCTGATTTTTCAACCAAACACTCTTTATGGGTGATCCTCAGGCAACAAATGACCAGAAATGTTCAGACCCAGTCCATGTATTTGTTAGGTGGGGACAGTTCCCCAAACAGCTCAAGATTTCTTGCTTGCACTTTAACCAGTGGCTAGTCTAGCAAACATTCTTTCAGATTTTTCCATATTACTGAATTTTAGTACCTTGTACAAATAGGAAGAACAAGGAAATTTCGATCAGAGATTACAGCAGTGACTGCAATCACTCTTTCTTTATCATCGCCATGTTTCTACCACTGATATAGGAAGTGTGGTGAGGATAATCATCATATACAAGCTGAATCTCAGACCACTGGTCTTTGGGGCACTAGAGCACCATTCTGCAAAATCTCAAAGTTAGGAGTAGAGACTGAAGATCCAGGGCCCCAGCAATTCCCAGGATTTTGGTAGAGTCCCAATTAGCAGTGTTCAGGTGGCACATCTCTTGAGCCATAACAAAGCTGAGGCACAGAGCCCAGTGAAAGTCAAATTGACCTGGCCACACCTGGATTTCTGGTTCACTCACACAGGCTGCTGGTGCAGTGACCAAGTGTGAGCCTCAGCAGCCAGAAATCACCACAAGAACAGAACAACTGTGCTCTGAGCTACCCGAATCCAAACCTTGGGAACTCTCAGGATCCCTCACCAGATCGCTTATTACAGTAGGAGTCTGACATATATGTCCCTGGCCAGGCTCCTTGGCAGTTCTGCAATGACAGTAGACAGCTGGGCTGTATAATTGGCCCCAGGAGAAGGTTAATCCTCTCTGTTCAAACAGTTGGATGTGCGGTACCAACGCTGTACTCGGAACAAAGAGGAAAAAGAGCAAAGGATTTAATCTGCTTTGACATAGCAGAGTCCTTTTATGTTTAGAAAGCAACTTGTTGATGAAGAGAGGTACCACAGTGACAATTTTTCACTCCCTTCATTTTACCTATAATTTATGAATAATGTGTGATTTATAGGCATTAAAGAACAGTACTGCTAATTCATGGAAGGCACTTTTTTTTTTTCTTCACAGAGTGCTGTCTGACCTCTTGTGCTAAATATTAGTAACTGAACACACATCCAATGCACCATACGGGATTTTAGAAGCTTAATACTTCTCCTACCAGTAAAACACATCAAATAATGCCTGCATATACTAAGGTAACCCAAATTCTTCTGCCACAGTAAAGTCTACTCACTAAAGAAGACCGCTTCTATTTCCTCTCCTCCAGTATAAGAGATTGCAATATCAGTTCATTACAGATTAAAAAGTCACTTTTTTCTGAAGCATCACAGATGTGCAACAGAAAGTACTGATCATGATAGACCATTGGTGCCTAACAGAGGATGAAACAAAACATGAGCTTAATTGTAGAGGCTTGGGAGCCAACAGATTTGGCATTTCTACTGAGATGTATCAATTCTCACTCAACCTTTCATTTTCTGTGATTGTGAAAGGGATTTTGGATATTGACTTCCATGCCAACAGAACCAGGCTGCTGATGTCTTTTGACTCAGTTTCCCAGACAAAATGGAAAGGCCTGTACCTCTTTCATGGGCATATAAACACACTAGTGCTGGCCCTGAATGCTGAGATCTGAGTATTCGATTTATTCGTTTCCAGTGTGTTATTGAAACTGATTGATGCAGCTCATTACTGGGCTGTAAGCCAGATCAGCTTTTAAGTCCTTTCCATGGCAGCAATTTTTGGCTGTATAATAAACACAGCCATGCTTATAATCAGATCTGTCATAAATGCAACACATCTGTGATCACAAAAGCAGAAGTTTATAGACCAAAGCAGAAGGAGCAGTGATCGGGAGGGACAGGACCCTTGTTGCTGTTGGTGGTAAGCCCTGGTCAGCAGGACACTTGTCCATGTCCCATGTGAGGGCAGACCTCTGCATTTTTTCCTCGCTATCAGACCACTGTTGTGTCTATCCCTGAAACGTCTAAGCAGGAATTTATCTGCATGACTGTGCATGAGGGTGTACACTTATCTGCGGATGGATTGCAAAGGGGCTTGAGGGGAACACAAGCACCCAGATCACATTGTAATACAAATTCTCCATATGTGTTTTAGCTAATGACAATTTATTCTTTGTCAAGGTTATTTACATATTGCATTCAGTTAAGAGAAAAAAGAGAAACCACAAATCCTTTCAAAATTTAAATAAGCCTCTAATAAAAAAATGCCAAGATAAAACTCATATTCAAAGATATTGGCAGGAAATTCACGTGGAGTAAAAGATTGTTGATTCACCCTGTCTCTCTTTACAAAACATTTTTATTACTGCATTACTTTTCCCATTTTTTATATCTTCACTCTTGCATAACATAGTTTAAAGAGTGGAATCTAGTTTATTTCAGCCCCAAGGCCCCACCCTGTCATGTTTCATTACCTTAGGTTTTATAATCACCATATATATTTTTCACCCTAATCTTACACAAACTGCTCTCTCCTGCTATTTACATTTTAATATACACTTTGGCTTCTGCAAGCTTCTTTCAACTTTCTATTGCTTGTGTTTATGTTGGACCCCCAAATATTGCTGCTCTGACAATGGAAAATTCAGTGGCACAGGTATGTAACTATGATAAGTATGACCTTGTCCCAGAGCTGACATAATACAGAAACGTGCCCTTCACTTATGTGGCCACAGAGGGACTCCCTGATGATGGAGCTTTGCAATTCTCAGCACAAGGAATAGATGTTTTTCCAATCCTATGTGACCCAGAACTCAGCTATAAAAAATGTGCCATCTGCTGAAAGGTCATGCTCTGATTTAGCATCCCTGAGCACTACTTTTTCCATTCAAGCTAAGCCCACATCACTAAAGGGATCTGTCTCAGGGAGCTATCCTCATAGTGGCTCATATCCTGACTGCACAGTACTGCTAGCTTCTGGGGAAACCTAAAATATTTTTTTACCACCTACAATGAGTCCCATATATCCATGAGGCCTCCTAGGTCCTCTATAGGCACACTTGGGATAATTACTATTTCGTAGAATCGTAGAATAAGAGAATGGTTAGAGTTGGAAGGATCATTGGATTCCAACCCCACCTGCCATGGGCAAAAACACCTTCCTCTAGACCAGGTTGCTCAAACACTTCCAGGGATGGGGCATCAACTGCTTCTCTAGGAAACCTGTTCCAGCGCCTCACCACTGTCACAGTAAAGAATTTCTTCCTAGTATCTAATCTAAATCTCCCCTCTTTCAATTTAAAACCATTGCCACTTGTTCTAGCTTTACAGTCCCTGACAAAGAGTCCTTCTCCAGCTCTCCTGTAGCCTCATTTCACTGGAAGGCGCTCCCCAATACTATCCCCAGATACTATAAGGTCTCCCCAGAGCCTTCTCTTCTCCAGGTTGAAAAGTCCCAACCCTCTCAGCCTGTCTTCATAGGAGAGGTGCTCCAGCCCTCTGATCATCTTTGTGGCCCTCTGATGGACCTGTACCAACAGGTCCATATCCTTCCTGTGCTAAGGACTCCAGAGTTGGACACTTTGTACTCCAGGTGGGGTCTCACCAGGGCAGAGAGGCAGAATCACCTCCCTCAACCTACTGGCCATGCTTCTTTTCACAGAATCACAGAATCTTGGTGGTTGGAAGGGACCTTCGAGATCATCGAGTCCAACCACATGAAAAAAAAA
>VXBJ01002638.1:0-17522 GCA_013400055.1 Nycticryphes semicollaris | reverse complement strand
AGGGCTGCTCTCAAGCCATTCTTCACCCAACACCGTATTTGTTCTTGGGATTGACCTGTCCCAGGTGCAGGATCCTGCTTTTGGCTTGTTTGAACTTCATGAGATTTCCACGAGCCCACCTCTCGAGCCTGTCCCGGTCCCTCTGCATGGCATCCCTTCCCTCCAGTATGTCGACTGCTTGGTGTTGTTGGTAGACTTGCTGATGGTGTGCTCAATTCCACTGTCCATGTCTCCAGCAAAGATGTTAAACCACACTGGTCCCAGTACCAACCCCTGAGGAACAAACAGCCGTCACTGGCTGTCACTTGGACATTGAGCTGTTGACCACCACCCTTTGAGTGCAGCCATCCAGACAGTTCCTTATCCATCCTCAAATCCATGACTTGTCAATTTTGAGACCAGGATGTCATGTGGGATAGTGTCAAATGCTCTGCATAAGTCCAAGTAGATGACATCTGTTGCTCTGCCCTTGTTTACCAAGGCTGTGGCAATATGGTAAAAGGCCAGCAAGTTTGTCAGCATGATTTGCCCTTGGTGAAGCTGTGTTGCCTGTCACCAATCAACAATTTGCAGCATGATTTATCAGTCCAAACTGCCTGAAACATCATGGCACACCAAATGTGGGTTTTTTTCACGGTGATGTCTAGCATATGTGATATGGGACATGGCATAAGCAGGAGCATGGGAAATGAGGGACACAAGGCCTGCTGAGGTAATGCTGAAAGACAGTGTGCAGTAGAAAGAGCCAAGTCTAGTGTGGAGGGTTCCGAACTGCTGTCCATAGCCACAGAGATGTTTAAGGAACTGGAGTACCTCTCCTATGAGGAGAGCTTGAGAGAGCTATGACTGCTCTGCCCGGAGAAGTGAAGGCTCATGGGAGAATCTGAAGGGAGGGTGCAGTGAGGATAGAGCCTGGTGGTGCCCAGTGCAAGACCAGATGCAATGAGCACAAACTGAAACTAAGGAGGTTCCCTCTGAACACACTTTCACTGTGAGAGTCTTCAAGCACTGGCACAGGCTGCCCAGGGAGTTGGTATCCATCTTTGGGGATGTTCAAAACCATCTGGACATTGTCCCGGGATACCTGCTCTAGGTGGTTCTGCTTGAGCAGGGGCATTGCAGAAGATGATCTCCAGAGGTCCCTTCCAACCTCAACCACTTTGTGATTCTGTAAAACCTTTACCAGGACTGAATTACCTGAAAACACTAAAAGTTACCTTTTTACATTCAAAAGATATTATATTTCTATACATATACTAGAAATAATAATGCTTATTAAAGATGAACTAATTTAAATATTTGTAAGTATATAACTCAGAGCAGAAGGCTGAAATTTTACTCTAAAATTTGAATGTGACAGAGAATATATAAGTTTGCAAGTTTTCAGGGGAATTCACAAATCTGGCCAAAGTTCATATTTTTCATCTGTGGGCCCAGCGTGCCTGACAAAATTAGGACTGATTTCTCTTCACCTCTGAAATAAAGCGACATATGTTGTTAAAGTGAAAATGTAAAGCCTTACCAAAGAAGAGCGATGACTCCACACTCGCAGTAAAAATTTATTTTAAAATCATGGCATGAACTACTATCTTGATTTTGAAGGGAAAGATGGAACTCATCAAAACAAAGTTGGTAATCCATTTAGTCTTTTGCAAAGAAAAGAAAGAACAGACTGAAGGAAATGCAAATAAAAATCACAACTACTTAGCATTGATTGTTCTGGTAAGATTTTTATCTGTGGCACTCCATACCTGTCAGCCCTCTCTTTAAGGATAAAACATAAGAACAATGTATTTTTTTAATGCTTAAACTATATTTTATTTTATCTTTCTGTAGAGGTGCAAAGTTTGCTAGTAATTACTCTCTACCCACAGCTTGCAGGATTCATGCCAAAACCCTCCTCCACATAGTGAGGTATGTTAGCTGCTTTTACTGAAATCAGCACATTTCCTTTAAAGCCTGTGGCCTTTAATGGAGATATCTCCTTTTTGTATTTTGTTTTTGTTAAGCTGACACAAAGGGCAGAAGTTCAGATCACTGTATGAGAAACTTCCCAGTTTCCCTGAGCTAGTTTTGTAGTCATCACTTTTTCTCCGTATGTGTAGCATTACACACCCATCTATCTATTCATCCATATATCACTTTTAGCTCCCTATCCATCCACCCATACATTACCATACACTTGTATTACCTATGTTCACCCTTTTATTTATGTAAAGAGCCATTCATCATAAGAAATCAAAGTGCCTTCCAATACTAAATTTTTTGGCAGTGTTTACGTTCTTATATTCACTGCCACAGAAATTTGTAAATATATTGGGGCAATTTGATGGAGGTCTATGGGACAAGATTTCATGAGCTAAGTAATACAAAGCCTGAGGGACACTGGACAGTGTGAAAATCAGTTTCAGAGTGATCTCTGTTTCCATCGGGTAGCCTCAGTGATATTAAAAGCTTTCCTAATATTAGTTTTCTAAGTGAGGTACCACAGGGCTAGTAGAGAGTTGTTGATGGGAAAGAGGATGGAAACTAAGACACAGAACACACAGCTAAGCACTGTACAAATCACTGCTTAAAAACAGCTAGCTAGGATTCAAGGGCAATCATTGTTGCAAAGAAAAGTAGTGGTGATGGGCACCTGGCTAACATCAAACACAGAACAGTTGTGGAAAAGAAGCCTCTTCTAGTGAAGTACTAATAGAGCATCAGGACCAACACAGCAGTATAGAACTAACAAATCCCAATGAAGCAACTAAGAGGAAAACAGTGCAGTGAACACTTACTGATGCAGTATCTAAACATAAAAGCAGTTAAAATCTTGATGCTGCTCAAGAAATAATTTTGTGAACGTATTGAAGAATCAATTCCCTTAAATTGAATAAATCAGTTCTTAGATCAAAACTAAAATATACAACTCCTAGAACTACTCTTTATCAATCTCTATTGTACTGTTCATTGTTTACCTAGCAGGTTCTCCAGCCCTCAACTATCATTTTCCTTCAATACATTTAAAGACATTATATATATACATATTCATAAAATCCAGTTTTAAATCATGTGGTGAGAGGGAATATATTTAAAATGCAAAATCAGAAGTGGTTCATATTTTCTGCAGAAGTAATACAAGATCCAAATTTAAATCTAGCTTTCAGCCATAAGTCATCCCCATGATGCAACACAGTGAACTGTCTCACCATAGCTGAACATCCCTACCACTGGAAGGAACTTGAAATACAAACCCAGATCTCAAATCCATATCTAGATACAGATGTGTAGCTTGCACCTCTCTTGTTTTCTTACTGGCCAAGAAGCAAGAATGAGTCAACTGATAAGGAAGAAAGGATAAACAAGAATTATCATCCAACATAGAAATTCTTCTTTCCTCTTTTTGTATCTTCATGTCTTTATTATGCCTACCATTATCTCCTGCTGCATAGTAATAGATCTCCCACTTCTCATAGTAAGTCATACCTATTGCTTCATAGGGTATCCATCCAGGAGCTCCTCCTAAGCCCTGTTCTTCACAGCTGATGTCTCTACCTCAGACTCCAGGGAAGAAATCAACAGTCAGTAAAAGCTGATGTTTGAGCATGCAATTGAGTACAGGGGTAGAGCGTTTACTCTGTCGCCTGAGATTGTTATTCAAATTACTTTATCTCTTATCTTTACTTTATCCCAACTTACTTTATCTCAAATTACTTTACTTCTCTTCAATTTTATGCTTATCAAGAGGAGGAGTAGTATGTCATGTTGGCATCTGCTGAGAGAATAGTCATACATTCCTCCACGGGAGGATTTTGTTGTAGTGGTTCCAATGTTTCACATTTCTCAGATGGGTTTTTTTCAATAGCAGAGGCTCTTCTTAGAAGAGTAGGGCCCATTTACTTCTGTTTATAAATTCGTGTGCTCTATAGACAGAAAGGGCCATTATGATCCTTTGGCTTGAAAACTTTTGCACAGAGGCCATGACATTTGTTTTCCTAGAGAATGGACTAAAGGGAATCCAAAACTAAAGATTTGTCTGAAAGACTCCAGGCAATAGCAAATCTATCACCTCCTCAATGGAAATTCTTCCAATGTTTAATTAACCTTGGTGTTCAAAAGTGTGTTTCATTTCAAGCTTAAATTTGTCTAACTTCCAGCAAATTGAATTTCATCATATTTCTGTCTGCAAGAATGCAAATCTTCTCATTATCATAGCTGTCCATGTCTAAGGACCTCGACAAAATAATCAGGTAATCCTTCAATCTCCTCTTTGATAAACTGAATAGATTAAACTTCTTGAAATTCACATGGGAAGACTTTTTGCAGTCCTGCTTTGTTGGTTGGAGTTTTTTTGGCTCTTCTTTAAAGGTAGAGGTTGTATAGCTAAAAGTGATTTAAAAGGGGCTGGCTAACACTGGGTATTCTCTTCCTAGGCAGTAGTAAACTTAACACTGAGTCCATCTCAAGCACCCCTAGATGGTAATGATCTCCTCCTCTTAGACTGCAAATGCTGTATCAGAAGGTATAAGTAGGAGCTGTAGCGGGGAAGAGAAACATCCTGCTGACAAACATTAGTTATGGTAAACTTGCCTAAACATGAGTATATATTCCTGTTCAGATGGGTAGGAGATATCCTGCATGGATCCAGCTGTTCTTCTGGAAAGCTTTGAGTTTCTCATGTGTTCTCTGTCATGTCTGCCAGTCCCAAGCAGCTGAATCCAGTTCCTTAGGATACCTAAAATGACATGTTATTTTTCTGTTATCTTTTTAATGAATTGTATCTCGCTTTCTGTGTCACATCAGAGCAATTCAAAGAAGTTATGAAATTTGAGAGTATTCTCAGAATTTTGTCATTCTGCAGGTTCTGTACTGCTGTTAAGTTTTACCAGGGAGATATAACAAAACAAGGAACCAAAAGGAGTCAGGTTGCCCCTATAAATTATCTTACTAGTAAAGATTTTGCTTATTGATATTCCCTAATAAATATTACATTTTCAGTTCTGCTAATTTTAATCCACTTGAAGTGCACCCTCTTTATTTCATTTTTTAATTTTCTTCCTCTCACAATCCCACGTGGTTCTAAATCAAATTCCATGGAGAAATCCACTAAATCCACTGTATCAACAGTTGTTTTCAATAACCTGATATATAATCTTGCCATAAAAGATTAAAGATTTGTTTGGCAAGGCCTACTCTCCACAAAACTAAGTTGCCTGATATTATTTGTATTTTTTACTTTCTTATATCTCAATAATAAGTTCCAAAATTAACTTATCCATCACTGAATTAGACTAAGTGGTTTACTGTTCACTGGCATACCTTTTTTTTCTTTTTTAATATACATAAAATATACAAATGGCAGCCCTCCTGCAATTCAGATTTTTTTCCTATTCAAGAGATATTAGTTATTAACATAAGCTGTTTAGAAAACTCCACAGTTTATTTACTACTCTTGTAGAAATTATCTTAACCTGTTGCTTTAAAAATGTTTATTTTCAACACATGCTGTTTAATTCTTGGGGTTTTTTTTGTTTTTTGGTGGGTTTTTTTTGTTTGGGTTTTTTTTTTTTTTTTTGTGAATTATAAGCCCTATTGTCTATCTCCACCATTGTGTAAACCAGACAAATCTCCCTGATTCAATCTAGATCTTTCCAGGCAAGAACAAAAGTCAGCACTGAGAAAAACAGTCTATGCATGTGCACATTGGAATCCTGAAGCCTCTCAGGGGCAGCCAGTGAGTATTCTTGGGGGTTTTCTGTGTTGTCTTCAATTCATCGCTGCTTTTGAAAACACTTTCACAAGAGTAAGAGTATCATGAGGAAGGACAGAGCACCAACACATGTGGTGCTGTCATATACCTAATGCATAAGATTACAAATTTAAAATTCTGGATTCCGTTCATATGCCTCTGAGTAGCATGGAAACTGTTACTGTCTCAGCTCATTTTAACTCCTGGCAGTCATTTCCTCTCTCATCTTTTTTCTGTCTGTGCATTCAAACTATAGACTCTTTGGGACGTGTCTGCAGCTGTAGACTCTTTGGGACATAAGGGCTGTCTTCTGTAAACAGTAATACCTACAGAGATCCTATTAAAATTAAGGCCTTAATGTGTTATCTTTACACAAATGGAGAGCAGCCCTGAGGAGAAACACTTGGGAATGATGATGGATGAGAAGCTCAACATGAGCCGGCTGTGTGCACTGGCAGCCCATAAAACCAACCATATCCTGGGCTGCGTCAAAAGAAGCATGGCCAGCAGGTCAAGGGAGGTGATTCTACCCCTCTGCTCTGCTCTCGTGACACCTCAGTTGGAGTACAAAGTGTCCAGCTCTGAAGTCCTCAGCACAGGAAAGACATGGACCTGTTGGTACAGGACCAGCGGAAGGCCACAAAGATGATCAGAGGGATGGAGCACCTCTCCTATGAAGACAGGCTGAGAGAGTTGGGCTTGTTCAGCCTGGAGAAGAGAAGACTCCGGGGAGACCTTATAGCATCCTTCCAGTATCTGAAGTGAGGCTACAGGAGAGTTGGAGAGGGATCTTTTGTCAGGGAGTGTAGTGAAAGAATGAGGGGTAATGGTTTTAAACTGAAAGAGGGGAGATTTAGATTAGATACTAGAAAGAAATTCTTTACTGTGGCAGTGGTGAGGCACTGAAACAGGTTTCCTAGAGAAGATGTCAATGCCATATCCCTGGAAGTGTTCAAGGCCAGGCTGGATTGGTCTTTGAGCAATCCGGTCTAGTGGTAGGTATCTTTGCCCATGGCAGAGGGGTTGGAACTTGATGATGTCTAAGGTCCCTTCCAACTCTAACCATTCTATGATTCCTAATAATTTATAATACCAATGCCTGACTGATAGGTCAGGTTGGCCATAACTCAGGTGAACTCTCTTGTATCCTTTCATTTTTCAACTCAGCAGAGAGCTCTTGAAACACCACAGACAATTGGTTACAGAGTACATGTATCTCAGCTGCTTGTTTGAAATTTTAATCAGAATGTAAAGCAGATGTGATCCTTGCTACATGCTCTTTACTGGTTCTGGGCAATGATTTCTGCCTTCTAACAGCAACCTAAATACAAAGCATTTTACAAACCTGAACGACAGCTTTAATTTATTACTTTAAAATTTTTGTTGTGTCATCTCACGTATAGCTTTCTTTCTTTCCTTTTTTCCTGTGCAATTGGAAGAAGACTCCCTGATAAAGAGTCCTTCCACAGCTCTCCTGTAAGCTCCCTTCAGATACTGGAAGGCTGCTATAAGGTCTCCCCGGAGCCTTCTTTTCTCCAGGCTGAACAAGCCCCAAACTTATATACATAATAACATATATAAGAAAGAAAAACGGTGTATATAAATTTATAGTTAAAATCTGAGGGTACCACAAATCCTTCTCCCCAGTATCCTAGACTCTAAGTGCTAGAATGTACCTTTCACCATCCTTTCTAAGGAGCCTCTGCACCCAAAAACATGGCTCAGCAACAAGCCTGTATAAATAAAGGACTGTGTAGGCAGCAAAGGAGTTGTGCATATGTGAAAATGAAAGAAGGCAGATATGAATATGTGTATAAAATGACTGTGAAGACCCAATCTGGAGATGACAGGAGAGGCACTGCACAGCCACAGATTGATTTCTCACAACGTACTAGTTAGTGTGTTGCAAAGGGGGCATTAGACCTTGAACCCTTTAAAAGAAGTGGGACCCATAAAGTTAGAATGAACTCTTCAGGAGGTAGAAGTAACCTCCTCCCATGTCTTCAAAGGCTTTTCTTCTCAATCTTCTCTCTTCTAACCCTTTGGCTTCAACTGTATTTGCTTCAACTCTCTGCTTTGATAGACCCAGCAGGCCACATGCAAAGGTGATTTTTTAAGTACAGAGGATGTGAGTAGCACAATGGGAGGCTGTTATGAGTCTAAGAACTGATCTGTACAACCTTATTCGTTTTGAAGAGCTACTGACATCAATGTGATTAATTGGATGGTCCAAATAGTCACCAATGTTAGGGCTGCACAGAGGCCAGGACAGAAACATTATTCTGCCCTCTTATCAATATTGACAATTGGTTTGATACAAAATAGTCACATTCAGTAAAAATATTTGTCCTGATAAATAAAACTGTCAGACTCTATATCCCTATAGTGTAAAGCCACTCCAGCCACTTCTGTGGGTTCACCCAGTATTTGATTCTTAACACCATTGATTATACCAAACTTAAGCTTCTTGTAACTTGTTAGTGTGCTTCAATCATAACATGTAACACATGTAATCCTACACTCCCATACAGAGTCTCTCTAGAATAGTAATTTCTAACCATTGCAGCTCTAGTAATGTGCTTGGAATATGAGTTAATATCAGTAAGTTACAAGTAATGTATTTTAATGACACTAATACATATAATATACTACAAGCTGGTGGTTTGGTTTTTTTTTTTTTCAAAAGTATCTAAAAATATATGAATTATTAACAGATTCAAGACAAAATTCAAAAGTCACAACTAGTGTGAAAATAATAATGTTTGGTGCTCAATTTGTGAAGTAGTAACAGCAAATTTTTAGAGAATTCTAAAAACAAAGGTAAAAAAAAAAGAAACCTGGCAGAAAACAAGATGCTACATGGAAGGATAAAAACCAAAACAGTGGCATGTTGATAAGAATGGCTGAAACAAGAGCAAAAAGGAAAATAAAGTCCTTCCACTAAACAAAGTGTGATATAATACTTAAATGGAGTGTCCTGATGGACATTCAGGGTTCTCCTTGTGTGGTGCTTGGAACAGCTGGAATTAAATATTACAGGTTACCAAAAAACCCAAATAGAGTGGCTGGCTTAGGAAATTCCTGTGCTTGAAAAGTTGCAAAACCCTGAAATGTAGACTGGATGGGGCAAGATTGGGGTATTGAACGGGACAGGGGACGATGGGAGGTGGAAAGAACATAAGACTGTATCCTGGCTTCAAAACCCATTTAGCCGAGTTTTCTGTCTTCAGCAGAGATCACTAGTGGGAATCTAGGAAAAGTGAGACCATGAAAAGCAGATACAATACTTTCTACTCTAATACTTGCCCATGGATTTCTTGGGTATTTTATGCTGTGTTTATTAAGCAACCATCAATTAATATCTCTACCAAGTTCCTCTCCTATCTTCCACTAACCCCTGTTTCCTTGTACTTGAAATATTCTTTGGCAAGGAGTCCCACAGGTCTGTTGTATGGAGAGGCTCTTATCATGGAAAAGCATCTGCAGTACCCTCTGTCAGATGTTTTTAGAGCACTGCTTTTCAAGGATGAAATGGTAAACCTAAAAAAAATAAACATTAGAATCTTTCAGAGTCATGCAGAAATTCTTAAAAGTAACATGAAATGTCTTGTAAAAGATGCAGATTGATAGTGATGAAAGTGCATGGCATAAGTCACAAAAGTGCACCTGTATCTACCTCACTAAGAGCACACAGCACTAGCAATGCTAAGAATCCGAACAACTTCAAGCTTTTGGAGACTAACACAGCTTTACTCTTCACTTTTCTTTGACATTTGAAAAACTCAGGTATCTATAAGGCCTGAAGGAAATTACCTTGCAATTGGACTGGGGCATCTCAGTTTTGTCTGTGGGTATCACAACCAAAAATGGCTGTCAGCAAACTAATTTTTCCCCTCCTTAGTGAATTGCTCTGCTGTTTTTAAGGCCAGTGATCTCAGCCTGGGGAAGGCTAATTGCTAACCACCTGAGATAAGACACATCAGGCAACACAGTATATATCAAATGGGAAAAGAAAGAGAGAGAATCAAGTTGGCCTAAAATTATCAAATCCTATGAATCTTCCACATCTGCAAAATACCCAGGTGATTCACTTTCACCACCCTGCCTTAGCCAGTAGAGTCTTACACAAGTCAAATATTGTGTGGACATAACACAGAAAAAATTACTGCATGACTTTTTACGTGAACTTGAAAAAATTATTAAGATGGCAGGTGAATTCAAAGAGTTCTGACAACACCAGCACAACATCCTGAAGGCACAACAAGAATCTTCAGTTACCTCCTTGCAAACGGTCTTAGTGGGCATCATGACCATCTGCAGATGCAAATTTATTCCAGCTACAGTAATATTGCTCTAAAGCAATGTTGCTCTGCAGCAGTTAGCTTGACTTCCCCTTAACCTCTTCCTAATACCAGTGCACCACTTAGTGAAAGCAAAATCACATACAGCAATTGTATTTCTCCCATCAAGAAGTTCAAATATGTTTTCATACTTGATATTAACCAGTAATAACAAAAGATGATGACTGTTTATGGATGTGGCAAAGGAGCAAATAATTAAATAAATTTTTATTTTTTTTTTAAACAAATCCCAGCCAAACTAAGTCCAGACTGATATAAAACCTCATCTGTACAGTGACTCAAGCACACATACTCAGACTCTACAACTTAGCTGGATTTGTGGGTATCAGAACACATGGTATCCATGCGCACAATGAGATCTGAATATCAGAAAAGCATGAGATGTAGAAGGTAAATTCTCCTTCACCCCTTAAACAACATGCAATACTTATCTTTGTTCAAATTAGTCCTGCAATGGGAACATGATCTTGAATAATACAGACCAAGTGCTATATCAGGGATTTTATTTTATTGGTTTTTTTTAAACCTGATATGGTGACCAGGACTGTAAAATAATGTTTACAGTACACAAGGATGTTGTATCAATAAAAACTCACCAGAATATTAGGATCTTCCTGTATATGAAGGGTAGAGGACCACCCTCAACAGACCCAGTGCCTTGGGCTTGAGATCAGTTTCCATCTCACTGTCAGTTTTCCAGCAGTTCAATTAGAATGGAACTTGCAGGAATCTCTTTTACTTCATGTTTTGCTACTACTTAGGTTAAACCTACATGTTAACAGCTTATACTGTTGACTGCATAAGCTCTCAACCTTTCCCTTCAAGAAATCTCAACCACAAAAGCAAGAGCAGAAACTCCAGGGTACCACCCTGAAGTGGCTACAAACACCTTGTTCACCTGTGTAGCAGCCTGAATGCTCTTGAATCCCACTGAGATGATTAAAGGACTCTGCACCTCAGAACGAGTTTGTGTTCGTCACAGGTGAGGCACACAAGGATCACGTGCAGAATTGGGCTTATGTTGAGGTCTCATGGTGATCCTGCTGTCAGGAAAATTAACCAACCCTCAGCTCTGTCTATTTAGCATGCAAAAAAAAAAAAAAAAAGAATTGTAATCAAAACTAGTAGATACCACTGAGTGTGTTGGCTTACACTTTTTTCCTCACAGCTTTCTCAGGCATTAAGAAGGCTAATATTTAAGTTGTAAAACTTTCTGGGCTTTGCAGAGCTCTTTGAGAACTTAAACCAAAAAAGTACGAAAGGCAGCAGAGGACAATTTATGCTTGTTGCCTCTACTGCTGGATCAAGATTAGGTCAGGCTTCTCACAACGATTAGGCTGTTCAGAAGCTATTGCAGGAGGACTATTCCAAAAATGTCTCTCATAGACTCTGAGTCCCATCCTTCTATTACTTACATCACTGCCAGTGCAGAATAACTTGGAAGACCTGACAGAAACAGAAGTATAAGTTGAGAATAATTTTCTCCCTGAACCAATCAACATACCAGTTCTGTCTTCAAACACCCATAGCCCCGACGATTTTACTGACTATAATTGCATGAAAAGAGAGCGATATTGTCATGTGAAATCTGACTTCATGCTCACTAATAGAATCTTCTTCCCAGGGTGTCATGAAAATGAAAATGCCCTACCAGCTGACTGGTAGGGCAGCCGACTGGTAGGACAGAAGCTATTTCAATTTATATTACTGCAGAGTTTCTGGTCCCTTCCAGTTGAGAATGTTCACGTTTATCCATATTTTTGTTTCCTGGAGCTACTCTTGTAAAACTGATATATCTCAGTAAACCTGTTTTCTGGGATAGTTTCACTGATTTCAGTATTATTACTTGAGGAATGTAATCTTATTCATTTGCTCAAGCCTTATAAAAATAATTACCTGAGTTTCTGGTGCTACTGTGTGCTTTATTCATACATTGTTGCTTAGGCAATAAGAAGGGATGAGCAGAGCATCCAGACATTGTATTGTACGCTTTCCTGCTTGTCTAGCCTTTAGCACAATGCAGCTACATAAAGGTGATAGGAATTGCAACCTGGTATTCGGGAAAATTGTGGGATGGTGTGGCAAACACACCATCTGTGGAGTCAGGTAGGTTGTGGAGTCCTGAGGGTGATAAGCAGATAGAAAGAGAGTTTGGTTTACTCCACACATACTACACCTGCCTATATGTAAGGAGAAAAGAAAATACTCTGCATCCTCCAAATAATGCTAAATGTTGCTTGTTTCACTCCCAGTATGACCAAGAACTTCAGGAATAACAATTTGCTGTCCAAGACATATTCACACCTATAAGCCATAATCACTTCCAGCATCTCTGTAGAAAGTGTTTCTGTGTACAACCCCTTACCATGGAGGACAGACCACACACAAAGAACACCTCATAGCCCATAGCTACAAATGATGTGTGCCTTCTTCAAAATGCCACAGTCCTATCACAAGCAGTGTGAGCTGAAGGCTTAGTCAAGCTTGAGGTCCTTTGAAAATTTAATTTTAAACTACAAACATTTCAAATCATTCAGCTTTCACAGCTCCAACTGACTTTTCATAATACAGTTATTCTGCTTACTTGTTGGCCTCTAAATTAGTTCCACGAGTGTTTGGCTCTCTCCACATTTGGAACTCAATTTCCCTTTTTCAATGAAGTGAAGGTGTTTTGCTTTAGTAAGAGATACTCTGAAATTTTTCATTATCTAACTATTAGACAGTGACTATAATTTTCTCTGTATTTTCTCTCTTTTTTTGATTAAACCTGACACCTCCATTAAATTTTATGGAATCATTCACTTAATGATATATTTCTTCCACTTTGTCCTTCTTCTTTCTACATGTTCCTCTCACTCTAGGATGAACTCTTCTGTCACAGCAAAATCAAAAGACCAGCAGCTAACAAAAAAAAGAAAAAAAAAGTTTGAATCTCAGCAACTCAGTAAGCTTTGCAAGGCTCAAGACAAAGGACATAGGAATTTAAATCTCTGTTTTCAAGCAAAGCATTCAATCACTTTCTTCCTTTGTTTTGCTACTGGTCCTAAATAACACTAAATTCTCCCAGTTACAAATTTCCAAGAAACAAAGTGATGTTTTTTATTATTTTCTCCAGTATCAATGTGACTTCACAAGATTCTGAAAAGACTGCTGGTCTGCCCTGAGCAGAGTATAACATGGGGAAAAAAAAAACAAAACCAAAACTTGGATGATTACTCAGGATCCTTATCATTGTGATTGTTTTCCTCAAGATCATATAATTTGACAACTGAACTGGAAGGACTCACACATCACTGCTTATTTCTGAACTATTTCTTTTGATTTAAGTTTGAAACACTATACTCAGCTGAAATGTGCCATTTTTGTATTGTCCAGCCCACTTGAAAAACTACTAATTTATTTTTTTAAATAAAATCAACTGTTGAAATACATAGTTTTAAAGCTATTATGTACAAGTATATTATTATAAATATGCATTATTCAAGAATATTTTAATGATAATTTTTTAATATGAATGTTATACTTTTGTTGGAGATCCTCAATGTTCATTTATTTTGTCCACTGCTGTTTCATATGCCATCAGGACCTGTGGTCGATGCTATGCATTAGGGAGGAGTGTCTGTGTAGAAAACTCATCTTTTTGAATTCTGAGTTGTCCTTCAGAGCTTGTAGGAGGATAACATGTTGTTTACTAATTACCACACGCAAAGAGGAGGACATCTTGGTCTTCATAAGTCACCTTGAAGACACCTTTAATATGTCACACTTAGGCAAAGAAAAAAAAACCAAACCAAAACCAAAATCAGATTAAGTTTATAGACACATGCTTCATTTTATATCCCATATCCAGTGTGGGCTTCCACTCATATGAAACTCCTTCCTTTGTCCCTGAATGTCTTTGATACAAAACGTAAGTAGTAAGTATTTTATATGACAGTTATACCAACCTTTTAGACATTGGTCCAAACTTTTGTTGAAAAAGAGGACATGACTGCTGCCTACCTGATCCAGCCTCCTCCCTTCATTCAGTCATATGGAAAACCATGCCCGCTAATAGATTCAGGTGAAATGAAACCTGTAAATGAAAAACAGAGGTAAGTGGAGCTGTTCCCCACTCTGCATAATACTGTCTGAGGCCTGAGAGAAAAGGTGACAATGACATCCAGGGCTGGCAACAGGTATGGGGATGAGGCTGAGCCTGCCACTTTTGGAGCTGCAGAAGATTAACATGGTCATGTAACTGCTGCTTTAGCTTTCTTCAAATACTGATTATCCTGAGTTCATCCAGGGTACTAACAAACAGCCCTTGTGAGGTTATTTTTGCTTCCACTTGCTGGAAAGGATATATAAATGTTAGGGTAAATCCTCTCTCATGCTCTGAATTTGCAAAGGAATGACATTCATTTACAGTTCTTATAGGCATACAACGTAGTTTTGACCCTTGTTCATAGTAGACTGTCAATGTTAAAAAGAAAATCTTTGTTGGAAACTGAAAAGTCAAAGCATGTTTTTTAAAATTGTTGAAATAAAGCAGGTTGGCGTTTACAAGGGAAAATAGCTCAGTTGTGAAAAGCACTAAGGGAAATTCTCCTTCCATTTCTTGAATAGACTCTTCCTCTTTAATTTTTTTAACAATGCTTGAATCTTCCAGCTAGAGCCAAATGCATGCGTAGTTCTAACAATTCCAAATGAATTTCATCAAGTTCCTATTTATCAAAAAAGTACTCTGAAAATATGTCCAATTTTACTAGCTACCTCATAATCTACCATGAGAGAATATCTCATCTCTTTCTCTGACACAGCAGCAGGTAAGAGGTGTGATATGAAATACCCCACACTGCCTGACACTGTTCAGTCCCAGAAAATTGCTGTTACCTCGACAGAAGCTTTTGTCCAACTCTCTCCAAGCTGCTCAGGGAATGCTTAATTAAGGTTCGCAGTAACTCTGTAAGGTAACTAAATACTACTGTCATTTTTAAATGAAGTAAGACAAGACTGAAAAAGAAGGAAAAGTGCTGCCTAATGTTAAATAAAAAAAAAAAAACCCAGACATGCAAGAGCCAGGAGCAGAAATGAAAGAATATGTCTCATGAGCTTCAGGTATGAACACCAGAAAAAGCTGACAGTCTGTACAAAAATCCTCGTGCTCATTAGGTTAGTCACCCATAGAAACCCTTTTCTAGCAGCTTCTTTCTCTGATTATTCCAGTTTTCTCTTTGTTTGGTACATTGCGTATGAGGCCTCTAGGAACAGCTAGCACTTTGGTCTACCACTAGAAAATTGTAGAAAATATATTTTTTTATTAATTGCAAACAAATTAATTGCAACTTTGCACACACATTCAGCTATGTAAAAAACACACTTTATTCCTATTTACCAGAAGCTGATAAGCAGGCACTGAAATGGTGCTATTTAGAGCAGGTTTGGTGCTCCCTGCAATACTCTAATGCAGGAGCAAGTCAAGAATAGAGAAGGACCTGTGAGGAAAGTGATAGTTGGAGGCTGTCTTGGGCACAGGGACCATGAATTAATAGAGTTCTCAGTACTCAGAGAAGCAAGGAAGGGAGCCAGCAGGACGGCCATCATGGACTTCTGAAAGGCAGACTTTGGACTATTCAAGAGCCTGCTTGACATTGTTCCTTGGGAGGCAGGAGGAAAGGCAAAGAAATCCAGGAAGGCTGGATATTTTTCAAGGAGAAAGTCTTAAAAGTGCAGGAGCAGGCTGTCCCTGTAAAGCAAGTCATCAGGGTAAAAGGTTGGCCTGCCTGAACGAATTGATACTTAGGGAGATGGAGGAAGTGCTCACTGAACCACTTTCANCACCAGCTTTGTTGCCCTCCTCTGCACACTCGCTCCAGCACCTCGACATGTCTCTTGTGTTGAGGTGCCCAAAACTGAACACAATACTCAAGGTGTGGCCTCACCAGTGCTGAGTACAGGGGGACAATTACCTCCCTACTTCTGCTGGTCACACTATTTTTTATACAAGCCAGGATGCCATTGGCCTTCTTGGCCACCTGGGCACACTGCTGGCTCATGTTCAGCCGCTTGTCCGTTAGGACACCCAGGTCCTTTTCTGCCAGGGAACTAGTCAGCCACACTTCTCCAAGCCTATAGCGATGCACGGGGTTGTTGTGGCCCAAGTGCAGGACCTGGCACTTGGCCTTGTTGAAGCTCATCCCATTGACATTGGCCCATTCATCCAACCTATCCAAGTCCCTCTGTAAAGCTTCCCTGCCCTCCTGCAGATCAACACTCCCACCTAGCTTAGCGTCATCTGCAGACTTACTGATGTTACACTCTGTGTCCTTGTCGAGATCATCAATAGAGACATTAAACAGAAATGGTCCCTGTACCGAGCCCTGAGGAACACCACTTGTGACCGGCCGCCAGTTGCATTTAACTCTGTTGAGCACTACTCTTTGGGACCGTCCATTCAGCCAGTGCTTGATCCAGCAGATTGCACGCTCATCCAGGCCACGAGCAGCCAACTTTTCCATGAGAATTTAGTGGGGGACTGTGTCAAATGCTTTTTGAACGTCCGGGTATACAATATCCACAGCCTTCCCCTTGTCCAATAAACGGGTGATCTTGTCATAGAAAGAAATCGGGTTCATCAGGCAGGACGTGCCTTTCATAAACCCAAGCTGACTAGACCTGATCCCCTGGTTTTCCATTACATAGTTTGAGATGACACCATGGCCTTCCCTGGCATCGAGGTCAGACTGACTGGTCTATAGTTTCCTGGATCCTCCTTTTTGCCTTTCTTGTAGATGGGTGTTACATTTGCTACCCTCCAGGCCATCAGGACCTCCCCTGTTAGCCTTGACTTCAGAAAAATGATGGAAAGCGGCTTGGCAAGCCCATCTGCCAACTCTTTCAGCACTCTTGAGTATAGCCCATCCGGTCCCATAGACTTGTGTGCATCCAGGCAGTGCAGCAGGTCACTGACCACTTCCTCACCAATTGCGATGCCCTCAGTCTGGTTCCCCTCCCTGAGTCCTAGCTCCTGAGGCCGGGTCTCCAGGGAGCAGCTAGTTCCACTGCTAAAGACCGAGGTAAAGTAGATGTTGAGTACCTCAGCTTTTTCTTTGTCATTTGTTACTCTGTTTCCCTCTGCATCCAATAAAGGGAGGAGATTTTCCCTAATCCTCCTTTTGGTGTTAATGAATTTTTAAAAACATTTTTTATGATCCTTAACAGCTGTAGCTGGCTTGAGCTCTAGCTGCGCATTGGCTCTCCTGATTTTCTCTCTGCATACTCTCACTACGACTTTATAGACTTCATAAGAGACCTGATCCCTCTTCCAAAGGTCATAGACGCTCTTTTTATTTTTGAGATCCAGCCAAATGTCCCTGTTTAGCCAGGCTGGTCTCCTCCCCCGCCTATTAGTTTTTTGGCGCTTAGGGACAGCCTGCTCCTGTGCC
>VXBJ01002637.1:904946-919723 GCA_013400055.1 Nycticryphes semicollaris | reverse complement strand
ACCAGTGCTGAGGACAGGGGGAATGTTATGCTGCTGCTGTATTTGTTCATTGTAATCAGCATTTCAATTGTTCAGTAATAATCAGACTAGAAATTATTTGTTTTGTCATGACACTTCAACTGAACATGGCTCTACTTGATCTCAGGAAAAAAAAAAAACATGCAGTGAGATGTATATGTATTTGTGTGTATATATACACACAGGTAAATACATACATGCATATTTCTGTTTCTTTAAATATATAAACTAGTCATATATAATAGCAGTGCACAAGATAGAGCACAGAGTAGCACTCTGATTCAATGACAATAAATAAATTGACATTGATCTCAATGGGGCAGAATGTGTCAAAGACCTTAACATAGACTATATAGTATGTACAAATTTACCTGCCGTGGTGCATTGCAGCATCCTTCTAGGCCTGATCCAGTTGGATTTGGCTGCCAATGCTCTCGGGGTACTTGCTTAGGTTTCTACCTTTGGTGTCTCCTTGTGAGCCAGCCCTCTCTGCAGCCAAGGGAGAGACCCAGACATTGTACCAGCACTGGAGGCTGGAGGGCAGGTCTCCTGATGTGCCACCAATCCCTGTTTTCATGCATATATGACTTAATTTATATACTTTAGTGCAGCTAAACTGTGATACAGAGATCCCATATCTGGATTCAAAGAATCATAGAATTATTTTGGTTGAAAGCGACCTTTAAGATCATCAAGTTCAACCATTTACTGAGCACTGCCAACTTAGCACTGAACCATGTCCCTCAGCACCACATCTACACTACATTACACATTCACATGTGTAATTCCTCGCATGCCAACGTGGGTCAATAGTTGCTCCATGACCCCTGAAAGTCAATATTTTGGTCTGCACAGAGACCTCAGAATTTGGTTTTATAGAACTGTAAACAGGAAATTTCAGTGCTACTTAACATGCATCATTTTGTGAAACCCTTTGCATTTAGATAGCTTCAAATTGTTTGACAACACAGGGGATTTTTCCAATTATGTGTGTGGTTAGAAATCCAGGAGGTGCAGATATATCCTACACAATGTTCAGTGTGGTGCAGAGAGCAAAGTCAGCCATAACTTCTATGAGATGAAAGATATCCATGTAAAGGTCACTTTATCTAAGTACTAGTATTTTTCACACAGGTATTTCTATTTCTAGGTTTAAGAATAACTGTAATTTATTTTTTTACCCAGCTTTCCCAAAGCCCCTTTCCTCAAATAATTCAGAGATTGATATATTTCCCCAGCCAGATCAGCAGAACAGAGAAAAAGTTACGAGGCAAAGTTACTGGCGGGGTCCAGTGAGAAAAAAACATTTGCACAATGATTTTTTCAGAGTGTAGCTACATTTATAAAATGTTATACTAAAATAGAAACTCATCCAAAACAACCAGTCCTCCTCCCTTGCCTGACTTTACCAAACCTCTCAGGAAAGCTCTGCTGCAGAGATCCAGCACGCCCCATTTCAAGAAAATCTCTTCCTTTTGGGAAAATTAGCAGGCTGTGGTTTGAAAATCAGATCCACGGTGGAGGCGAAATTCAGCCTAAACTTTGGAGTCAGGGTTTCTGCCTTCCAAAACGACTTTTTGTTTGAGCTGCTGCTCATCTTTGCTTCTATAATGCTCAGAGATTCACATTTTGGCTTGAAATTTCTCACATTTGACCTTAGCCCAAGAGATTTTTTTTATTTTCTGGAAAATGGTGAACCGTTTTCTTCTCAGAAAATTGTTCAGAGGTCCCTTTTTTTTTTTTTTTCATGCTCAAATAATTCCAAAACAGCTTGGTTTTATAACTTCAGATTTGGCATGTGCAGAGTGCAATCCTGAAGGAGGAATGCACTTTCTGTCTCATTTGAAGAACTTTCATTTCGCAACAGCAAATTAGCCTGAAAGTTTTTGGAAATAATAGATGGATCATTCTCAAGGCGTGATTTAACCGTGGTAGAAAATGACAGGCTGAGGTCTCTGTCTCTGAGAGATCACGAGTCTTGTTTTATAAATACGGCTTAGTTTCCTTTTTGCAGAGTCATCTTTCCCACTAAATCTTTCTGCATCCTGTTTTGCTTTAGCTCTATGGCAGCATTGGAGGTTATTTCCCATATATTTGCTCCCAATAAGCAACGTGGTACTTGGCTCTTGGTGGCATTTTGCATGTTCTGTAAAGCAAATTTCAGTGGACGTGATTTAAGAAGGGCTCTTTCTGCCTCCCACGACACGCTGAGTTAAGTTACTGCTCCTCACTCTCCCAGATTGCACCCAGTCCTGGTCCTCACGTCTTGTTGCCACTCACATCACACAGACCTGCTGATGGACAAGGGTGCTACAGACTTTTTTGAAAGTATCCTATATTGATTTTTCCTCAAATGTATTAACCAAGAAGTAAATACTAAAGTTAAACACTTAAATTAGTTAATTTATTACTCCAGAAGGGAGACACCAACCTTTTAAACATGGAAATTACTTAATTAAGTTAATTAATTTTTTTAACTTTGGAAATTAAGTCAGGCTGAGATATAAATCCCTTATAATAGGAGCTGCAAAGGGGGATTTGCTGATAGTTTTTGGCCGGTCTGCATTGCTCCAGTGGTACCACGACAAGCTGGTTTAATCAACCAGTTAATGCAGGCTTAAGGTTGTTCTGTGTCATCGGAGCAGCACAGAGCTGTCAAGCGTGCCTATGGATCTGGCCACAAACCTTAAAATATACTGTTTTTTTCCGCATTAAAAAGCCCACATGAACTGATATGCTGTGTTTAATTACCTAACAGTGAGTATTGACTTGCAGGGCATGGCTGGAAAAAAAAAGAAAACAAAACCACCTTCTTTGTATTGTGTTAGGTGGGCAGTGGGTCATTCTCCTGGGAAAGACATTCAGCATCTGCCAGGAGGTGAATTTTGCTGCATCCACACCGCTTTTGTGGCATCTGTGAATACACAAAGCAGGGCTGGATATGGGAATGAAAGCTGTCCCCTCACTCATGGGGAGGGTTGGCACCACTCTCAGGAGGAGCTGCTTCACACACCAGTGAAGTGGCTTTAAGTGAGACACACAACTGCTTTCTCGTCCTTATAGAATCGCAGAGAAGTTTAAATAGGCAGCAGTACTTGACTTCCAGTTCCAGTTGGACTGCCCAGTTTACAGTGGCACCATTCTTCACTTGGTGGGCTATTTAAAATGTAGTCACTGCATGCTAATTATTTCCAAATTTCAGTCTCCTCGGTGATTCTTCTATTTTTTTTTTTATTATTACTGGTTGTTTTCTCTTTAAATGGTCATAGTATGCAGTCAGTTTGGGAGCTGGTATAATTATTTCATTTAAGGAGATGAGTTTTTGCTAATACATTTATACATACGGTACAGATGTAATTGCAAAATATATCTGCTTTTACTCCCTCTTTCAGTATAGTTTATCCTTCTTTCTCACACAGATGGAGCTGCTTTTCCATAAACTATTTGTATATGATTTTAATATTTTTTCTTCTTCTTTAGCTGTTCCTCTATAGTTAAAGCAGCACTACTTTCATATGAAGACAAACACATAGACTTCATTCCAGACAGTGAGAAGGACTGGTTTGACAAGTCTTTGGCAAACAGGTTTCTTAATTTCTTTCCAAGTTGGCAAATTAATCATATGGATTACTGTTACACAGACTAAAGGACTTTCAAAATTAGTCTGAGCATAAGTAATGTCATTCAATCTTGTCCAGAAAGCTTTGCTGTCATTTCACATTTACTTTGTGTTCCTTGCATGGTATAGGTGATTGCATGCAGTGCGATCCACCTTACCCTATGTGCATATATGCTCTTCATCTGACTTGCTGGCAGGGTAGGGCCAGGTATTAATTGTCAGAAAACTAACAAAATAAATAGTCCTGTAACGATGAGGAGGGCTGGTGTGACCACAAAAGAAAACAGACCAGCTTAGTTTGGCTTCAACTGTCAGGGAACCGCACCCTGATTCTTTCTACAGTGCTGATCCATGATGGTATTTTAGCACTGTACCAAGGTTTTGTTATCAATGGAACAAATGCAGAATTTTATTTTTATTATTTCTGGATCAAGCATTTGAGTATGTACTGATTCTTCATTCCAGAGCAGTATCATTTATGTTTGCAGGCTGATAATTCATCTGGTTCCCCACAGACATATAGATGAACGTAGAAAATAATGAGAGTTTATGTGAATTCCATTTTTCTCAGACATTTTTATTCCTTGGAGAGACCTTCCATGGAGCCAAATTGCCATGAAAACTAGATGACCGTGATATTTCAGTTCCTGACGGTAAAAGTTCATGTCATTCATTACTGTTGACACTATACACACATCCTTGGGGAACTATGAAAAAATAAAAAGAAAACTCCTAGAAATGTGCATAAAAAACATAAGAAAGCTCCCATGTAACCCAAATATTCCCCAAGCAAAACTAAAGCCAATTATTTCCCAAATATGAAAATTTCAGACCACAGCTGGGCATAGTGCTGTGATGAGAGGTGAGTTTTTTAACTCAGTTTATGACATAAAATCACTCCAGATAGATGAAGAAATCAGTTGGAAAGAAGCCCAGCAGGCAAAACTTTCTCCTCCTAACACAGGGTGCGAAGGAATGAAGAGTCAGGCTCCCAGTTTAGACAAAAGCCACTGTATCTGCTACAAAGCCTAGATGGATCCCTCCTTATTTTAATCTTGCAGGAAAGGCTCTCGGGGGTACACTTTGCCATTGCACCAAGACCACTGCTATGGAGGATGATCACCAAAAAGGCCAGTGTCTCCCTGTGCTGCCCCAAACCTTGCCTCTCCTTCCTATGCACCTGATGGAGGAGTTGGGCAGCCAAGGGCAGGTTTTTTGATAGGCTTTGCCATTAGTTCATCATTAAATTCTGTGTAGCCAAAGCAGACAGAGAAGGTATTTTGAGAGTCTAGTTCAGCTCTAATGAGGTGGCACTGGAGATGCTCCACTCTCCCTTGACTATCAAAGGAGCTTAGGACGTCTGTCTCATTCCCCAGCTGCTCCAGGCAGCTGGGTAAAGTTAAGAGGAATTAACATAGGCTTAAGTGTTTTTAAGAAGGTGAGGAGCAAGGGAGAATTTATGCAAGAACCCTTGGGTAGCAATGCATAACCGCAGGATAAAAAATCCTTGTTTTCAGCCTGACTAGACAATCATTTTAACACCTTTATTGTAAGACTAGCACATAAAGTGTAATGTTATGTCACTCCCACCTCCGAATTATGAAAGGATGAACCAATTCCCAGGAATGTGATTTCAGCAAGTAGAAAGCCAGCATTTCAAGAGATGTTTTGTTAAGCGGACATATGGGAACAGAAAATTTTCAGAAGTCCTTCTAGAAAGTGATACTGGTAAGAGATGTCCCTGGGGATTATTTTCTTCAGTTAAAACAAACTGAGATGCTGGATGTTAAATAACATTTGTTTTGAGACAGCGAGCTTCTGGTGAGCTGTACTGTAAACCTCTGTCTCTCGTAGCTTCTCCATACAGTGGTAAAGTTGTATACTCTTTCAACCCGGGCTATTTAGTTAACTTAGAATTTTTACTTCATCATCTCAAAATACTCTTTTCTGCATTATTTTTCCTTAAAATCCTTCTCCCTAAACAGAGACAGATGCAGTTCAGTGAGTGCTGGGAGGAGGTATAATTTCTTGTATATATAGTGATTTCCTGTCTAAAAATTACTGAAGTTCCAGTATGAGGGAACTTATTTGAAATATATCATTTGGGTCAGCGCTGCTTTGTGCTCCTGAGACATAAATTGCACATCCTTGAACATCAGATCATTAACCATCCTCAGTGCCGTGTTTTTAGGGGTAGCATGCTATCCCAACCAGGCTGCTCCTCCTTGGGTTTTTGACTGAAGAGACCTGTATAAAAAATTACAATTCCACCTTTTCTCCAATAAAAGGAAGTTAAGGAAGATTCTTTTCTATAAATAGGATGTAGAAAGAGGGTGCTTTCCTAATGTGGGAGGGGAATGAAAAATGATACCATGTCTGAGCAGTTACCTCATCTCTATGCACACGCATACCCAGCACTAATTCAGTAACTTTTCTGCTCCCTATCTTCAAAACCTTCCAATGCTAAAAACCACTATAAAAATATCAAGAGAAGCTTTCTGACAGTGACATTCATCAGGCTGCAAACTGACCTCTCCCAGGGAGTGGTGAAAACCCTATCATTTATGTTATAAACAATAGTAATTCTTAACACATGATGTGCACAAAGCTGGACAAATATTAAATGACTTGCAAAACATGCCTTTGAGATGTTACCATTACAGAGAGGCGTGGATGAGATTTTGGGTTTAGGGCCCAAAGAGCAACCCTCTTCCTAATAAAGAATTCACGCTCAAGTTCGTCTCTCCTACCTGGATACTCAGATACTGAGATAACCCCAGGGCATTTGCTCACAACTGGAAAATACCCTCTGGAAGACAACATTGGGAGGACCAAAGAAATAATTTATTACTTTAAGGAGGGGATTTTTTTAGTTAGGTGTCCAACCTGAACTGAAATCCAGTGAGGTCTGAGCATCTAACTCCCACAAGGTTCTCTGAAAATACTGACCTTAAAATGTTAGATTTTTATCGTGGCCATGCCAGATGAGGGAATTCTCTGCAGGAGATGTCTGTAAATGAGATCAGAACTCAACCATAAAACACTGACAAAGTCATCTGGAGCACACAGAGCTGTGCTCTGTGATGATTATACCATTTCATTATTTTTGTGTTTATTACATTTTTTCCCATGTGTTGTTTTTTGGTTTATCTGCAATTTTGATTTAGATTTGTATTTTATTATAATTTACTTTCATTTGCTAGTTCTCAGTCTATTTACAGAGAACAAAAGAATGCACAATGTAGAACAGTAGAATAATAGTGTTTATTTTCACAAGTTTGGACCGATCAAATAACTCACAAGCCCCAAGTGGAACCATGCCTGAGGTAGGTTAGGTCATCTCGAGTGTGGGGAAACAAACAGAAATATCCCATTCTTCACTATTGTTTATTATATTTATGTCACTTGGGAGTTTTAACAATACCACATATATAAAACATTTGTTCTTGCTTTCTGCACTCTTCAGAGTTTTCTCAAGGCTCTTTGGCACTTTTTTTTTTCCTAAGGACGCTGCAATGTTGCTATGCTTTAGTGACTTTTTCAACTGATTTAGCAGAAATGTAAAAAATGGCCCCTAGGAGTGAGCCAGGGGTGCTGAAAAGGAGGTTTTGTTCTCTGAATGCCTCTATGTTTAAAAATGGTTCTTTTGAGAGTTTCAACTAGTTTGCTTCAACTTCTTCCCTTGATTCTTTTTCATGCACATTCAGAGCTCGGTGCAGCAGAGAGAAACCAAAAGCAGAGTCTGTTGTTGCTGTCAGTATCTTTGTAGTCCCATCAAAAACATGGTTATTTTTTATAGTGCCTTGATTTTTGACAGGAGGTCCAAATGTGGAGATCTAAAGCCACATCTGCTTAAACCTGGTTTTTCAAAGGCTAATGGTAATCATGGGAGTGTTGCTGCTTTCATTTACAATTTGAAGTGCTTTCAAGACACCTTGCAGCAAAGGACCACACCGCTGAAGATAAAGACAATGGGGGCAACTTGCCTCAATGAGCCTCCCACAAGCCATTCAACCTGCTTACAGCTTTGGATATAGAATCACAGAATGGTTTAGGTTGGAAGGGATCTTTAAAAGGCATCTAGTGTAACCCCCCTGCCATTAGCCAGGACATCTTGAATTCTATTAGGTCACTCAGAGCCCTGTCCAACCTGACCTTGAAAGTTTCCAGGGATGGGGCATCTACCACCTCTCTGGGCAACCTGTGCTAGCGTTTCACATCCAGAGTCCTGCTGAAGGATGATGTAGCTTATCAACCCAACAGTACAGGGTAACCTAAAATCACTGCTGGTCTGCTTGAAAATACAAACCTGCAAAATGCAGCGACTCAGCGGCTGCCACTTAAGCTGTTGAATTCTATTGCTGTGATTTCCAAGTGCTGGCAGCAGGAGCGATTTGAGTCCTGAGGCTATTTCAACATGAGCATTTGAAAACTAAGTCGCTGAAATTTACTGTTCATTATTCCTCTGGAAAAAATCAGGCTTAAATTGAAAGCCGTTTCAAAAGTGCTGAGTTACTAGAAAATGTAATTACTTTTCAAAGGAGCTGTTGGGTGCTCAGCACCTTTAGAATAACTGCATTTCTATCTGTAGTCTTAGCAGCCCAACTTTGTGGACTGATGGTTTTATTACAGAAACTTTAAATATGCAAGAGACTTCAAAAAAATTAAAAATGGCTCCTACTCAGTCTTTTCTTAAGTTCATAAAGTTATACATGACTTAGAAAAAAATTACTGTTTGAAGCATAAATCATGTTGCAGTAGTGGTGGACATGGGTGAAGAGGAGGGGAAAACAAACATTTTTTACTTGAGGATTTCGTCATTCATCCCTACTTCCCTTTTTCTCTCCTACTTTGTGAAAGATCCTTTGTATTGACACTACTGAAAAACAGCCATCCACTGACTGTTGCTCCTTGCGGGCAAATGGTAATGACTGGCTGGTATCTACCGTACGTAGGGCCAGACCTCTCTAGAGCATATTTAGCTCAGATTTCATTCAGAAGACCCTAAACAGAGACAGAGAATGAATTAGCATTTAGGTGGCACAGACAATAGAGGTCCAGAGCTCTAAGTCGCTCCTTGGGCCTCTTTAGAAGTGGAGACCCACCTAATGCTACCTCAGAGCTCCATATGTGCAGTAGTGTGCAAGCCCAGTCTGCTCTCATCCTTCCCACTAATGGTCATGGAAAGGATCAACACCATCTGCAAGTTTGGAGGCTGCTGCCCCCACCTGGTATGCAGAAACGAAGGATGTGGAGACTAAGATCTGCTGGATCAAGCACTGGCTGGATGGATGGTCTCAAAGAGTGGTGGTCAATGGAGTTAAATCCAGCTGGTGGCCAGTCACAAGTGGTGTTCCTCTGGGCTCAGTGTTGGAACCATTTCTGTTTAACATCTTTATTGATGATCTTGATAAGGATATAGAGTGTATCACCAGTAAGTTCGCAGATGACACCAAGTTAAGCTGGAGTGTTGATCTGCATGAGGATAGGAGGCTCTGCAGAGAGACTTGGATAGAGTGGGTGGATGGGCCAACGTTAATGGTATGAGCTTCAACAAGGCCAAGTGCCAGGTCCTGCACTTGGGCCACAACNCTGAGGGGAGACCTCATCGCTCTCTACAACTACTTGAAAGAGCATTGTAGAGAGGTTGGTGCTGATCTCTTCTCACAGGTGATTAGTGATAGAACAAGAGGGAATGACCTCAAGCTGCAACAGGGTAGGTTTAGACTGGACATTAGGAAAGAATTTTTCACAGAAAGAGTGGTCAGACACTGGAACAGGCTGCCCATGGAAGTGGTTGAGTCCCCATTGCTGAAGGTGTTTAAGAGTCATTTAGATGTGGTATGTGAGATATATTGTAAGGAAGAACTTTGTAGAGTGGTGTTGATGGTTGGACTCAATGATCCAAGGGTCTCTTCCAACCTGAGTGATTCTATGTTTCTACGTGGGACAGGTCTTTCCTGACTGCTGGGTTTGATAAACCTGGAGAAGGGAGGATGGTGGAAGAAGGATGTGAGTTCCAGAGCCAGTGCTGTGACTGTAGACCACAAGCAGACATACCTTTTCATGGCGCACAACTTTTCTACTAGGAAAGATTTCATTCCATCTGGATGGTGTAAATGTAGCTTGTAGAGGTTTCAGTCAGATGAAGGTAGGGAACTGGCCTTTATCACCTGGCTGAGAAAGTTTTAAGCACAGGAGTATGCTGAGGTGCCCAGATGATGCAAGATGTGATTTTCCATTCTTTCCAGAACTACAGAAAGCACTTTCCTGAAAAGCAGGAAAGAGGCAGAGAAGCAGCAATGTCACAGTTGCTGTTCTGGGCTGCTCTTGGGATGCTGTCCACACGCACGGCCTTTTACTCCTTTTCTAGTGAGCCCAGTGGTTTAATTTAGCCTTTAACAACCAATTTTGTCACCTGATCACTGTCTCCAGGAACAGCAGCACCATAGGCTAAATACAGTTTAAGTACAATTCTACTGACGCCAGTAGCATGAAAATGTCCCAGTATGTCATCCCTTGGTTTGGCCTGCAGAAGCAGCGTGGAGAATGTTATGATTTTGTTTTCTTAGTGTAATCCTTGGTACTTCTGTAAGAAAGGCTGCAACATTTCTGTTTGGAAAAAATCCAGATTTATATAAACTGGAGAATATTATTTTGTGTATTAGAATGTTCACAGGGTATTATCCCACAGCCCATCCCATGTTTATTTTGGAAATTATTACATTTGGAAAATGGGAAAGTTTCCAGTTAATTGCTTTACCTTGAAATATCATCAAACTCAAGAGTATTTTGAGATTATTTCCTGCTAAAAAATGAACAAGTAGCGTTTATGACTGTAAGTCAGAAGATAATCCCTTTTCAAATAATGCAAAATTGGTTAAGTTTAAATTGTAAGTAGTTTTTGAGACAAGACTGAAAGTAGTTCTTAAAGGCTCTTTTCTTTCCTTGGAGGAAAGCAAAGCCAGCTCAATTAATGGCCAATCGCTCACATTCAATACAGCCATTTCATGTATCAGTGATAAATGTTGCAACCTTGTGCTTTATTTCTACAAAACTAATTATATGCTGCACCCACCATTTGTGCTGGCATTTGAGAAGCAATGGAGATTGCTGGAGCTGACTATCCCTTGGTACATCACCAATGGCATGAAACTCCAGCTCTTCTTTTCTCAAAAGCTCTCTTCTGGAATTTGCTCTTTTTTATAAATTTCCATATTCTGAGAGCTCCCTGGAGAAGAGACAACACAGCAACCTCTCCAAGATCCTATGTAGTTTGCTGAAGGAAGCAGATGTCTGCGTGCACACATTACCTCCACTGACCTGAGCAGAAGGATGAATTTAATCCCCAGCTTTTTTAGCAACAGAATATTTTTGAGTCTGGATTTCATAAAGTTTATGACGGAGCCATGAGACAATTGCACAAATGGCAGGAGAACAAACTGAAGGAGAAAAACAATGAGAGTAGAAGAATGAGAAAAGAGGAAAAAGAAGTGAGGACCAAAAAACCCCACTGGGCTGGAAAGAGCAGTTCTTATCAGACAAGAGAAGCTACTTCCAGAAGAGAAGTTCAGGCACTGGGGACTTCATGAATAGCAGGGAAAAGCTGGATCACCTGTCCCAGGGGAGAAAACAAATACATGACCAAAAAAAAAAGCACTTAAGTTGGAAAGCAGCATGAGGGAGCAGAGAGGGCAAAGCATTACATTTCTTCCAAGTTAAAGTTAAAATGTTTCCAGATTGTCCTGATGTTTAAAAATGTTTAGAAGGAAGATTTCCCAGATCCCAATGCATTTGGAAGGCAAAGGCTCCTCCTGCAACATGAAGTTCCCCATTTGGCTTCTCTCCTCGGTTTCTTGGGTTTTTTTTCTTTTTTTTTTTTTTTTTTTTTTCCTGTCTGACTGTTCCAATTAGTTAAATGCTGCGCCTTGGATTCCCAGCTAAACCTCCTAACACTGGTACCTGATCTCAGCTAAACCTAACACTGGTACCTGATCTCTGTGAAGGCAGGAGGAATTCTTCACACCTCCAGTCGCTCTCATGGGCCGAAGTGAGATGTGTCGTTTACCTGCCGGCATCAGATTTGTTGGCTACTGAAGTAGCTCAGCAGAGAGTATTCTTAGACTGTGAGACCCACTGAAACCTGGAAAGGCAGGCACTGCTGATCTTCATGCAGAAATTGCCACCCAGATCATCTGATTCCCTGATATAATCAGTTATCACCGGCACAGGTAAACTGGCGGATTGCAGTGCTGACTTACTGGGTCTCTTGCTAAAGACTGAGTCTGGCCCTGGACTGGTGCTGACTGCTGTGGTTTTTTCACCCAGCTGCAAACGGGTACATGGGTAACTGGAGCAGAGAGTCTCAACGTGGTGAGACGCTGCCACATCGCTCCCTTCTGCGGCACAAGGCAGGGAGACTGGGATAACCGTAGCTGTCCAAGTCTAACGAGGCTCACATATGTATCTGACAGTTCTGGCTGCCTAAATTTTTATTCAGACCCATGGGTATATCTGATACTGCTGCATTAATGAGGACCAGGGAGTAAGCTGAGCACTCTCAGCTCCCCCCTCCCATTCACGCTGCTTAGCAATTTAGCTCACTCCCTTGGCTTTGTTTTAGAGACTGCTCTGAGTAACTCTTTCCAAGGCACCTGGATATTACAAGGCAAGTCCTGAACAGTGTGTGCCACGTCACTCGGATGGATGCCACGGGATTCATCACAGGCATTAATGTTTAAGTAACACTATAGAAAGCGCCTGGTATTCCCACTATACAGCCTTGCTCGTGTGACAAGGAGAGCTCCCGTGAACGCCAGGTACTTACATGGGCAAAAGTAAATGTCCTCAATACTTTTTTTTTTTAATTCATGTGACTCCTTCCCTTTCCAAGACTATTTTGTCCCAGTTCCAATCAAGGGTAAGTTTCTCCCAGGACAGAGTAGCCTGGGCTGGCATCCAATGCTAGTTGGGCTATCAGCGGTATTCCCATGCTCCTCAATACCTAGGGCTTCTTCTCAGAATAGAGTATTGCAACCCTGAGAAAAGGGGTCTGGAGCAAGGTCAGGGTTGTGCCACCTTCTTTATTAGTGCATCATCAGAGCCTTCCTCAGCTGGCCAAATAGGAAACATCCAAAAGCCTCCAGTTCTGAGCAGGCAGATCAGGGCTGCTGCACAAATGAACAGGGTTGTCTTGTTGGGTCCTTCTTTACCAGTTTTTCTTGAGTCGGACAAGTCCTAAAAAATTGGAACTGTGTGCAAAAAAACTTGTCTCAAAAGTGAAATTATTAGCTTTGTGCATCTACTAATATTGTGTGTGCCATAGTTCCCTGCCCACAAGCACAAGGCAGTAAGCAAGCCCAGAGTAGTAGTAAAGCCAAAACACGCAAGCAAGAGAGCCAGAATCCATATCTTAGGCAATAATTGCCTTTTCTGCCCACAAGCAGCTCTTTAACAGAGTAATACAAAAACAGCAAACGAGGCACTGGGTCCAAGCCAAAGTCCAGACAACGTTGCAGCAGGTTATCTTGCCTACGCTGCTTCCCCACGGGGGGTCAGGACCCAGCAATATTCAGCCCCTTAGTCAGCCACGCAATCGCAGCTGCAGGGGAAATGTACCTCGACATTAAAGCTGAATTTAAAGTTATCTCTAGGGCCTTCTACTAGATTTTAAATACCGACTGTCATAGACAGAGTCCTACCAAACACAGGATTGCTCCGTCAAGCACGCTTGAAATAGCATAACTCAACTATTTAGGCCAAAATTCTCCTACTGCAGAATTGCTGGGAGCCTGCAAATAGCCTCTCAGCAGCTCTGAGTTCTGTGAGCCATCCAGCTGCTAAATTTGGAATGCAAGTACGCTCTTGCAACCTTCTTGGAAGAGAAACGGTGGAGTTTTTTGACAGATTTGCTCTATCTTGTTGGGAGTGGTACAGACTGGTCTCAAGTCTCATCAACGAGTGGAATTCTGCAGGCTTTGCAGGAGAAGGATGTGAGGCAGGTCGGAAGGAGGAGGAATTTTCTTGCTGTGGATCTGTTCCAAGTCTGTGTTTGACTGCAAGTTAGTTTAATGATCTTCCCATTTCCCTTGGGACGTGTCTCCTGTTAGGTCTTCAAATAAACTCTCCTGAGGTGACCACTGCACAGAGGTACAGAGTGTACTTGTTCCATCAGGACTGAGTGTTGCAAACTGTTACTTAACAGGGACCTAACGTCAAATCCCACACCCAGCCCATTTAGTCCCCAAAATAATGAAAATTTACTTCAGAAGTAAGTTTCCAGAAAGTCAACTCTATCCTGGGCTGCATCAAAAGCTGCGTGGCCACCAGGTCGGGGGAGGTGATTCTTCCTCTCTGCGCTGCTGAGACCCCACTTGCAGTACTATGTCCAGTTCTGAGGGCCCCCAACATAACAAGAACATGGACCTATTGGAGAGGGTCCAGAGGAGGGCCATGAAGATGATGAGAGGGCTGGAGCACCTCTCCTATGAGGACAGGCTGAGAGAGTTGGGGTTGTTCAGCCTGGAGAAGAGAAGGCTCCAGGGAGATCTTACTGTGGCCTGGGGAGGGACTCTTTATCAGGGGGTGGAGTGATACAGAATCACAGATTATCAGGGATTGGAAGGGACCTTGAAAGATCATCTAGTCCAATCTCCCCCTGCCAGAGCAGGAACACCTAGATCAGGTCACACAGGAACGCGTCCAGGCAGGTTTTGAATGTCTCCAGAGAAGGGGACTCCACAACCTCTCTGGGCAGCATGTTCCAGTGTTCTGTTACGATGAAGAGTAACGATTTTAAAGTAAAAGAGGGCAGATTTAGGCAAGACATTAGTAAGAAATTCTTTACTGTGACAGTGGTGAGGCACTGGAACAGGTTGCCCAGAGGAGTTGAGGAAGCCCCATCCCTGGAGGCGTTCAAGACCAAGCTGGATGGGGCTTTGGGCATCCTGGTTTGGTGGGAGGTGTCCCTGCCCATGGCAGGAGGGTTGGAACTCCATGATCTTTGAAGGTCCCATCCAACCCGAACCATTCCACGAGTCCAAAATTTCAAGCTAGAAGCAGGTGGCAGTTTTGCAGCCGTGGGCCGTTCGGGGTCATGGAGGATGCTGCGGGCAGTACCGGCAGTCCCCGCCGCCCTCCT
>VXBJ01002637.1:736530-903802 GCA_013400055.1 Nycticryphes semicollaris | reverse complement strand
TGAGAGAGGGAGGCTGGTCTGGTGTGGGGGGAGGGGAGTATGTTGGGAGGGGAAGGGCAGGGGAGATGTCAAGGGGCAATCTGACCCTCGGGTGAGGGAGCAGAAGAGCCAAAGGGATGTTTTAGGGGGGAATCTGGTGCTGGGGAGGAGATAGAGGGTACAGAAGGGGATGTGCAGCTTGGTTTGAGGGCTGGAGGGCCTAAGGGTTGTGTGTGTGAGCATAATACTTGAGGGGGGGAGGGGCAGGAGAGGGGGAGTGTATTGAATCTAGACCTAGGAAGGGTGAATAAAGGCATAGGGGGTGGTGAGGTCTGATGGCATAATGAGCTGCGAGAGAGGTGAACCTGGTGGGGTAGGAGGGCATGGGCACAACCTGGACATTGTATTTTTGTCATTTTCCAGTACCTATGGTATCTGAGTAAAAAGACTTAGTATGTGCCTGGGAAGCTGGTATTGTACCTTTGGCAGTAGCAAGCTTAATGCACGTGTGTACTGCTGCTGGAGACACCTTGGCAGTCCGTGCCTCAGTGTCAAGGAGATTCCACTGTAAAATGAAGCAAAGCTACAAAAATACATTCAGGGTAAAGGAGTCTAAGTACTCGGAGAAAATCCTGCAGGTGACATAGCTTGAGCATGCAGTTGGACCTGGTTATATCACCTCAGCTGCTGCTGGCTTGCTTCCAGCAAATTAGGGTGTAGGTAGAGGAGTCGGGATCTATTTGCATCCATCTGTGTAAACGCATCCTGAAAGCTGATCTAAAGTGCAATTGCTGCAGGTGAGCATGCACGTGCTTCCTTCCCCCACCTCTGTGTTTCCTTCTGTAGTGGTGCTTGGAAGATGGAGTAGAGAGCTGGCCCCAAGCTAAGTCTTGAAGAAAGAAAAACAGGTCGTTGAGTCTGTACTTTCAGCTCTGTACCAGTGGTGGTAAAACAAAATCACCATGATATGTAATAAAGAGAAAGGAAGGAGCAGGACTGCAACAGTCCTGGCATAATTAATTTGAGCTCCCATTGAAGTGTTCCTTAAGTGAAAATTGTGACAATATCCAACTACAAGGTAAAAAACCTTATTAACTGGTAGCGGCGTGGACCTAAGGATTTGTCATGTCTGACAGTAAACATTTTCACTCTGAACTGACACAAACAGAAGTGGCAGTTATTTGTGTGAGCAGACAGTGAGCTGGATCAGGAAACTAATACAGAGTAGAATATTTCCTCTCCTCCTTTTCTCCTGCCCAGTAATTTTTTCTTTCTATCTGTTTTCTGATCCAGTTTGCTGTGTTGGGAGCATGGATACTTGTACCAGCAGAGAATGGGCCTGAAATGAGCCATGAGAGGTGTAGTGGTGATCTGTCAGGTCTGGCTAAAGATAAAGCAGCTTACACAGCTCTGTATTTAAAGCAAAGTTCTCCAGCAGTCAAGTCAGGTAAAGACATTCCTGGTCATAGCTACGTTATGGTTCACTCAGTTGTACAGCCACGGGTTAGGGAGGAAGCTACCACTTTTTATTTCTTTGAAAATTAAAACAAACCCTGAAATCAAAAATGTTTTCCTGATCAATTTCATGCTGTGGCCCCATCAACAGTTAAGTCTTGTCACAAATCCAAGGTGCGGTGGGAACTTTCTCAACTAATGTCATGCTGTACTTCAAAACATCTGCATCAGTTTTTACACTGCCTTCTTTATAGTTCTTAAGTTTCTTAGGTTTTTGTTGACAGTGTTCAACTTATCAGAGTAATCTAAAGCTGAGCTGCTCTAAAATCTTGCTGCTATCTAAAGAGGGAGGAAGCAAGCACTGTCTTCCTTTGCCCCCAGACACATAACTGTACTCCTTTCTTTATGTAGTCTTGTATTTTATCTCTCCCTGAACAGATTCAGTTCATTCACTGACCCAGTAGAGGTTACTACCCTGCTTTTAGCTGGAGTAATTTTCAGCTACATTAATGAATTGAATTGATTTATTAAGCAGAGTTTGATGACCAAGTGTAAGGTAAAGTGTGAAAGGGCGCAGTGGGAACTGCAGAGGAGGAAGCAGAAGCCTTGCACATGAAGTAGGTTGGCAGGGAAAGAACACTCCTGGATAAAGAAAGTCATCACTAAGGTCATTGTTTGCCGGACTTCAAGCTGTGCTTGAAAACCTTCTATTTGTAAATGAAATATCATAGTTGGACAGTAAAGACGTTCAGTCCTTTCCTGCATTCTGAGATTCACATAAGGGGGTGAACTTAATTTGTTTTATCTTTGAACATACACTGACGTAACTACAGAATGTTTCTGGTACTGCTTAGTCCCAGTCCTTTGTACAGTTTGGCAACAAAAAATTGCTCTTCGTTTTTTTGATGTCAAGCCCGTAAAATGGCTTCTTGCTTGTTTGTTCCTGCTGTTGCCACAAGCTAATAATGAAGGAAAGTAGATAAAAGAGTTTTCTCTCACAAAAGCTTGTGTGGAAATGAATGAGAATGAATAGATGAGATTAAATAGCCAGAGGTCGTTTTGGGAGAAAACATGGTTATGGATGGTGATAATCCAGAGTCCAAACTCGTAACATCCACACTCCACATCCCTTAAACGTTTTCCTGCTTTTCATTCAATGAGAGACTCATGGAGCCAAATAAAGTGGTGCTAATGTTTGATGAGTAAAATGCTGGTTTTCAGTGAATGGCTGCAAAGTGTTTCTGCTTTTAAATATAGTGTACTGGGGTTTTTTTTTGTGTGTTTTTTTTAATAACTGTGCTTGAGTAATTTTTTAGTTGGAAAAAATAAAATCTTTAGATATCATACTTTTGCTCTTTTTATTTTTGCTCCAAATCGATTGCTTTAGAAAAAAAAAAAAACTAAAGAGGTTTTATATCTAAATTGTATTTTCCCTCCCCATAAAAAGTGGCTGCCAGGAATAATGCCTATTTCATAATTAAGACTGCTTGTATTTCACAAATGAAATATTGCAGTGCACAAGTCTTCCGAGACCTTTTACGCAGGCAGGGGGGAAGTTAAAAACTGCTTAACACCTATAACCCCAGAAGAAACCATAAACAATCTCCCATAAACCCTGTAGTTACACTTTTTTAAAACTTGTGTGCCTTACTATTTTCAAGAAAGCTACTGACAAAGTCCTTTACCAGAGTTTATTCGACCTATAGCTCTGTTTGAGAGTACTGAAGGGTAAAGAAAATGTGAAGGTGTAATCTTGTGTTTTCAAAGTTGAAGAATTCAGACTTCTAGAAATTCAGAGAAGAGGAAAAGAGAATTACTTCACAGGGAAATTTCCTGAGGGTGGGAGAAGGGAAATGACAGGCTGGAACACTGGATATGAATTGTCTCAGCTTTCGTTTCCTGGGATTTCTGTTGATTTCACATGGGAAATCCACCATTCATACAGATGTCCTCTGTTTTGTGAGGGTTTGTAGGTTTTGGGTGCTTGTTTGATTATGGTGCATGTTTTGCAGCAGATGAATGTGCTTAGTTAGTATGAAGTCTTCGTAGTAAATCCAGCAATTGGATCTGGTGGTAACATTTTCTCTTAATCTAAAAAAGGTAAAAATCATACATTTGCTACTTTGCAGTTAAACTAATTCTTGTAACTTGTTGCCTGTGCGTTGACAAGAGTAATTCCTTCCTTTCACCTTTTCTTTCTCCTACTCTGATAATTTGATTTCTTCACTTAAGCCAGGCTCCCTCCCTGCCTCTACACCCCAACTTCTGTCTTGCCCAGCCCCTCTCTAACTCAAAACCTTCCCTTCCCCACCATCTCTCCTGCCCTTCCTCCCCAGCACTGGCCCCTTCTCACCCCGCATCTGCTGTCCTTCCCTCACCCCGGCGTGCCTCTGCGGCTAAATGACACAGCTAGGGAACAGCTTGAGCACTGACCCCGGCGTGGTGCACGCTCACTGTCAGTTTACTCCTGGCCCCGATTCCAAACGCCTCTCTCCAGGACAGATCTGCTGGCACAGAGGAGAGGAGCACCTGGCCTAAAGCAGCGTGGATGCCAGTGGGTCTGTGTGTCCTCTGCACCAGGGGATGGTCCAGCCAACTATTTAGCAGAACAGGTGTAACCAGACTCTGCTGTTCCAGTACCATCTTTAATGATCCTCAGGACTTGCTGCATTTATTCAGTTCTTACACTTAATTTTTTCTCGTACCGTTTTCACACTCATTTTGTTCTCACTTTTGATGCTCTTCTCATACTTATTTTGTACTCATTTTGGTCCCATTTATGATATTTTTCATACTTGTGCCATATCTGATTTTTCTTGTGCTTGTAGCAGCCTTGGGGCTCTCAGACCACAGGATCATGGAATGGTTAGAGATGGAAGGGACCTTAAAGACCATTGAGTTCCAACCCCCCTGCCATGGGCAGGGATGCATCCCACTAGACCACATTGCTTGAAGCCCCATCCATCCTGGTCTTGGACACCTCCAGGGATGGGTCATCCACAACTTCTCTGGACAACCTGTTCCACTCTCACCACCCTCACACTGAAGAATTTCTTACTAATATCTTGCCTAAATCTCTCCTTTTTCAGTTTAAAACCGTTACCCCTCATCCTGTCACTCCATTCCCTAATAAAGGGTCCCTCTCCAGCTCTCCTGTAGCATCCCTTCAGGTATTGGAAGGCTGTTATAAGGTCTCCCTGGAACTTTTTCTTCTCCAGGCTGAACAACCCCAACTCTCTCAGCCTGTCCTCACAGGAGAGGTGCTCCATCCCTTTGATGACCTTTGTGGCCCTCTGCTGGACCTGTTCCAACAGGTCAGTCTCCTTCCTGTGTCGAGGACTCCAGAGCTGGACACAGTACTCCAGATGGGGGCTCATGAGAGCAGAGTAGAGGGGTAGAATCACCTCCCTTGACCTGCTGGCCGCACTCCTTTTGATGCAGCCCAGGATGCAATTGGCTTTCTGGGCTGCCAGCACCAATTGCTTCTTTTTCTTTCTTTGTCAGAGCTGTTTTTCCTATTCATAATTCCACTGCTGATACCTTCTTTGGCCCTCTTTGCCCCCTGAGTGTCTGTATTCTTTCTCTTAATCTCCATTATTAATTTTGTCAGCTCCCTAGGGCAGTATTGTCTATAGAACTGCCTAGGTTAGAAGGGATCTTTCAGATCATCCAGTCCAACAGTTAATCCAACACAGCCAAACCCACCTGTGGTTCCTCAGCACCACATCTACCCATCTTTTACTTACCTCCAGAGGTGTGGTGAGTCAACCCTGGTCAGCTTGTTCCAATGTTTGAAATTTTTCCTGATATCCATCCTTAACCTCCTCTGGCACAACTTGAGGCCGTTTCCTCTTGTCCTGTTGCCTGTGAGACTTGGGAGAACTGAAGACACAAATGCAATTGGCAATTGTAGAATTACAAGGTATATCCTCTATAAAGCGAGAGGGACATTGGTACTAGTACAGCATGGGCTAGGTAGTCATGCAGGTGGAAGCTGGCAGGTCTCTTCATAGGTAAATCACAGATTGACTGCAAGTAACAACAAGAACAAGCCTAATTATTGCACAAATGAACTATTTTGAAAACTGTTGGATGGGAGGCAGAATCGCCAACCGAAGATTGCGGTAGAGTGAAGCGCGAGTGTCGCGTTGCTTTCCTGGCTGTCTGTGCAATGCTGTAGGATATGGCCAGAGGTTGATCCCAAGGATGGATGGTGCACACTGGCCACGCTGCTGCTGCTGCTTCAGGCTCACTTTGCGTGGGGTTTCTCTTAGGGAGAGCTGTTTGGACAGGTCCTGAGCAAAGCTGAGGAACCAACAGACGCAAAACCCCATCCTGTCTTATCTGCCAGCGTAGACGTAGTCATCGTGCGTCATCTTTCTGAAGGCTGTACCTGCCAGATTGTGTTCTAAAATAGTCCAGAATTCCTTAGTGTATTAAAATGGGATGCTTTGTTTGTTTGTGCTGTGAACTATTTGAAAGGAGGGTGGGGAAGGCTAAGAAGGATGTTAGTGTTACCCTTGAATGTGCTTCTGTACGTCAGCTTGGTTCTCTGGGGCAGACCATCAAGAAACTCGTTCCTGTCATGACCCGGTTCCTGGGGTGGCTGTGATGGTGGTGTGTGACTGTGTCGTGCTGGGATATCTGATCATCAGATACATCTCACTACTGTCTCGTGTCCCGTATCTCTGTGGTGGGTTTTGAACGACGTGTAGGTCGGTGTGTCCTTGCCTTTAGATTCTTCTGGAAGCTGGGTTAAATATGACTAAAATTAGGATGTTATTAAAGTAACAACCTGGTTGTGACATCTACATTCCAGGCAGGGTTCATTCTGCTCTGTTCAAGCAGCTTTTGGGCCAGACCAGTAAAAATCTGTAATAAATTGAAAATAAACAAAAATAGTCTTTAGTCTTTTGTTGAGATACTGAGAATTTCAAAAGAATCAATCAATGAACTTAGCTGAGCTGGAGAATTTATGCTCAAAGATGCAAGGACAACCTGGAGCCTGCATCAGAGTAATGGTGGAAACCAGGGAAAGCCCCAACTTTGACTGAGCAAAGATCTTGGTAAAGACACTACGAATACTGGGAACCGGCAAAGTTGTTAAAGGGACTGTTTATCAAGGAGATGTAAATCTGTACTTTGAAGTTGGTACAGTTGTATAGTCCAGTGTAAGAATTTCAGGTAGGAGGGTAAATCCTTGAAAACTATTCAGAGTTAGACACTTTGTGGAGAATGAAAAATAGCCTTCTACTCATTTAAGTCCAAGGAAACAAGCGGTGAAAATAAGTCATCGTGGAATGAGAGCGATGCCAGGATTGAAGGTAATTTAAATGTCATTCAAAGAGTACGTGAGTACTGTTCATTTCTTTTTTTAGTTAGGGGGATGATATGGAAAACTTAAAAAAAGCCGAACCAAAACAACCCAACCCCCTGATGGTGATCACCTCGTGTAACATCTCACAAGGGACAGAGGAAGTCAGAGAGCAGGAGGCACATGCTTTTCCTTAGAGTATTGCAGGAACTGATTTATGAAATGAGAAAATCTGGAAGCCAGGCTTTGTAATCCATGAAATCAGGGAGGGACCAGCTAATTAAGGAACAACAAATCTGAATGTTTAAGAGGAGGCATGAGAAACAAATTACTGATTTCAACAACAGTGTCTTTCAAAACCTAAGTGTAACCTGAGGGCATTTTGAAATTAAGTTACTCCAAAGTGCTTAAAAATAATTTTTATAAAGCAAACCAGTAATATTCTTGTAAAACTCATACAGAATTGCAAATGGTTATAAAAGAACATATAAGTAATTGGAATATAATTATGAAAGAGATCAGACATCAGTCTGTAGCTCTGTCTGCTGCTTGAGTTATCTGAGGTATTTTCTGAACTGGTTTACAAAACCAGGGATTGCGTTGCTTTTAGCATGAACTTAAGTTATAAAATTTTCCTTGGCTTTTTAATTACTTGCAGCATATGTATTATATAATCCATCTAGGCAGCATTATTAATTGTCTATCCATTTGCATTTTGAAGGTACCTAAAAGTGTGCCAGGTGGTCACTCTTATAAAAAATTACTGAACCGTGCCTTCCTGGAGACTTGGGTAGGTGTCTGAATATTTCTGTAGGGTGTTTTTTTTCCCCTTTTTTAAATAAAAGTTTATGATGTGCTTGATTTTAATTGGCCATTATGAAGGAGTGAGTGAGATGATAGTGCTTTTTTTTTTCAGTTTGCATCAATCAGTGCTTTATGTGTTGACTAATTTCACTAGAATTGATGGAGGGGTAATTTCTTAAAGACACACCCATTTTACGAACTTAGGAAATGGTAGTTTGATGGAGGAGGGAAAGTAAAATGATGTTGTACGCACAACAGCAGGGTTAGTGCAAGGTCTGTGGTTTTTTAGCCTGTCAGACTGTGTACATTGGTCAGCCAATTAGCACACTCGTTAAGTTGCACCATCCTTTGTGCACGGTTCCTCCTGTGGAATCCCTACTTCAGGGACAGAGGTCAAGGCTGAGGATATTGGAGGTGAAGCTCAGGTTATTGCGGTTGGATGATGATTACTTGTAGGTGTTACATGACACATCGTTGAAATAATCAGGCCTGACTGGTGCCTCTCATGAGGAAGCTGGTTTTTGAATCTCATGTTCCTTCTGTGCTGAAACACGTTGATAGCTTGGCTGAAAATCTTGTGCTAGACTGCAGCTGTGTTTTAAGGATGGTGTTGGAAGTACATATATTCTTTTTTATGGTTAAGACAGGATAAATTATGATTTCTTAGCTCTATAGGACTTTAAATTTGAATATGAAGACTAAATGAAAAAAAATGAAAGGACTTCAGTAACGCTCTTCCACAAACTGATGGTATCCTGAATCTGGCAAACTGATTTTTCATAATTATGTTTTCACGTTGGAGAGTCAAAATGCACTTGTGTGAATTCTGTAGTTAATGCTAGGAAGTATTTTTTCTATGTCTTTATTTTTACTGAGTAAGCTTTTAATACTTCAGACATAAAATACTGGAGGCCCTAGAGTTCAAATCTTTATCAATATTTATTTTTAGAGTAACTAGTTAATTACTTCAAAAGTGTTTGCATTTGATTTGAGAGGTGATCTCCTTGCAACTTCACTGCATAAATGTCTAAAAAACCCACGTTTCTTCCTTCTACCCTTACTTCTATTCACATGAAAATAGTGATGTAGTAGCCAGTCTCTTGTGGTTTTTCAACCTATGCTAAATAGAATTTCATAGCAGTCTTTTTTAATTAATTAAATAGAGGTTTTCCTTTAAGTGAACATTTTCTGTCTGCCTCTTTCACGATGGTAACATCCAAAGTGATTCAGTGTGAGTTAAACCACAGCCTGTTTTAAACTGTAGGGGAAATGGGATCATTTACCATTGGAGAGTGAATCTGTGTTCAGTTTACATTGGGTCTGGGTGAGGTGCATAAAAGATAAGTGGCTGTTTAGGAAATCGTTTAGGTGCTTGTATATTCAAGGATTTTGGAGGACAGGTTTGTGGGCATGTCTTTTGCTGTGGTATCTGTCCCTTCTTTATATCAGTAACGAGGGTGTGGGGCTGCCTATAGAAGTCTTCTAACGCTGCCAGGCCAGCATTAAGGCATAACTGGATTTTGGGTTTCAAGTTTTAAATAGTTGTGTGCAGAACTGAGGAAAGGAGTTATTTTTCTTTAAATTTAGTCAGAATCTTTCTGTTTTCAGTTTTCCCACAGACGGTGCTAGGACACTCGGAAGTGCTGGATCAGTCTTCAGGTGTGGGAAGGAAATCTTTCCCCTATGCTTGACTTAATTTATTCAACGAGGCTTTACTCGCCCACATTCTTCGTACCAAACTCATTGTGTCTGGGAGCCAGAAATGTTTTCTCTGCAAGTCAGCCTGGCAGGTGTTTAATTTCTCCCCCCTTCCCTGTGTGTATATGGCACAGATGTCACACAAGGATAATCAGGGTATATTTCATCGAATCAATTTCTCACTTAGGGTTGTTACTAAAGAGTAAAGTATTTGCCTTGTCTGACTGTAGCACGCAAAGGTTTGGTTGTCTGAGGGCTGAAGGGTTGGGGTCTATCTAAATGTCATCCAGGTGCACATATGCTTACCCTCATAATTTCTGGTGATGTACAGACTGCATAGTTTAATAGCCTCTTCTGGGTTTTCAACTTGTGCGCAGATGAAGCAAGTACAGCAATAAATACAATTTTCTTATCTCCACTTTTGCTACTAATTCTTTAGATTTGTTATGAGATTTTTTTACTTTCTTAAAATTTCAGCATACAGTTACTTATGTGTTACTCTGATGTCATTGAAATAACAAAAATCTACTCTTGTGTGTAGAAGAGGCTTGGAATTTTGCCTTGCCATTTTTTGAAAATCACTGGAAAAGTAACAGTAGGCATTTAAAATGGTAAAACATCCTTTAATGCTTGTTTTACGGTATTTGAATGCTCGAAGAATTTCTTACTATTTATTTCTTAATATTTGAACATATCTAAGTTTTTTTTTAATAAATATGTTCTTTTCAGCTTGTTTTTTTGAAAAAGCATTATCTTTTTTTTCTGGCTCTGATGTTTATGTTTTAATGATGAAAAATATAGGATCCTTTTTGCTTCATCTTCTTTCCCTCCATTGCTCCTTTTCTTTCCTCTAACTGCGACTCATTTGTTGTTTCTTCTGCAGTATATCTGTAGTTTCCACAGATGGTGTTGTACTGGAGAGATATTAAGAGCTAGAACTTGAGGATGCAGATAGAAGGAAATTGGAAAGTTCTAAAAACTTTAGATGTTTTTAGGCCATCAGCCCTGTGACAGCACATGATGCATTTTAAATTTCCTTCTGCTCTTTGTTGTTGAGTGTTTGGGCGTCTAGAAAAGTACTTATGGGAGATGGGTAAAGATGGGGTTTATTAGTTGACTGCATTAGAAGACAAGAATGTAAAGATGTTAGCAAGGCTGGACTCTGTCCTGTTTCTAGAGCTCTGTTGGCTTGAGCTCTGCTGGTTTCGAGAGAGAAGAAAGTGGAGGTAAATGGTAGGAAGGGCTGCGATGGCTGTTAAGAGGCAAACAGCTCAGGTCTTGGTGTGGTCTGGAACAGGCAGCCCAGAGAGGTGGTGGATGGAGTCTCTGTCTCTGGAGACGTTCAAAATCTGGCTGGACAAGTTCTTGTGCAATGTGCTCTAGGAGGTCCTGCTTTGGTGGGGGGTAGGGATTGGACTAGATGATCTCCAGAGGTCTCTTCCAACCCCACATCATTCTGTGATTCCGTGACTGAGGGTAACGAGTTCTGAAATCTCTGCTCAGTGCTTACGTAAGCCAAATAAAGACTGCATCTGCAGACTGTACTACTGCTTGAAGTTTCATTTTAGTGCATACAATAAGAAAACTTATATGGAAGGAAAAAATGAGTTTTAGAGTTTGAAATGTGGGTTTTCCTTATTGCTTTCCAGGTACCTCATAATTCTTGTAAATTAACTTACAAGGAGTGGTTATGCTCTACGCAGACTCACCTACTTGATTCTTGGTAGGGTTGGAATCTTTCTTGATGAATAAATAAATTTTTAACATTAGGTAAAAATTTCAAACTTGAATATTCTTTACTTGCAGAGAGGAAACCTGCTTGAGAAAGTGCCATGGGCTAATTGTTCCTTTAAATGTTGGTGACAAGCATATTAGTTTATGTGACAGCATTTTTATGGTATGTTGGATAGGTGGTGGATATTGCTTATACTGGGGCTTTTATTACTTTTGTAGTCTCTTCCCTAGAGAGATGTGTGTACAGGGTAACATCATAATTTTTACAGTTTTGTAATTTTTTTTTTCTTTTTAATGGATGATACATGGTATATATGTAAATGAGAAGTGAAAGCCCCGTGCCTTCTGTCTGGAATGGAAAATGTTGCAGTGGGTGATTGCTCTTGGTATCTCTGAAATTTTATTCCACAATCTTACTGATTTCTTTTTATTTATTTATTTTTTTTAAAGGAAAGGTGCTGTACAGGGAAGGGTTATCTTGGTTAAATGTAAGTTCCATTCAGGGGTGGAGTTGTGAATGACAGTCTTTATCCCAAAGAGTTATGTAGCCCTTCTAAGTGTCCTAAGGCCAGGTCATTGGGTGCCTAGAAAATAACAGATTTTAAGAGTGACTCATTGTGTTCTGGAAACACAGGGTAGGAAGCTGCAGCAGGTCAGATGTGTTCCTAAGCTGCTGTTAGTCAAAGGAGATGCTGGAGCATTCTTTACCCTGAGGTAGATAAGGACCAGTATTGCTGTGATCTTGCTGGAGAAGTCATGAAGGAAGGAAACCTGGGTCATAATCCTCTGGCATTCGGTGGAGTCTTCTCTCCCTGGTTCCAGACATTTTTTGGACAGTCTTCTTCTTGTAAAGGGTAACAGGCAGGGAAAAACACCATGGCTTCAGAAATAAAGTAGAGGTAGAGTCAGGAATGGAAATGGATTGTGCTTTTCTCTCCTGTGAAATCATGATCTTACAGTGGTGTAAGGAGTGTGTGGTTTCTGTTCCCTGGATCGCGGTGACACCCGTGGGTTGGGAGGTGAGTATGAGTTTGCAGGGAGGTGGCCTCGTGTCTGGGTTTCCTGAAGCAGCAAACACAGGTAGCATTATCTCACACAGCGATGCTCCACTCGTGTTGCAGACGTGCTGTACTATCTTACCAGCGCTGGAAATCTGTACTAAATTGTAAGCAGTGAGGCATTTTATTTTGTAAAATTCCTATCAGTCCATCTGAAAAAGAGAAGAGTGAAACTATGAAATTATGAACCAGGGTGACGAGTAATGGGAGGGATGGAGCTGGTTTTGGCCATTCCTGGACACACAATAGTCGACTTATTTGGATCAGTGAGCTTCATCAGAATTTCAGCTCTTTATTCTTGTAATGGATAACACCCCAAACTAACGGCTGTCAACACTCAGGTCCTGATATGGATCACCCTGAGGTGTCCTAAGATTCCTGCGTTCCTTGTGCAGCTGGAGAGCTGAGGTATAATGCCAATGAGATGTTCATTTCTCTGTCTGACTCCACAGGGAGTCTTAGGTAACATATAGGCCTTCTGCTACATCTGGTAGCATCTTCATGGAGATTAACAGTTTGCCAAGGATGTATCTACTGGATGTCCTGAAAGCCTCTCCTTTCATGCTCCTACTCCTGCTGTTGTCTGCTGCTGGGCCTTGAGCAATGTGTTTGTTGTAAGAATTTTGGTTTTCATCACGGTGTCCTTCCAGCTCACTAGAGTGAAGTGTGTCCCAGTGGGGGAACCATGAACCACTGCAGACAGACAGATGTCATAATCTTTCTGTCTTGCTAACCTCAACTGCAGTAGCACTTTTCTGGAGGGTATGGAACTGATAGGGAGAGCAAGGTGGTGTCTGGAAGTCTCTCTGATAGTTTCTCCATGTAATCACACCAGTGGTGGTGGAGGAGAGAAGAGCCTGATCTCGCCTGTTTTCAGCTGTATGCATTATTTAGCTTAGCTGATGTTTATAGAGCAATTTGAAAATANCTAAAAAATATATAAAGATATATAAAGAAATATATGAACATTGATTTGATGTTAATTTATACAATAGAAATCTTTCCCTGGTATACTTCTTACACTTTGGCCTGAGGAAGCAAGACATCACGCTTCAGGTGTAAGGTCTGTGTTCTTAAAACAAAGAAATTGTAGTTACATTCCAAATGTTCATGACCTTCGTACAGTAGTGTAGAAATCGCTGAGGATGTAGCAACAACTAATCTGGTATTTAGACTATGTTAAGACTTTTCTTCAACACAAAGATTATCTGGATTGCATTATTGCCTAATCCATTATGGGTTAAGCAGCCTTGACACTTAAGTAACGTGCAAATCTGTTTTCAGAAGTCTGTTCATGCATGCACTTCTCCTTAATCTTTAATTCAGGCTTCCTTTTAGATACAGATTTTGGCAGAACTTTCCTGTGCTTACTTTTAGCAGAATCCTCGGCCCATCTCTGAATCTGAAACATCTACTTGCTATTCAGTGAGAGTGAACAGTGTTTCTGTAGAACAGATCCCTCTCTCATGTTTTTAAACAGAGATACAGAGTCCACAGTCGCTTTGGGCAACTTGCTCCAACATTCAGCCACCCTCAAGTGAAAATTTTTCTTCCTTAGATCTAGTCTGACTTTCTAGTATTTCAGTTTGTCTATTGCATCATGTCTTACCCCCGTGCACCTCTGAGTAAAGCCTGGTTTACACCTTCCTATTCAATTTTTGCAGAATTTCTGTGGACAGAAAAAGTTTTGAGGATCTTCAGTGTTTGAGTCACTAAGTTATTTATAAAACATGGGACATTAATCTGATGAAAGAGAACATTTTTATTTTTTTAGATCCAACCTATTTTCTGTTCTAGACAGTTTTTTAGAGATGATGTAGCATTTCTATCAAATTTGTCAGGAAAGTGTCGTTATTCCAGCAGATGGTGGAAAATTTTGTGGACGACTTGCAGTTGGTTAATTGGAGTCAAAACCTTTTAGAAATACATCATCACTTCATAGACACTGTGTGTTAAGATTACTCTAGTCATGTTCTGCCCGTAGTTATGTGATAGTCCAATTGTCTGGAAGACAAAACTCAGTGTAAATCTGTCATATCTTAAAAGTTCTGATAACAGTCAGAAACGTTGTCTGCCAGACACAGCCAATGGTAACAAGGCAATAAAACTCCCCCTATACTTCCCATTTAGGATTGCTTGGTGTATTTCCTGGTATAAATATTATAACAGCTGGCACAAGTTCAAAGGAAATCTTGTGGTATTGTTCATAAACCCAGCAAATTTAAGAGGCTTTGATTTACTACTTAAGTGGGCATGTCTCCTTTTCCTTTTTAATTCTTCTTTACAATGTGCAAAAAGAGCCTAACTGAATTAAAGTTTGTCATTCCCCCCTCCCCCTTTTTTTTTTTCTTCCCTCCTCCCTCAGATTGCAGCTATTCTCAGGAAAAGAAAACTTGACTATTATTTGCACAAACTGGTACCTGAGATCTTGCAATCAACTTCCTTTCTGACAGCAAATGGGACCTTGTATATTGCTTGCTTTTGCATTCTAAGGTTGGTATCTTGTCCTAAAAATCAAATGCATAAAAATAGCTTTCCTATTACAACTTTGCAATTTACATAGTAATTTGTCTTTTTTTTTTTATAGTAGGCTTGTTTGTAATGGGTAGGAGTAATAAAAGCAACAGCTGAGTCATCATCTTCATTTCTGGTCTTATCACTTGAATATGAACCTTTTTTTTCCCTTCTTGTGTTTGTAATCTTTTATAAAACTAAACAAGTAAATGTNTCTGGGCATGCCTCGAGCTCCATTGCCCTTACACATACAGTTCATTCAGTTATTGTGAGCATTGTTTCTTCGGATGATTTGTGTGGTGTTGTTCATTGTTCTTTTCTATTTTTCACTTGGGAGTAGAATAGTTAAGAGAAGGGAAAGTAGAAATTGTTATTAGTCTGAAACTTATTGGAGAAGCTACAGAAATAAATTTTGAAATCTATATATAAATATCTAAAAAATATATAAAGATATATAAAGAAATATATGAACATTGATTTGATGTTAATTTATACAATAGAAATCTTTCCCTGGTATACTTCTTACACTTTGGCCTGAGGAAGCAAGACATCACGCTTCAGGTGTAAGGTCTGTGTTCTTAAAACAAAGAAATTGTAGTTACATTCCAAATGTTCATGACCTTCGTACAGTAGTGTAGAAATCGCTGAGGATGTAGCAACAACTAATCTGGTATTTAGACTATGTTAAGACTTTTCTTCAACACAAAGATTATCTGGATTGCATTATTGCCTAATCCATTATGGGTTAAGCAGCCTTGACACTTAAGTAACGTGCAAATCTGTTTTCAGAAGTCTGTTCATGCATGCACTTCTCCTTAATCTTTAATTCAGGCTTCCTTTTAGATACAGATTTTGGCAGAACTTTCCTGTGCTTACTTTTAGCAGAATCCTCGGCCCATCTCTGAATCTGAAACATCTACTTGCTATTCAGTGTGAGTGAACAGTGTTTCTGTAGAACAGATCCCTCTCTCATGTTTTTAAACAGAGATACAGAGTCCACAGTCGCTTTGGGCAACTTGCTCCAACATTCAGCCACCCTCAAGTGAAAATTTTTCTTCCTTAGATCTAGTCTGACTTTCTAGTATTTCAGTTTGTCTATTGCATCATGTCTTACCCCCGTGCACCTCTGAGTAAAGCCTGGTTTACACCTTCCTATTCAATTTTTGCAGAATTTCTGTGGACAGAAAAAGTTTTGAGGATCTTCAGTGTTTGAGTCACTAAGTTATTTATAAAACATGGGACATTAATCTGATGAAAGAGAACATTTTTATTTTTTTAGATCCAACCTATTTTCTGTTCTAGACAGTTTTTTAGAGATGATGTAGCATTTCTATCAAATTTGTCAGGAAAGTGTCGTTATTCCAGCAGATGGTGGAAAATTTTGTGGACGACTTGCAGTTGGTTAATTGGAGTCAAAACCTTTTAGAAATACATCATCACTTCATAGACACTGTGTGTTAAGATTACTCTAGTCATGTTCTGCCCGTAGTTATGTGATAGTCCAATTGTCTGGAAGACAAAACTCAGTGTAAATCTGTCATATCTTAAAAGTTCTGATAACAGTCAGAAACGTTGTCTGCCAGACACAGCCAATGGTAACAAGGCAATAAAACTCCCCCTATACTTCCCATTTAGGATTGCTTGGTGTATTTCCTGGTATAAATATTATAACAGCTGGCACAAGTTCAAAGGAAATCTTGTGGTATTGTTCATAAACCCAGCAAATTTAAGAGGCTTTGATTTACTACTTAAGTGGGCATGTCTCCTTTTCCTTTTTAATTCTTCTTTACAATGTGCAAAAAGAGCCTAACTGAATTAAAGTTTGTCATTCCCCCCTCCCCCTTTTTTTTTTTCTTCCCTCCTCCCTCAGATTGCAGCTATTCTCAGGAAAAGAAAACTTGACTATTATTTGCACAAACTGGTACCTGAGATCTTGCAATCAACTTCCTTTCTGACAGCAAATGGGACCTTGTATATTGCTTGCTTTTGCATTCTAAGGTTGGTATCTTGTCCTAAAAATGAAATGCATAAAAATAGCTTTCCTATTACAACTTTGCAATTTACATAGTAATTTGTCTTTTTTTTTTTATAGTAGGCTTGTTTGTAATGGGTAGGAGTAATAAAAGCAACAGCTGAGCCATCATCTTCATTTCTGGTCTTATCACTTGAATATGAACCTTTTTTTTCCCTTCTTGTGTTTGTAATCTTTTATAAAACTAAACAAGTAAATGTATTCACTTTTCTTCCTTTTCTCTGTTTTAGTTATTGTTGCAGGAAATTCAGCTATATTCTGGAGGGGAACTTAGAAGGCCTAATTTTTCTCTCATAGAGAGAATTGACATAATTCGATGTTGGTTTGTGTTTTCCTGATGCAGGGGCTGTGATGACTTCCATTTATCCTAAACTTGATGCAGCCATCCAAGTCTAAATCTGTACTTTCCTTATTTGTGGTCATAAATGAAGGAAATCCCAGCACAGCTTCTGGGCTTCTGTGAGATACAGACTTGCTCTTAGAAATGAGTACAAATGCCACTTCTGTGTTCTGAGCTGTTTCCAGTGTGTATTGCAAGTAACTGTCAGGATAGTTAAAAATTAAACTTTACTGTTTATGAACACGTTGATGTCCTAGATCTAAATGCATTTGTTGTAAGAGATGCTATACGTAGACTTGTAAAATCTATAGTAGCTATCAAATTTTGGTGGTTATCTGACAGTGCATTCAACAGCCCCTCTAAAAGTTAATCAAACCAATTATGCCCTAGAGGACTGTAAACTTCGCTTCAAAGCTGAGGGAGAAGGCAAAGATGAGGAGGAACTGGCTGAGGAGCCACGGAATGCTTTTTAAATAATCTGCAAAGTTCAAATTGAATTTTTAAGTAACAAGCTCTAAAGAATATTAATTTTTCTATCAATCTGAGTGATACTAATATTGACTTATCTTTGCACCTCTGAGCAAGGTAAGGTTTTCCTTATCTATCCTGCCGTATATTGGCCTGCAAATCTGCAGTGCCTTACTTGAGTGCTGTAGTTGGATGTTACTCTCTAAATGAAGCTGGTGTGGTTTTATTATTTCTGTCTGTTCCTCTTAAGAGAGGTTACTAGCCAACTAGCAGATCTATGACTATGCCTATGCCTGTGCTTGTAAATGAAGTGGATGAGAACTGACTCTGAAGCCCACTGGGATGGCATCGCTTTTGCTTACATGGAGCATAGCTGTCTAAAACTGGTTTTTACCTCCGAAAAAAAGCACATGGCCAGATGCAGACTGAGCAGTGGGAATGGTACTGAGTCCATGCGCTTTCCATGTTTCCCCTGAAGCACTCTTTAGACTGACCCAGGCCCAAACCATGCAAAGGACAATTCTAACAATTTAACGTGATGAGGGATACACATAAAATACTTATCACCCTCCTGTTCTTCTAGCTGTGCAGCAGGGTAACCAACCAACATCTTAAGAGATATATGTGCATTTTCTGTTGCAGAGAGGTGCCCGTGAAGTGGTGTTGCCTCCAGTGGAATCTCTGCTAGTTAGGGTCTCTGCAGACTGCCCACCACCCGAAATTGTAGGACTTGAAAATAAAAAAAAACATCAGCCTCTTGGCTGGGGTGTCAGTTTGGGCTGGTGAACTGAAATCACAAATAGAGGCAAAAGAAGAAAGTATTCAGGAAGCCTTATGATTTACATCTGTTGTAGTATATGAAAGTCCAATTATAAGGAGTATTTAGCAGCTTTTTGGACAGGAATAAAATTCAGAGCCTCAGCAATTAAGTGAATGGGATAGGAATAGCAAGAGCTATTAAATGACATTTCAGATAAACAGTAGATAATATGATTATTGGAGAAGTCCAATCTTCCAAATTTACTGGTGTTCTTTGAAGGAAAAATATATACGTTAGGATGATCTTATTGGCGCATTATACATGAATTCTCAAATGATACTGAAGAGATTACGTCTTAGGACTCTTCAGAAGAAATATCTGTTGTACTTCAGGAGCTAGGAAATGATTATCAAGTACTTTAAATATGTGAACCTAAACAAGGGATAAATAATCAGTTTTCGTAATAGGATGAGTTTGACAGTACTGTTCGTGCTCTGTCCTTTCTTCTGGATATACCTAAAGAATCTGGAAAAAAGAAGTGAAGAACAGTGTGAGAGATTATATGAGATTATTTAGGATACAGAAATCTAAAACTGGCTCACATCCATTTCAGAAAGATGTGTTGATTAAAATCACTTCTGAGATTTGACAGAGAGAAGTGAAAAGTAATGCATCGGGAGGAAAAGAGCATCCCTGTGCTTACACAGGGACGGGCTTTAGCCTGGCTACTAGTGATCAGGAGGGCGTTTGAGAATCGTCATGGACAGGTTCTTTGAATACGTCAGTTCAGTACTTGAATATGGTCAAGGAGCTGAGTAAGTGTTATTTGGGAAGAAAAATGAGAACAAGCCAGAAAGCTGTGACATCTATGTGACATCTTTACAAGTTGAGTAGTTGAGTGCTACTCTTTTTTTTTTAAGAGCCTCTCTTAAGATCATAATGTTGACAAGTCCTTCACTTGGAATGTACTTACTATCAACATTGTCTTGCAGCTTGAGCCATGTAGCTTCCTTGAATTTATTACTCTGTGTAGTAAAGGCAGTGTACTGCCTTCAGCAGCCCCCGAGAGCAAGAGCATTTTCCAGCCCAGAATGCGGTTTGGTATCATATGTTTTAATCCATTAAAGAAATACTGATACCTTTCTGGTGTTCTGAATCACTGTGGCCCTCAGTATTTATGAGCTCTGTTTGCAAGAATGCAAAGAGATTGTCTGAGGCTGTGGAGACCTGGATGTTCTAGATTTGATTCTAGAATAGTAGTGAGAAATGGGATGAGGTAGATCTGTATAATAGGATGCATGCTGCAATTTTTATACCTTTTTTGCAAAATTTGTCCAGCAAGCCCCGTGCAGTTGACTGATCTTACCCTCCATGAGTTCTACACCAAAGCAACAGATCCAAGGGTTTGTAGCTGAACCTGGTAACGCCATATTTACCTGCACAATTCCTGGTATGAGAAGAGCTACCCATTTGCTGCTTCTGTAGCACCAAGGAAGAGATATGTTGGCCGGCAGATAGGGTGTCCTGGACGAAGGGTCTACTTCTTTTGTTCATACCTTTACCAAAGTCTCACTGGGTCTTTAGTCACTGTGCATACTGAAAATACATCATGCAGTAACAATTAATTGTCAGATAGAAGTCTGGCTCGTGCTAGTATTTCTTTTTGATGCTCTCGTAGCATTTGCTTCCTTTCACCTAGGGGAAAACCACCAAAATTGAAACCACTGCAAATATTTCAGGGATCATTGAATCATAGAATGGTTTGGGTCAGAAGAGATCTTTAAAGGTCATCTAGTTTCAACTAATCAGGTTCCTCAGAGCCCCATCCAACCTGACCTTCAGTGTCTCCAGGGATGGGGCATCTACCAACTCTCTGGGCAACATGGGCCAGTGTTTCAGCACTGCCAATGTAAAAAATTTCTTTCTTGTATTTAGTGTAAATCTTTCCTCTTTCAGTTTAAAGCTATTACCCCTGGTCCTGTCGTTACACTTCCTGATAAACTGCCCCTCCTCATCTCTCCTATAGGCCCCTTTTACTGAAAAGCCAGTGTAAGGCCTCCCTGGAGCCTTCTCTTCTCCAGACCAAACAACTCCAGCTCTCTCAGCTCGTTCTCATAGGAGAGGTGCTCTAGTCCTCTGATCATCTTCGTGACCTCCTCTGGACCTGTTCAATCAGGTCCATGCCCTTCTTATGTTGGGGGCCCCAGAGCTGGATGCAATACTGTAGGTGGGGTTCTGTCAGAGTGGAGTTAGAGGGATGTAAAACTTCAGGCAAGAAAGGGCAAATAAAATAGTATCAGGCATAATTTAATACTCTCACCATGTCATAGGTGGGCAAAATCTCAGAAACATCTAAATCAAGTATCAGCAATGACTTAGGCTGTGGATAGATGTTCTCATTCTAGAAGGAATCACCAAGCTAAGTTGGCTGACTTGTCTTTTTTCCCTTCCCTTTTTCCCTTGAAGTGAATGAGGGAATATGTGCAGGCTGCCCTGTTGGCAGAGCAGTGGGGGTGAGGAGCTTAGTTACAGATGTGTGACAGGCCAACTGGGGGTTGTAATCTCCTCTGCTGGTGAGATCCAGAGGACTACATCTGTCTGTGCTCAAGATAGAAGTGGTAGGCTCCACGGCTGACAAGCATTACATCTCTTCAATGAAAGGTGTGATTCCTTTTTTTTGGGTTTTCAGTTTTATTAAATGCAAAACCTCAAGAAGACATGAGGGTTTTTTTAGTCTAGGAACTAGAATAATTAAGCTGGTCCATGTACAGCTTTACATTAGCTTGCTTAATTAAATTCAAACTTATGTATCAATCAGCCTTTGAGTTTTGGATGTAGTTACATGTTGAGGAGTTAGATGCATAACCTGAAAGAACTCTCACTCTGATTTCAAACCATAGCCCATGTGAAAATAACCATGCAAACAATAACAAAAGCTTGTTTTCATTTACTTTGGCAGAAGTTTAAATGTTTCACTTACTGATTGGACATTTTAATTTGTTTTATTGTGTAAAATCTGTTACTGTTGTTTCCGAATTTTTATCAAACCAAAGATGTAAGTATTTGTACAGGGATTCTGAACCATGCCAAAAGAACAAATTCTTGTTTCTTTCCCACAGAGGAGACATTTGTTCTGTTGTTCTGTTACTTAACAGGTGTGTCTGGTAAGATGTGTTCATAGTTATTAAGATGTTTAAAATGGCTTCTCTGAAACTTCATACAGTAATTGCTTTCCAAGAGAGTCCTAATAATGAACTTTAGCTCCTGCAGCATTTGGCATTGTCATCCTGAGAAATTATCCTTCAGCAGGCGTGGGAATGAGCCGTGTGTGTAATTGCCATTACATCACTTGCTGCTGATACACTGGCTCTATTTTCACTTATGAACATAAGCTGGCATTGCTCGCTGGTAATGTTATTTTTGCAGGAGAGGTATGAAATGAGGCTAATCGGGCCTTTTACAGGAAGAATGAAAGTGGGCTAATCGTTGGATGATGTTGATTAATTATCTTTGTTCTCCCTTCTGTGTTGGCAACATGAAATTTTATCTAAGCAAATTTCCTTTTCTACCCTATGTTTGCCATTTTTGTTGTTGTATTTTGTTCACTGTGTTTTTTAGGAGGGTAGACTCCATTGTAACAATCTCTTTTCCTGAACTGGTAGTGCTTATCAGCTGAGCAACTGTGGGGTAATTGAAGTATGTTTATTATCGTGCTATCAAATTTAATGATTGCCTGACTGTTGTTTGCTTCTGTGATCAACCTGAATTAGTTTGAAGGTGCAGGTGTCGTGAACAGACCAAATGTGGTTGGTGCTGTGGTTGTGTCTGACAACACAACAGCACCTTTGTTCCTGTTTTCCTCCTTAACACTGACTGATTTATAGTTTTCTTAGGTTTTTGTAACTTGTGAACTATTTTTTTCAACTTTATTGTTGGCAGAATTTTGATAGTTGAAATTGTGTGGACTCCTTGAGCGAAGTCCAGAACTCATTGCAAAAAAATGAGAGCTTTCCCACCTTAATGGAACTGGGATGCCACCATTGCTTCCAGTCTCGTAACAGAGATTGGTTCCTTGACTTACTGTAAATGAGTGGTTTGCTGGTTTTAGCATCACTTGACCAGCTGCTTTGGAATGTGATATATATTACTATAATTTGCTTTGATTTCTGGCTCACCTGATTACATCCCTGCCTTCCACAAGGCACATCTTCCTGAAGATGTATTTGGACAAGTAGCAGAGAGAGGAACAACTATACGTTCATTTAGAAGATTCTTCTGTGATTAATATCTGCAATTTTCCAGAAACATCTCTTGAAAGTACTGTTGGTTTTTTTGAAGCAAAGTAGTCCTTTAAATGAAATTTATATATTAATGAAATATTTCAGGTGTTTAATGTATATGAAGCACTTCAGGAACCTTAAATTTACCCTAAAGTTACTAAATTACTGAGAACTATCCAACTGTAAAAAATTTAATGATTGCTATTTATTTGTAAGTATTGATTAATGTAAAGGGACAAAATTGATCTTAATAAAGCGTGTATAAATTTATGATAAAGGTAAAATACGGTTTTGTACGTGTTTGGTTGCTTTGCATGTAATATGTATACAAATTGTATTTTCAGGAAGATACTTGGAAAATTCTACTTTTGGTCTCCTGGCTTTGGTGCTGCTTTACCTGCTTCTTACATGGCTATTCTCATCGAAAGAAAAAGCAGGTATGATTTGTGTTTATGGATTTTCAGTTTTGTATAATAATATTTCTTGGTTTTGGGCATTTGACGATTGATGTTTGACAATTCAGTGGTTTTGTTTCAGAAAGCTGGAATTGTACTTCATTTGAAATAGTGTCTTTTGCAACCTTAGATTTAAATCTAGAGAGCTACAGTGATAAAGCACTTCACAAACATTCAGTTTTTTGTTTGTGGTTTGTTTTTCTTGTTTTAATGTGTAGTTGGGTTGCTGTGGATTTCCTGATGAATCACAGATTCACAGAGTTGTCTAGATTGCAAGGGACCTTTAAGACCATCTAGTCTGACCATCAACCTAACTCTGATAAAACTTCATCACTAAACCACGTCACTAAGGACTATGTCAGACTGTCTTGTGAATACCTTCAGGGATGGTGCCTCGACCACTTCCCTGGGCAGAAAGTTTGATTAAAGTTTGAAGTTTGGTTGCCCAGGATTTCCTGATAAAGCTGTGTGTTTCTTTGGTTTATGGGTTAGGTTTTGGTTGTTTTTTTTTTTTTTTTTAAGTGTAATTTAGATAATGTTTGTGATTAGTCACAGGGAAAGGGCCTTCTAAGGAAAGTTGCTGATGACTAGGGTTAATGTGACATTAGTTAAGATAGAGAAGTAGTAGGGTGTTGTGAAAAAAAGCCCCAACTGACTGGAAGAGCTGAAGTAATCCAAATTAGATGAAAAGTAATGATACAGAAAGCAAAGCCTTTCACTTAAGGAAAGATGCTGAAGTTCAGTTATCAACGGAAAATCTGTTATGAAAGCGTGAAGAGAGCAGGGGCAGAGAGCTGTGAGTGATCCAAGGACAGCTGAAAGCTGCCGTTTGTCATGTGGCCATGAAAGGTGGCAGCTGAAACCCTGGGCTGTAAGGTTTTGGTGTTTTGAAATTTATCTTATATTGGTAGCTTGTACTGATAGTGAAAGTTATAATACCTAATTACTTCAGTATGGAATGAGGTGCTTTAGTCACCTAGTTAGTGGGCTTTATTCAACATACAGAAGGTGACAAAAGGGTGATACAAGGGTGATCAGTTTAAAAGATGATGGGGGGTTTGACTACTGGAGATGATGTGAAGGTTTTTGGGTTACTATGAATATCTGAAACTATCTTAAAAAGTCATTTCAAAATAACAGCCAATATGTATACATCGTGTTGTTGACTGACTGTCAAGCCCAATTCCTAAACTTCAGTGATGGAGTCAGCAAAGTTCAGGCCAAGTAAGACTTTAGGTAAGACTGTCAAAGTTCTGTGATTTTAATAAAAATTGCTTTGCCCATTGTTTTTGAATATTGAGTCTGTGTAAGAAGACCTCACCTTTCAGTAGTAACTCCTAAATCACTTTCTTTAACTGTAGAGAAAATAATTGTAATCAAGTTACTAAGTAAGTTAATTATCTTTTAAATGTCCTTTCCAGCTGACTGCTGTTCATCTTGCTGCAATTGCTTCCCAAGAGGGTGGATACCTTGTGGTAGAACTTTGTCTAGTTTCTTGGACTCCAGCACTGTCATTGGCATCTGTGTTTCCTTCTTTTGCTGAGGGCAAATGCATTTTCTCCCTCTGATCAGGGACAGCACTAGCTGAGCTTTTCCTGCAGACCTGTTGCAGCGTGAGCATTTGGTGTGTCAGACTTCCAATATTTCTACACAACATTAAAAGGGGAAGAAATCGGGCTGGTTGTCCGTCTCTGAGTTTCTTGTAGCTTTCAGAGCATTTGTGAGGCAAGAGGTGCAACTTTGTGAGCCCAAACTCATGCAAGGTTTTTGTTTAACAGTGGAACAGCTCTGAAAAACTTGCAAGTGGGTGATTGTTAAGTTTTGGAAAGAGAGTAAGGCAAATAAATTTGATGTCAAACGTGGGATTTCTAAAAGTCTTGGTGGCAATATGTGAAAGCTTTGACACGTTAACAGGCTCCTATTTAACATTTGAAATTTGAAAGAAAAGAAAGTTGAAGTAGAGTTGTTTGAAAATGGCAAATGGGGGTTGGTACAGTGTGTATGTAAAGAATAATGCTGACAAACTTAATTCCTAGAAGTTTATTCTCTTTTCTGTCTGTATCCAAAATGTAAGATATTTTGTATAAAAAGCTCACATTGTGTCGCATCAGGTAAAATGTAAAAAGGCAGTGTTGGTATTGCACTGTAACATGTACAGCTGAAAATGTGGGGTCATTGTTATAAATGGGAAAAAAAATGTTCAATGTCATCAAAAGGTAGTTGAAAGTTAAGTTTTTTTTTAAAAATACGAGGCTGTTTGGTGTTATCCAATGCTGGTGTGTATCAGGTGTTGGTGTTATCAGATGCCAACTGTGTATAATGTGTGAAGTGCTGCTGCTGACAGGCTTAGTGAAATACGACTTTCTGATTTCACATCTGTTTGCTTCTTAGCTTCTGTTACAGGCAAAATCAAGTTTTAATAGACTGGTGGTCTTGATGTTTCTCATAGAGAAGCAGTGGCATTTTCAGTCGTATCCTGAGTAGCTTAAAACAAAGTGTATTGAAAAATCAGGGAGGTGGGAAAAAGTCCTGTTTTGAGTTCATAAACATATCTCTAGCCCTTTATATTGCTACTAGCAGCTGGCAGCAACATCAAATTTAATCACTTAATCTCTTCCCAAGTGGATACCCTATTTTAAGTACCACACTGGCATTTGCTTGCACAGCATCCCTGTCAGTCCTGGACTTGGGAACAGCAGGCTTGTAAATCAGATTTTCTTCTGAGCGTTGCTGTTTGTGTGCCAGCCTTGTATGTTTTATAATTCATAGAGGAGAATGGGGAAAAAGAGTTGGATAGCTTGTCTAGACACTAAATGATCTTGAGGAGAACGGTTTCTAATGTGTTACAGAACTAGTTTGTGTCTGTGTAATATGTAATTGCAAATTTGCATGGCGTTGGCAGTGAGAAGGGGAGGTGACACTGCATAGAAACTTCAAAGTCACTCAGGAAATGGTCTGCATTACATTGTGCCGCTACTGGTCTATAAAGGTACAGACTGTGTGTTAGTATGGCCATGTGTATTCTGTTTGGCAGTTATAAAATATGGTTATCCTGTCTATGAAAACTAGTTTATTAGGATCTGTGGAAAGGGCCAAGGAATAAAAATAGTTGTAAACTTCATGTAGATGTACCTATAAATGTTCTCTGAGATTACTGGAAAAGAACTAGTCACATTATTATGATTTGAGTAATGTTTTGATAAGAAATATTTCTTCGATAATAACTGAATGTAGATGCATAAACATGGAGATTATGTGTTTGTAAAGTGCAGATTAATTACCTTTAGTCCTCTACTTCTGTAGGAATAACTCAGAAATTTTCCCTTCTCCTGATGGTCCCAAGCAGTGTGGGTTGCCTGTTAGGGTTAGGAGGAAGCATCTTTGCTGGCCAATGCAGAATTTAGAAGTGACAATCTGACATCTCTTACTCACGCAGCTTGTCTATGTTTGGTGCTCTGAGAAGTGCTGAGAGGGTGCAGAGTTAAGTTCCAGCTGATTTTGACTGTACGTTATCTCATAAAGTATAGATCTTTTTAATAGTTGTTAGTGCTAGTCCTGCCATGTTATTTCTTTGTATTTCTGGCTCTGGAAGAGGTGTTAAAAATGAGAATTGAAAAAAAAATAATAGTGTAAGGGTTACTAGTGTTACTGTGTGTTTTCACAGGCAAGGAAAATGTTCTTGCAAATAAGGAAAGTATTCCCTTTTTCCAGACAAATGCACCAGTTCATTAAAATGTATGTTTTTGTAATTCCTTTTGATTATTTGACTGTGACTTCAACACTTGAGGTACTCTGTATGTATGTATTGTCATAATAACTATGGCTGTAATAAGTAAGCTTCTAACAGGTGCACTTGCTCAGGTATATTTAAAAGAACATCATTTTCTTTATGTTTTCACCTTTTTAACATATTCAAGAAAAACATGCAATTCTTTTGTCACAGAATTTGTTTTTGTAGTGTTAGATATTAAAATGTGTAGTAATGTCTCCTCAAAAATAGAGTTGGGACTTGCTTACATGAATTTGATTTAAGCTTGTGGAGGAAATCCTTGCGTGAGGTACGTGGCTTTGACCGACAGACAAGGTGCTACCTTGTTCTAGAAGCACTGAGACTGCTAGAAGGCAAGGAAGTAACTGAATATACTTGTTAAAATTGTTGTGAATGAAGCTGTTGAAAAGGGATTTGAGGCTTGGCTGAAGCCAGCCTGTTCCTGGAAACCTGATTAGATCAGTTGTACCTTACTGATTTCTAAGGCAAAGAAGTCTGATAGCTCAGCGAGGAGCCCCTATTTAAGACCTCTGTGGTTACTGTCAAGGAAAAGAATGACATTTTTTTTAAAGTGTTTTGTAAATGAGCTCATGTTTCAAAACCATTTAAGTTGCATTTTGCTAATAACTAAATGACAAACTTTAGTTTGCTGGACTCTTGTTCAAAGAATAATGTATTAGTGAGTTTCAAGAGCTACAGCTAAAGCTTTAAGAAGGGCCACAGTTTTACTAAAGTTAATTGTCTTGCTGTCTGGCTAACCTCCCCCCCACACCCTTTGTAAGTAATTAAGCCAAAAAAAAGTTTAATTACCGCCACCTAAAAGTTCTGTGGCAGTTCTGAGGGGACCCTTCTGGGATCTCCCCCTGTTCCCCCCTTTAGGCTGCATGAATGTTTACATACTGGCTGTTAACATTATAGCGGCGCCTGTCTCGTTGCTCCAGTTGTGATTGTGTCACTGATGGTAGTATAAAACTTGAGATTTAGGGCTTTTATAATTTGGTTGTAAAATCTTGCTCTGGGCAACTATTGGCAACGTGTTTTCAGCTGAAAACTTGAGGTGTTTCTCATAAAGAAAATTCAGTATACTGGACTCAGAAAAATAGTTAAAGCATGTGCTTTTAAAAAGTGATATAGTGCAACAGTGCACGTTGCAGAGAGCATCCATAGGTACACATATGTATTCTTGAAAGCAAAATTATTACTATGTATTGCTTAGAAAAGTGGCAGAAACACTTGTGTAAGAATAATGTGGAACTTTTAGACTCCGTGTTTTTCTCCTGATGAAACATTCAGTTGTTAAAGTTACTTGCTTGCAATAACTGCCATTGGCCTAAATACATTATAAAGGAAGGATATGGCAGCATAGTAATGGTAAAAAGTATGCACTGGTAATAAATACAGTGTTTTTATAAGCTTTCCATTCAAATACGAATTTGAATGGACAAACACTATAGTATTTCTGTATAGTATATATTTCTGTATAGTAGTACAGTATATTTAGACTTGAGGTGACAATTTCCTTATTCAAAATGCTTTAGTTGTTCTGTTTGCGGTTGTATTTTAGGGAAACCTATAAATCACCAGTATGTGGAGGGGTGTGAGTGATCAAAACAAGTAAACAAACTCTCTTAAAGCAGTAAGTGTTTTTGCAAGTTGTAGTCTTAATTGCTACAGGTAAGAAACTGAGAGCACAAGCTACACTGAAGGATGAGAAATCATCTCTGCACTCTTAAGTTTTCCTACAGTCAGTCTCTATCACACCTGCCCTTTGCTCCTTGTGATTATGTTGGTATATATAATCCTTATAGTTCTGTGTGCTTTTTTAAAAGAAGTGGTTGCCATCAACACTTCAACATTTCTAACCATTCGAAATGTGTGTTTCCGTTTCATACCAGTCGCTTCTTCCCCATCAGTTGAGTGAATCACCATTGTGTGTCTCTGTTACAAAGGCAGTCTGGATAACTGTCCTAAGCTAGATTTCATCCACTTCAGATGGCAAAAGGTTGGGAAGATGAACCCTATTCTTATGACCAGAGCAAGAAAGATCCTTGGGGATCATTGATTCCAGTCCCATACATTTATAGGCAATCCCTCCAGGTTATAAACTAACCGGGCTTCTGAAAAGCTGTAACAATGTCTGCAGAAACGTTCAGCAACCAAATTTTGTGGAATTTTCGGCCTGCAGCATTCCAGCGTTGAAAAAAATTTGGTCCAGCTTGTTTGTGTGGTCCTTGAAGTCTTGCACAAGATGGAAGAGCAGCTGTAATTACATAGTCAACAAGCCATTTTCTGGGATAACACAGGCAGGTGGAGTGAAAATGCTGGCAGGTTCTATGTAATATATATATATGTAGAACCATAGAATGGTTCAGGTTGGAAGGGACCTTAAAGATCATCAAGGTCCAACCCCCCTGCCATTGGCAGGGACACCTCCCATCAGACCAGGTTGCTCAAAGCCCCATCCAGCCTGGCCTTGAACACTTCCATGGATGGAGCAGTCACAACTTCCCTGGGCAACCCGTTCCAGTGTCTCACCACCCTCACAGTAAAAAAAGTCTTTCTAGTATTTAATGTCTATCTCCCCTCTTCCAATTTAAAGCTGTTACCCCTTGTCCTGTCACTCCACTTCCTGACAAAGGGTCCCTCTCCATCTCTCCTGAAGGCTGCTCTAAGGTCTCCCCAGAGCCTTCTCTTCTCCAGGCTGAACAACTCCAGCTCCCTCAGCCTGTCTTCATAGGACAGATGCCCCAGCCCTCTGATGTCTTTGTGACTCTGGAGCTGCTGGAAAATGTGTGGCAGACACCTGGGTGGGTCTGTACAGATTGGGTTTGTTCTCTCTTGGTGGTGTTAGGGTCAGGGCTGAGCTGGATCACGCGGGACTATTTGGTTGCATTTGCTCAGTGGTCTCCTTTTCTCTGAGTTTCAGGAGGATATACCAGTGTAGGCCCAGCACCAGCCATGAGGTTACTTTATAAATAATAATACAAAGACATCCCAGACAGCACCCATTAAGCTCTGGGCTCTGTCTGTTCACGTGAGCCCAGTCTGGATAGAAAAAGGGCAGTGCTAAGGTCAAGCTACAAGCTCTGATGGATCCCAGGTGACTCTGTGTAGCTGGCTCTTCTTGTGCTGCTTCATGACTAGTACGTTAAAGGTTATTTTTTTTTTTTTAATATTCTAAGGAACCCTTTTGGCAAATACATTTTTTTGAAATACTCACTCTGTAGGCTGAAAGCCAAGTAAAAGTGATTTAGTCATCTGAGTATAATTTTGTATTCTGTTTTTTTCATCATTGACCCCCAAAACCCACAGAAGAAACTTACAGTCCTATTGAAATGCCTACATAGAAAATGTTAAAATTCAGGCTGCTGCTGAACATTGGACTATTCTGCAAGTCTGACTTGGATTCCAACGGCACAAACAGTGGATTAATTACTCTGTTCTGTCTGCTCAGCAGTAGCATCCAGGAGACGCTCATTTGCACTTCCTTGGTTTAAGGAAACACTTAATCCATCTTCTGGGGCTGAATGCTTGTGTGCAATGTGCTGCTCCCAGGGGGCAATAATAAATATTCTGCCAGTATAGAATAAACTTCAGATGCTGCCTGGGTGAGCTGGCTGTAGTGCTGGCTGATGTGGCAATGAAAAGCTTGACATTTACCTGGCGAGATAACTTCTGAGCCAACCACCCCTCTGATGGAATGGCTGAAAGCCTTTGAGGGAACTGGTCCGTGATACCTTCCTCAGATCTGCTTGTAGATAGTGGTTTTAGATAGTACAGATGTGAGGATGTTTCCATGTGAGCCACACCTGTAAACCCTGCTAACGAGGCACCTCTTTCCTCCTTGCTCCCAAGGAATTAACGTTGTTGTTAGCTCCTGCAGCAGGAAAAGTGTCGAGGTAGAAACCTAGGATGGTTGTGATTTGCTATATATAGCCACGTGAGGGTTTTCTGTGGTTAAACATCTTGCTTCCCCTTCCTGCCCTTTTCCCTCCACATCCCGGGACAGAAAATGACACGTTTTTATTTCCTTTACTAAGTTTTATGGATTGCATTTGTAAGCAGATGACCTCCGCTCCAGATTAAAACTTTTTGATAAAGTATGTGTTTGGCATTAAAACCTTCTCCTAAAGATGGTCTGTCTTAAAAGCAGGAAGAAGAGACTGCGCAGCGTTAAAGGCATAAAGCAGGTCTCATGAATTTGGGCCAGTACCTGTCATCGCAATCCAGACTGAAACAATATGGACTGTCTGGTAGTACAGCATCATTTTGTCTACTTGAAGGAATTTGTATGTGCTCCATTTTGCATCATCAAAGATAAGGCTTTCCTTTTAAGGTCTTCTTCAGTGTCTGTTATTCATTCCTTGTGAGCAGCAGACTGAGGAAAGCAAAAATGTTCTAATATCAACTGTTGGCATTTTGGATCTTTGAGTTTAAAGTTAGAAAACAATAGGTTCAAACTGGATTTGCCAATAGCTTATTTCTGTCTTTCACGGAATCATAGAATGGTTAGAGTTGGAAGGGACCTTAAAGACCATCAAGTTCCAACCCTCCTGCCATGGGCAGGGGCACCTCCCATCAGACCAGGTTGCTCAAAGCCCCATCCAGCCTGGCCTTGAACCCCTCCAGGGATGGAGCATCCACAGCTTCTCTGGGCAACCTGTTCCAGGGTGTCACCACCCTCACAGGAAAGAAATCAGTTGGCGACATGTCACACTAACTGTCTGTAGTATCCAGCACAGTTCATCATTGAATACTGATGATTTTCCTGCCAGAAATGGACTTCTTGGGCAATAAGGATTTGTTGAAATGACTCTTGGTTAATCTTTTAGTATGGCTTGCCCACCTTTCTAAAGGAGGTTTACATTGGCTTCTGACACTGCTGTTCCTTGGGATTCCTTGTGTTCCAGGCCTTTATGGATGTAGGCACACTCTTAACAGCATTAATCAACCTCCTGCACAGATAATTCATGGTTCCATTTGATGCCTGGTTTTAATATGACTTAATATGCTGTCATTGGGGTTTTAAAGGAGAAAAAAATGCAAATGGCAACGCTGGACGTTGCCAAGTCTTAACTCCGTACGCTCTTCCTGTTGGAATAGCTGGTCTGGGGTTTCTGAACGCAAAGGGCACGTAGAAGTTAGTTGCACCATGTGAAAAACTGCAAAAGCCTTCTATTAAACTTGGATTGTTTTGGGTTTTTTTTTTGTTGTTAGCTTTTTTTTTTTTTACATCAGGTATTTTTTAACCAGTGCAATCCTATCACAAACGTAATCATTAAAACATTATGAGTGTAAAGAGAAAATTGGCTCTAAATGTGCAACCAAGACAATAGCTGTTAGTTTGACAGCCTTTAAAAAAAGCATTAGGCTGCTTAAGTCTTTTGAAATGGATGAAAAAAAATTGAGTGGCTTATAAAAAAAAAAAAAATCTCAAATTGGCCACAGAATAAGACTTGGGGAGAGAAAGGCAGCTCTTTCAGGGGGCTTCTTTGGCAAACAGCTCCAGAGACTTCCACCAGGGTGCTGTGGGCTGGGTTTGGGATGCACAGGTTGGGTGTGGGTGAATGGCTCTTAACCCAAGAAGGACTTGGAGGGTAGAGGCCGAGGAGAACGGGTTGAATACAGGATGAATTTCTACTGGTGCTGGGAAACCCCAAGCTGTCTGCTAGAGTAGTAGCCTTATGTGAGCATTTTCTTCTCCTTCTTCCTGTCCTCCTCACGTCCCAAATATACCGAGTACGCGTCCAAGGCCAGTCAGTATTGCACATCCTTCCAGTACCGAAAAGGAGCCTATAGGAGAGACAGAGAGGGATTCTTTATCAAGGAGTGTAGTTGATAGTATGAGGGGTAATGGTTTTAAACTGAAAGAGGGGAGATTTAGATTAGATGCTAGAAGGAGATTCTTTACTGTGAGGGTGGTGAGGCACCGGAACAGGCTGCCCAAAGAACTTGTGGATGCCTCATCCATGGGAGTGTTCAAGGCCAGGCTGGATGGGGCTTTGAGCAATCTGGTCTGGTGGGAGGTGTCCCTGCCCATGGCAGGGGGGATTGCACCTTGATGATCTTTAAGGTGCCTTCCAACCTGAACCATTCTGTGATTCCATGAGCTCCGCAACTCTGAGATTTCTGTGCCCTCTGTCTTGTTGGTCTTCCTAATTTTTATTGACAATTCTACCCATTATGTCATCTTTTTGCTATGAAGCAGTAGTGATTGCCAGCAAAACATATAGAAGCAGTGACCTGCTGCTGCTAAGGATCCCCAAGGCAGTTGTGCTCAAAAAGAGAATATTTGCTGTTGTGCCCTACACACAGACCTTCCAGGCAGAGTGGCCAACCAGCACATGTTCTTTCCCGATTAAGAATGTGCCCAGAAAAGAACTGAGTGTTTTCCCTTTGACTGACTGAGCTGATTAAAACCAATTCTGTGTTCCTATCAACAGTCCAAAGAAATTGTTATTTGGGGGCCTTATTTAGCACTAGATAGGCCTTCTATACCAAGAATGTTAATAATTAAAAAAAATTGCTGGAAATCCTTAATTTCTTTTTCTGAGGTTTGATTAATTTGTTATTCTTCTGCTATCTGCTAGTCAATCCTTTTATGAAACTAATAAGCCTTTTGGAATTTGATTTTTATCTCTTCATGGAATCTTGTGAGGTTAAATCACACTCTAATTAAGAGTTTTTTTTCCCCCCTCTGTAGGTCAGCCTTTGTTTTGACTCTGTTGGCACCACAGAGAAACTGGGAGAGAAGGAAGAGGGAGGGAATGTTGGAAGAAAACCTGTATAAAGTATATAACAGTTAAAAAATTAAACCCTAGGTGATAACTTGTGTTGCACTAGCTGGAAACTCTTAAGAATTATTGGCACTAATTTAATGGGAACATATTGCTGTAGATACATTTTCTTTTTGGCTACTTTCCCTTTCCAGTTTTCTCATACCCTTTCTTTGGCATGTGTTCAAATCATGAACCGTGTTGAGTTTATTTTCTTTCCTTTTAAGAACAATAATTTCTGACTATTTGCAAGAAACTATTTTACTTAACATCTAATGTGCTCAAAGCAAGTGTTACTGCTTTGCCGTTTTGAGCAACTTCAAGTTCCCCAACCTGTAAAGTGCCCGTTTCCTATTTCAAACAACCAACATTTTGAAATAGAAAATTCCTTTAAAAAAAACCCAGGGGGTCATGCGTCCTTAAACTGTATATCTTTGACATGAAGTTGTGTGCCTGAATATTATCTTCGTGTGAAAGACTTGCTACTGGTATTTACTAAGCTCAAAAAATAATAGTTTTCTTTTGGAAAACTTACTGCTTGGGTCTGTTTTCATAATTTTCAACATTATTTGGAAAGCTTATCTGTTCCTGCTGATTTTAAGTGAACTTTTGCACCAGGATTTTGCTGCTGGCCTCCAGCTGTCAGTAGGAAATTGGTGGGTGTGAGAGATTAACGATACCCTAAACATAATCTGTAGTATTTGTGTTATTACAGGGATGCAATCGCAACTCCAGATCTGTAGTTGGTTGCCTTGGTGTCAAGCTGCTGTAGACCAGAAAAAAACCCAAACCCTCTTGATATTGACCTTTTTCTTTTCAGGGCAAAACTGTGATTTGTGTGTTTGATTTAATTCTGCAGGTTATAAAGTGGTGTGTTTTACAGTGTGTGTGGGGGGGGAGGGCAGCCGGGGGTAGGAATTCTTCCTGTTTTTGCAGACCACAAGTCCTGTCTGGGGAGCCATTACAAACTATGATGTTAGCTTCTTAGTTTGTGTTCAGAAATTCAAGGCAGAGTTAACTCTTTCTTTCTTTCTTTTTTTTTTTTTTAAAGAAAAGGATAAATGTTCTCAAATTCTACTCTAACAAGTCAATGCAGCATCAGTGATGTGCTCTTTACCTTTTTTTTTAACATTCCACCCTATATATGCCTTTGAATCCACTGATTCCTATGAAAAGTACTTTTGTGTCTTCTCAGAGTTGTAGAAAATGAAAAAAAGGTTTATCAGTTACAATAGTGATAACCATCAGAATATGCAGCAGACTCAATTAGTGTAAAATTCAAACTTGAATTTGTAGGAAACTTATTAAAAAATGTATGTTTTCATAAATTCACTCTGTTAAAACCACACGTAGTTCAGATCTTTTCTTGTGACCTAGAGGACAAGGTAAGTTGAACTTTGCTTCGTTCCGGTACTGATTTATCCTCAGGTCAGGCTTGTTGCTTTGAAACATTAAGAAATTTCTTAAAGAAAATAGTAGGAGCATTACATTTTGCAGTTGGGATGAAGTTAGAAAGGGTTATTGCCAAGCCAAAACTAGTTTTGTCTTAGCAGTGAGGTGGATACTTCTGTTTTGTGGGGTTTTGCCCCCAGCTGTTTAAATTTACTATATACCTGGAGAAACATAACCCATGAGTGAGGCTGTTTAATCAGAAAATGTGTTAAAGATTTCTAACATGCTGCTTTATCCATCTTCAGGCTCCTTGTAGCCATCTCTACTGCTGGCAGCTGCTGTGCATGGGGTTGCAGGAGCTGTAGCAGGGTCCTCGCCCCAGTGTGTACCTCACCCTGTGGTGTGTTTTTACTGGTTCACTGTTACAGCTCACACCCAGAGCTGTTCTCGCTGAAAGAGGTGCCTGTTTAGTCAATTCATGTGAATTCTATACGTAGTGGTATTCGTCTCGTTGTAGTTATTTCCTGTTATTTCTGACTTGGTCACTTATTTCCCCTTTAGTCTTGAGCAAGAAAAAAAGAAAAGATAATAAAAACCCCACGACTGGTTTAAAAAAATGCAATTATAGCAGTTCAAATGTGTTTAATTGCGGTGAATGTTTAAGTTTCAGGATGTCTACTTGGAACGGTTTGTGGTTTAACCGGAACAAGGCAATCGAGAAAACAACGCTTTAAATTTTGTATTGCCCAAAAAAAATTCTTGATGATAAAACCGCCAGGACTGGAGCGCTGTGTATTAGACATCTGAGATGGACAGGGCAAGGCACAACATCCAAAAGAAAGGATTGTTCAAGAGGAGTGAGAGAGAAGTAGCTGAAAAGTGACAGGCACCTACGTAGCTTCTGTGCCTGGTTAGAGGAAGGGAAGGTGTTTGCTTTCGGTTGGAAATCTCCTCCGAGTGCTGCTGTGGTTGCAATAATTAATTTATGGTAAAAGTGCTGTGAGCACAAGCGTGTTCTAAGGATTCATCCCGCTGTTCAGGCAAGGTGGGGTGTTTTTTTTTGTTTTGTTGGGGATTTTTTGTTGGTTTTTTTCTTTTTTCACTTAGAACAACTCTATATTTAAGGAAAACCATAAATATATTGAAGGAAAACCATAAATAAGAAGAGAGAACTGGCAGTGAGTTTTGTAGGAAAAAAATATCTCGGTTGTATTCTAAAAATGGGTATTTGGTGTGATTTGCTGTTGTATGAAGCAAAAGCTCATGCTACTTGTGAAAGTAAAGGTAGGCTTTGAATTTGGTAACATCCTTTAGGAAACTGTTCCACAAACAGTATGTTGATATGCAGATTTGGGCAGTTGTCATTGCTTCTATGGGCACGGACAGGATTTTTAGCTCGTGTATAAGGGGATTGAACTTTGGCCTAAATCAAATATGTTTTCCAGAACTTCAAGCGCTTACGTGAAAATATCAATTCCTTGCACAGGCAGATGCCATCAGTGTCTGAGGATGGCATGTATTGCTTTCTTAATTTTAAAATACTACAGATTAAACAAAGAATAGGGCATCTTTAATCTGCTTTCATATCCTATTTTTTTAATTTTTAAGTCCTTGAAGGTGAGTTCTGAAAAACTGGGACAGTGACAGTGAAGAGCCCATGATTAAAATCTTAGGGGAACGCTGTGGAAAATCTGAAGGAGCTCAGCTTTTGTTTAAGAAACTGTGTGTGGGTGATTTGGTTGGAGGCTCTGGTGTTGCAGTGGAGGTAAAGATGTAACTGGTTTCGGTGACCAGAGAGATTCTCGTCTGAAGTAGGGTGCGAGCTGCAAAGGTAAGTAGCATTAGAACAGCTTCTTGGTGGTTGTGGTGACTTCATTGGAAACACTTAAAGAAAAAATTGAACTTTTTGAATAAGTGGCCAATTCATTGCAGAAAAGTTTGTGTTTTGTATAAGTTAGGAAGATAGATTATTTATCACTGTAACCCCTTCTCATTTTATAATCTGTGGGGAAAAAAATATGATATTTTGAAGTTGCTTTCCACATTTTAATTCCCGTAGAAAGATAGAATTGTTTGGGTGAGCATTGCAAGGTCAGGTAGTGCAGCTTCCTGCTTGGAGCAGGACCAGTACTGAGTTAGGACCAACTTGCTCAAGGGAATTGTCTGATCAGCCTTCCAGACCTCTGGGGACAGAGGTCCAACAACCCCTCCAGGTCCCTGTGCAGGACCTTGGGCTGTCTTCATGTAGAAAATGCTGTTTCCTCAGGTCAAGTCAGAATCTCTGCGGCGGTGCTCATGGTCCCCCACCGCCAGCTGGTCAATGCCTGTCTTGTACTGGGGACCAAACCTGGGCTCAGTACTCTGTGTGGTGTAGTGAGTACTAAGTAGAGAGGATTAATCATTTCCCTTGCCCTCCTACCTACACTGCTGGGGATCCGGCCCCGTACACCACTAGGCTTCCTTGCTATTTTTATCCGACAGCTTTTTGAGTTATTTTAACAGTTATTTTAGACTCTTTCCTCTGGGCAGTGCAACTGCAAAAATATGTGCCTCTCTGTTGAGGTTTTTAGGCCGTAGTTTAAGAGCTGATGCTGTTAGAATTTGGCCTGAACATTACCAAGTTGTCTGAAAAGCAAATTTTATCAAGTGAAGGTTGTGATTTTTTTTTTTTGAGGAAGGTATAAATGAACAAGAGAATTGTCTTCTGGAAGCCTGTGGTCTGTGGTAATTTAACCATTCTAAGTGGAATCCACGAGATTGGAATTGTGCAGCCACAGATGATGTGACCAGTGCTGAGTAACCAAATTCTGAGATGTTGCCTGCTCGGTTCTCTAACAAACATAAGAGAACATTCATGTGCAGGTGTCAAGAGAGGGGGGGAGGAGAAACAAAAGGAAAAGTACTGCTTTTTGGTACTTAAGTTAAAGGGTAATTAAACAACATGATTGCTTTCATTCAATCCTCCTTTTCAGGTAAAAGATACGAGTCTTGTTAAAACCTTTTCAGAACACTTTTTCTTTGGTTCTTAGATTTCATGCAACACATTGGCAGGATGGACCAGGATGTGCCATCCCACCTCCTGTCCCACAGATGTAGCTCTCTTGGATGCTGACATACATAGAATCCTAGAATCATTCAGGTTGGAAGAGACCCTTGGGATCATCGAGTCCAACCATCAGCCCTACTCTACAAATTCCTCCCCTACACCATATCCCCCAACACCACATCTAAATGACTCTTAAACACATTCAGGGATGGGGACTCAACCACCTCCCTGGGCAGCCTGTTCCAGTGTCTGACCACATCCTTGTCCTGGCTCAGCCTTGGTCTATTGCTTGTGAATTTTCCTTCCCGAATTAAAGATCTCATATGTCATTAGAAACAGGGAAGACTGTGGGAGATACTGTCAGCTGAAGAAGTGAGAGGATCTTCACGAGAGTGGCCTCTGGCATGAGAGAGAGGGAGAGATGATGGAGGGAGAAGGGGCAGTAAGAACTTGTGTGCATCTGCCTGGGCTTTCCCGTAGTCACCTTGCTGGGCTGTCACTGGTGATCTACCTGCTGATGTTGGTGCTCCTGAGATTAAAGTCAAACACTGGTTCTTTGGGGGTGAAATGTTAGCTGTTTATTAGTAGCTTTAAACCTCAGAGCAGGTGGTTAGACATTGCTGGCTAATTATTTTTGTTACTTAGTTATTTCCTGCCCTTGTAATGCTATTTCCCAATTATATTCTTTTCTTATTTACCAGCTGCAGTTTCAATACAGTCCTTGGTTGTACCAGTGACCCTTTTGGTTGGCCAACCTCCATCTTTCTGTCCTGTTTTCCATCAGCTGTCATTGCTACAAAATAGTACAACATTTTCTGAACTTCCACCCGCTTTTTAACAGTTGAGTTCAGGGTTGGGTTAGGGTTGCTGGATCCCATTTGCACACAGGGCCAGTAAGAGTCCCATTTTTTTATTTTTTTTTCCTTTTTGTCCCAGAAACATGGGGCTATTTATCTTCAAAACAGTCACAGAATTAATTTAGAGGAAGAAAACTTTCTGCTTGGTGTTAGCCAAGGCTTGCCGCAGGCGCTTTCGGATGATTTCATCTAGCAACTTGCTGTGTTTCCAGCTCTGGAGGTTACTTCCTTGAGCACATTTGTTGTCTGCACATTTTCCCCCCTTCCGACCACCTACTTCTTGCGTTGGTCTCGCCGGAGCTGCACTGCAGCTTCTGGTTTCTTTCCTCCTTCTTCTCTAGCCCCTTTTCCTTTCTTTGTCTTTGCAGTTGGCGAGTTGCATTTCACGCTTAGCCAAAAAGGACCACAATAGAAGCTAAAACTTTGTTAGATCAAATTCTTAGGTTTTTTAGTACTTAGAGCAAAAAAATATTCATTGGGAGACTAAAAGACCCTGCCTGCATGTCATCCCTGCCTGCCTGACACAGAGGTGGAAGGAAAGAATCCACCCAGTTACTGATGTACTGTGATTGTGCTGGTTCGTGCACGCTGTATGTAATACACACACTCTACTTTAAAGCTGGGTCTGTCACAGGTAAGTGTGTTACTGCAGGACGTTACTGAAGTTCGGATGTTTTCCAGAATACTCCACGAGTTACCGGATTAGCTGCCATGGGTAAATTTAATTCTGTGTTTACAAACAGCTGGGTGTCTGTCTCCTACTGGTACTAAATACTGAACGCTGAAACTGAGTTTGCCAACATTTGGCCATAGTCTCTAAACTAATCTTTGCAGAAGAGGAGGAAGGGATAAGAAGAAAGCAGATCCACAGTGGTAAGGCTTTGCACTTTCTCCAAGGCCAATGGTGACTTGTGAACAATGTACAGCAAATAACTGTGTTTTGTTCCTCTGGACCCAACAGTGACATCTAATGCAGCCTGTACTGGAGCAGCTCACATCTGCAGAGTCAAGAGTCCAGTTTTGGTCTTGTGCTGCATCAGCAAAAGTCTGAGACTGTGAGCTCAAGTTTATACTGTTCCTACCTAAATACCAGTCTGAGTTCTGGACTGAGATATGAAAATAGAAGGGGGAAAAAAATTAGGTAAAGGTTAGAAGAGAAAATGGTGGCTGCTCTGCCAGGGCACTGTTGGCATTGTGACTCTCAACTGGAAAAGTCAGGGCATACTGGTTTGAGCCAAGATTTCTGCGCCATCAGTCTCACAGAACACTTGTCGTGATAATGTAAGCAGAAGGGCTAAGGCACCTTGAGTTACACAGCATCAATCACAAAACAGAAGTTTACACACCAGCCTTTTTCTGTAAATTCACAATTTAACTACTGTTATGCTTACATTACAAGCTGGTGTGCAGGCAAGTTCCGTGTCATTCAAGGTGTCTTGTCCCTTCATGAGAGCTTCAGGACTTGTGCAGTAGCAAGTTGCTATATATAACTTGGTTCCTGTAATTTCTCACTGCTGTGGATACCGTGTTATCAAGGGGCTATTTTTGGTAGTAATGATTCATCCTCAATCAATAACCTGGTTTTTGAACTCTCTTATTATTTTAAGCATTGGTTTCTTAATGCTTAATGCTTAAAGTGGTTTTCTTCAATTTGTAAAAAAAATTAAAATTAATTCATTGACTAATTTTATCATTTCTTTTTGTAGGAGAGGCCTGCTGACAATTTACATGGCCAATCAAGTAAGTAGTCCTTTATTTCTAGAATAAAGATATGTAAGATCCGCTGGAAATATATCTTGTTTGAAATTGATGCTGAGATTCATTGCCAATGCTGCCAAGATTTTACTTTTTCCTTAACAATTACGTGTTAAGTAAATAAAATCATCTTAGGAGAAAGTTGTGATGATGTGTCTTTTGGAAGTAGCTGTAAAATGGAGGCTGAAATGTATTTTGTTGTACTGTGCTCAACATTTCCTGTATCAGAGCCCCAGGAAAATGTGTAGTTTTACTTATCCCTTCCATAGTATGATGGCATCTGGTATTTTTAGTGTTCAGTATTTTGCAGATGATCAATTCAACACTGTATACTTGTTTTGTAATTAAATGTTTCTCAAACTGATGTCAGAAATTGCATATGCAAATATTTTTACCAAACGGCTGAATAGATTTAACTTTTTTTGTGTCATATTCCCTGTAATTTCATTCAGCAATAATGAATTTATCTTAATTATGTTTGTGCACTAACTTTTTCTAAATGTGTAATACTTCTGTTACATGATCATACTCCTTTAGAACTGATTTTATTATGCCAAAAGAATTCACTGGGACTTTCATAAGGCTTGAGTTGCGTAAAGAATCATGGAAACTACAAAAAGGAAACAACCTAAGGGTTGTGTTCCAGCCTTAGTAACAACGTGCTGCGGCCCCAGCAGAGTCACTCAAGTGTAGGGCTCTGATAAAGATTAAAAGATTCATGAGTAAAAGCAACAAGACAAAGACGACGTGTTGCAGAACAGACTTGGGTGATCAAATTGATACCTTCTCTTCCATCCTCGTGAAGTCATTGCTGGTGGCTCTTGTAATTATGAAGATTTTGGGAGGGGGGGACTTTTGGAAGGAGATGACATCGTATGTTTGTTCTCAGGTAAATATCTTGGAAACTCTGTTTCCCGAACCAAAATACATGTTTGCTGAACCCACTACAGACTTCTGTCACTCAAATTCTGGTGCTTAACAATTTCTTTTAGGCAGATATTATTCCTTGGGTCATTCTGTATTCAGATTCTGCCTGTCATTACAAACAGTCTCATCAGTGGAACGTGCTTCAGAAGAGAAGAAATCAATTTTTTCCATTAATTTTATTACTGTCAAGTACCACTTCAATTTTTATAGCTGCTTGACTTGGATGGTTCATACAATATCCTTTAGGATTCCTTTTCTTTGTAATTTTTTTTTTCCTAATTTGAAGAGATGAAAAATCCCTTTCTTGAAATTTAATTAATTAGGTGTTCAGACCCTCAATAACATGTGGGAACAAGGTTGGATTCCTACCAGGACACGTTAACCTTGAAAGGTTTGAAGTTTTCCTTGAATTCAAAAGAGCAACTGCGTAAAAACTTCTCATCCAGGAAACACAGGTTATAAAAAATGATGGTAATTAATGGGGCATGCCTTCAAGAGAAGGGTGAAATAGGGTGTGCTTAAACAGCAGCATCTCCAAGTATCCCAGTTCTGAGAAGGCCATCGTCGCCTTCACGGCTCTCCAGCTGCGGTTGCCACACGCTTCACATGATACGGGGCGGCGTTGGAAGGGAAAAGCCAACTGATGCCAGTACATTTTATTGAGGCTGTTTGGCACAATGTGTATCCTCTTCAGCATAGTGGTTTATTGCACTCAGGAATCTTTGGTGAGCTCAGGATTTACCAGGGTTTGCTTTGTAAAACCGCCCTTGATCGTAGCATAACCTTGTTAGCAAACTGGAATCACTGTAAATGGTTCCTTGTTTGTCTTGCTCGTCTTCGGTTTAGAATTTTATATGCTTCGACACGATTCACTTAGAATTTTACTAAGCCTTTAAAACATTTATTTCTGTCATCTTTAGATTGCAGCGTGCCCTGTTCTAAAAGCTGGCAAATTGTAGTTGTTAGTGATGGCAGCTAGATTGGGAAATACACTGCATTTCTTGCATTCTGTAAAACTAGCGTCAGGACCTATCAAGGTATTCATTGAACTAAATGTATTCCTTTCTTTTGTTTTATGTTTTTGCTAAACTAAGTTTTTGCAGCCTGAGCAATAATAATGAAGGCTTTTTGTGTGATTCCTCACATGTGCCTTTGTCTGGTTAGACAGACAGGAGGTAATTCTAATTAGGTTTATTGGTTATTACAAGCAATTACCATCACTGCGGTGAATTTTCATGTCTGTATGAGGGCTCTTAAATCAGAAAACGTTACCTCTATTGTCCTGTTGGCGATGTGTGGCAGTTTGTCCTCAGAGATGAATTTACTTAATGAGATGGGGAAAGTTGTGTGAAAGCTTTTGTGCGCGGCTGCTGTTTCTTGGTTCAGTGGGTGAAATGCAGCAGAACATGAAAGGCAGCGCGTCTGAGGACTGTTGTTGTAAAGGTGACATTTTTATTGATTTCTAATTGGGGGCTACTAGAAACGTATGAATAAGCATCCTGGTTAATTTTAAATAAGTCAGTGATTACAGATTTATGTGAAATTGAACTCCCCAGTTGCATTTCCTTCCTGCTTACACAAATTAAAAATAAGCTGTTTAGGTTATATATGCTCTATGGAAAACTCAAATAAAAATGCTTGCTTAGACTAGCAATTTCAGAGATACTTTTTCATTATATTTCATTTGAGAAATAGTTAAAGCCACTAAAAAAATGCTGTTCCCATTAAACAAATACTGAAGCAAACAAGATCATCAAAGGAATTGCAGTGGGTGATGCTCTGCTTCTGTATGTGATAGAGCACAAGGAATATAGCTGGGCCCTTTTAAATTAGTCCAAACAGTTTCACAGTTGAATTGTTTTACAGTTCATAAATAAACTAAATGTGTGGGTTCATTCTGGCTGTACCTTTGTCTATTCCAACTAGTCACTGTGAAGGCTGTGTGTGAGTTGTACTGCTCGAGCTGGAAATATTTGGTTTAGGAACATGCGAAAATGCTGAAGCACACACTGAAAAAGAAATCCCTTGGGATCTTGTGCAGAAATGAGTGAGGATCCAGTGCTCTTCAGTCAGCTTTAACTCCAGATATTTTTATGTTGGTTTTTGGTTTGTTTGTTTTTTTTTTTCTTTTTACAGGATGGAAGTCATAGTGATTCAAAACATCACTAAATCTTCATGCTTTGCAATATTGAATAAAAATAAGGCCATTAACCTAATGTAAGATACATGACAAAGGCAGCAAAGTAGATACCAAGCTTGACAGAGATATGGCACATTATAAAACATGGTTTGAATGTTTGAGGCCAAGGGCCCTCCAATATCCCTTTCCGTATACACTAAATTTGTTGTTATTGCTTCATGCTTTGTGGAGGAGCTACATGGAAGAATGAAAGAAAAAGGAAGGAGACTTGGTGTGGCAAGAGAAGCAGCAATAACAGAAACACACTTTTAAGCCCTGCTTTTGCTGATCCTGTGGCTTTTAAGTTTTTGTTAAAGGCAAATGGGTAATATTGTGAGGGAAGGAACTTGCACACGAGAAGTGCTCTGACACTGAGCATTCCCGAGTCATTTTTCTCACCAGCTTATCAGGTGCTTTCTGTACAAAATTGCCAATGTGTCTGAGTTAACAACTCAGGCTGGTTCAAGAAATACCTTGTGCCAGTTGCAATTAAACGTGGGAGGATCCTATGAATAATACAGGCTGAAGATGGATTTTTTTTTTTTTTGAGTAATGTGCTGTTTGACTGTAAAATCATGTTTCTGTCATTTGTGGAACTTGAAACTCCGAGAAATTACCACCTAGTGCTGTTACGTGCCATAAAACATCGTGTAGCATTTCAGAAATAGCCTTTAAAATTAAAAAAATTCGTGATCGTCACTTCTTCATTGATAATTCTGTGAAATAATAGGTATTTAACATGGCCCATTTGTTTTGGCAAGCCATTATATTTGGTTACACAGCTTATTTATTGTTTTTGACAAGAAAATGTTTTCTGTTTAAACTTACTGAACTGACATTTTGTAAACAAGGCACCACTGGCTCCTTTTCTTCTCCATTGGGAACAGTTCAGTTTTAGTCAAAAGAGGGAGGCAATCCAGAATGGAGAAGGGCCGATGGATTTACTTTTACCCAATTTTGTAAAGTTTTTAGAAGTGCTGGGTTTTAGTTAAATGGATTTGATGGCTCCTCCCTTTTCTTTTTAGATAATTAAAATTTTATTGTGTGCTTTCATGGGATTCTTAGTACTAAAATTATATAAGGACTGCCTGGGATGGGGAGCACTTACCTATTTTAGTGTATGAGCTGAGATAGGAATGCTGGGAATTTTACTTCTGAAATCCTAGAAACCAAAGAAATCTCTGTAACTCAAAGTGCATCAGATACAGGCTTGATGCTTGTCTCCCAGGGTGATAACTGTCCTCCTGCTGCCATCTCTTCCTTGCTTTGTCGCTGTATCTGTGCCCCTTTTCTGGGGTGAGGGTGACTTTGTTTATGGCAGCAGCTGGCAGGGACCATGAATATTTATTCTCTCATGGTGTCCAGGGCAGATACTCCTTTCGTTCCTTGCATTGTCAGCTTTTGAGCCTATGGAGTGTCATGTGAAGCAAAACCACTGCTCAGTTCCGTCTTGCAGGTTTACTTTGTTCTTAGAATAGTGAGTCTTCCCTATTTTCTCCGTTTTGTGTTGTTTTTAGGACAGCACAAGTGCTTTGATATTTGGTTTAGATTGGATTTTAAGAAAAATTTCTTCACTGAAAGGGTTGTCAAGCATTGGAACAGGCTGCCCGGGGAAGTGGTGGAGTCACCATCCATGGAAGTATTTAAAAGACAGGCAGATGTGGCACATAGGGACGTGGTTTAGTGGTGGACTTAGCAATGTTATGTTAATAATTGGACTTGATGGATCATAAGGGTCTTTTCCAACCTAAAAGATTCGATGATATTCTGCTTCTGACCCCTGGTTAACTTAGGGGGGGTGTTCCTGTTTGACGCTCTCAGGCTTTCCCTGTTGAAAACCACACTGAGCTGGAACTCAGGATTGTACAGTAATGCCTGCCTCATGGAGGTCAAAGCCCAGTGTTGGGACAGCGTTCTGAAGTGATGTACAGATCTCCTTAGGGAAGCATCTGTCATTGCTGTCTGGGTAAGGGAACAGCAAAAAGGACAGAATTTAGTACTGCTGGGAAAAAAGTCTCCAAGTACTAACTTATACCAAAATTTCTGCTGTCACGTGGACAAACTGCCTTAGGTGAGGATTTGCTGCTGGCTGTAGTTGATGTTTGAACTTCTGTCACAGGTTAAACCTTTAACTTTAGTGCTAACAAGAAATAAATCTTCTCTGGTATCAATTTAGACATTGATATCAACTCAGTGTTTTCCCTGAGGTTACAGCTCTCATATGCTTCTTCCTTAACACATCTCAAGTCTGAAGCTCAGCTGAGTCCTGGATTTTGTTGTTTGATTCTGCTTCTCTCAGGTCGTGTGATGTTCCTTGGTAAGTCCTGCCTTTTGTTGTGGAATGGTAATTTTCTGCTGTTTTGTCATCTGGATTTAGGAGGAGAGCCTCTTCAGTAGCTTCTGCTTCTTGATTGCCTTGATCTTAGTACTAAAATGAGGTAGAAAACACAGAAGTTTTATCTTTTCCATTTCATAGAGGGCATGCTCTGATGGAGCTCATCCAATGTTTGTTCTGACCTTAACCTCATTTACTCTGTCTCCCAGTTTAAAGCCAGGCAGACTCGGCCTCTCATTCTCCCAATGTCACTTGGGACACGGCTGGTGTCACAGCACAGACAGTCGGGCACCGCAAACGCACTGTTTGACAATGACAGAGGACTTGAATGTAATCTGCTTTAACGAACTCGGGGGGGGGGGTGGGGAAAAGAACCAAGACTGATGGATTTTTTATCCTTTAGATTTTAAAGAGCAAATATCAAAGAAGAAAGCTTAATCACATGTTAGTTTAGACTTGAAGACAGTTTCCTCGAGTGAGAAATGTGGTTTGTTTTTTTTTAATATGATTTCAATGGGTAATTTTTAATACTTTAAAATGGTAACGAAAGATACCATTCTCAGGCACTAATAGTGCTTAGATTGTTTTGCAAAATAAAGCCTCAAAATATGAAACTGCTTTTTGGAAACATCTCAAAGAAAAGAAAAAAAATCATAATGAAACAAGAAGACTTACAGATTCAGAGATCTGCATCACTCAAATATACTCCTTACTCACTCTGGTCTCTCTTACCTTTGGTTTGCACTCTGAGAGGCAAAATCAATAACTGAGAACTAGCTTTTATTAATTTCCTGCTTTTCTAATGCTTTTTATTTGCCATAATACCTAGGTATGTGTATGCCTGTGTTTGCAGAAATTGCAGTGCTCCAGCTCAGAAATACTAACTAAGCCCAGTTTTGAATAAGAATGTGGTGGTGGGGGGGAAATATCTTGTTTTCTCTTCTGAGAAGACTTATAAATGTTCTCAGCCTTGTTGTACATAAGCTTTTGTCTCCTTCTCAGTGTCCTCTGGGTGCAGAGCAGCTCAAGCTGCTGTTAACACCATGTGCCAGTTTTGTACTGGAGTGGTAAAGGAAGTGTAAATGTAGTAGGAACAAGAAGCCAAAATGGTTTCTATTAAGATGTTCATAAAGTTAACAGAGACTACTTGAAAAGGAGCAAATCTTTCAGTGTGTTTTGGAGGAAACCTGAAGTTATTCAAAAGAAAAGGGTGCTTTTTAATGCCTGACTGTACTGTTCAGATCTAGTCCTCAGGCACCTAAGCAGAAGAAATCTTTTACCCGTTCATGGAATCACTGAGTTTATTGTGGTAACTGTGCAGGGAAGTGTATTGTATGATCAACATTTCCAAACTCCCTGCTTAGAAATTAAATGCAGATGTTTTCAAATAATCAAAGACTCGGGCATGTTTTATTCTAGTCGATAAATGCTCAAGACACTTTCCAAAAATTTTCTTTTGGAATTCAGAATTAGATGCCGTAAATGGGTAAGCTATATACTTTACACGTATCATGTTCTGTGGGATAGGCAGTTTGGCAACTGAAACAGGCAATATTGAAATAAATTGCTACTTTTAAATATAAACATTCCATAAAACTCATATGGGGAGGGAAATAAGCTGAAGTCTTACTTTCTTCTGAATAGAGCATAATGTAGACTAATTTGATTAACAGAATACTTTACATAATCAAATTATAGATAATTCGTGGCACTCTGTGATGATTTTAAAAGGCTGAAACTTAAGGTCATTGTCACTCCCCCCACCCCAAATCTTTAAAAGGCAGGTTTTAAAATTAGGAGTCATGTGAACTTAAACATTGCTGATGTCTTCACTTTTAAGTCATACAGCAATAAAGTTAGATCCTGGCAGCTGGCGTTCTTGTGGATTGACATGGCTAATTGGCTTTGGCATCTTAGCCTCAGGAAACCTCATCCATCACTGCAGAGAGGGACGTTTGGCAAGAGTCAGAGAAAACATTTAATACTTTGTCTCTTGCTTTCTATGCAAAGCTGCTTTGCATTTTTGAACTTTCCAGTGTATCTCATTAGAAGCTCGATGTAATACTTATTTTTATGCTCCTTTAACATGATCTCTTAGAGTGAATAACTACTTGTTTGACTCTCTACAATTAGCAAAAATGTCAATATTGCAAATCAGTTTTGAAATTTACCTATTGGGTAAGGCTTAGAGCTTATGCAGAATTACGTATCACAAATACACTAAGTGCTAGAGAAAGCTGGCTGACTTCTGTAGTCACCTCTTTGCTAGTCAGTAACTGAGTACTGCTTCAGGTTCTGAAGACACCCATGTCTAGTGCACATAGCATTTCTGATTGCAAGGACTACTGCAGGCAGTGATTTGATAGATGAAAGCAATGGTGGGTCAAGAGTGAATTCAAGACTTTCCAGCATCTGAAGTCTCAGTGGTGTTTCATTGTAGTTGAGAGGCTTTCCTGGTGGAAGGAAGGGGTTTCAAAGGTCTTCTTGAGGAGGCATGTGAGAACTAGGGTCTCCTGTCCTTCTGACTTCTCAACAGTCTCAGCAGGCACGTTTTCCTCCTCAAGCCTTCGAGAAAGGAAAGTATTCTCCTCCTCTTGCAGCAGCAGTCCCTGTCACCTGGCAGTTCCTGCTGCCCTCTTAAGCTTCCGAGTTTGTGAGATTTGGGGAGAAGGGGAGATGGGTCTGCTGTGGAAGAAGTGTGTGGGGAAATGCAATCCGAGGGCTGAAAAAGTTGAGGAGGGATCTTAAACAAAAGCAATGGAGATGTAGAAATGGAAACTTTGTAGGAAGGGAGGGTGGGGTTTGGATGTTTTGTGGTTTTTTTTGTTTTCCAGCAATATTTGCCATTTGCATCTTCACCTCTGCTTCAGAAGAGCACTCGGGGTCCAGGTGCTGCCAGCAGGACAGCAACGCTCTGGGTGTTGAGGGACGCGGGTGGAACGCTGCTGCAGGCTCCTCACTGCTTCCCTCACCATGAAGTCCTCCCCTGAAGCTTGAAGATGAGAGCGGGTGTCAGGCTGTCCATGGCAGCGCTGCACGATAGGACAGTACTTGGGACAGTGGCTGTTAACGTAGTCTCTCTAGTGCCTTTTAATAAAACCAGGAAATTTTCATGTATAGAATTTTGCAATCTTTAATTTTTGAGGTTCTGGCAGCCTTAATTACAAACTTCCAGTTATTATGTTGATGATAGTTGTTGTCAAGCTGTTTCTCTAGGGATGCTGGGATTGATAAAATACTATGTCTTGGAGTGCTGATTTAATTTGGTAGAAGAAAGTTTCAACTCTCCATTCAAAATATGCAAAGTGAAAGTCTTTCTAAGAGGAACACAGTTTACAAAGTGTAAGTTCATCCTCCTGGTTTGTTAAATTATTATTTTACTTTATTTTTTACATGATGTTAATCCTACTGTAGAACTGGCTTGTGGAATAAGCATGAATTGTTTCTGATTAATCGTATATTACATTTAATTATTATTTTCTGTGCTCCAAATGTTTCAGTTGAAATTTAATCCTTCATGCTTTTAATTACCTCTATGCACTCCTAGTTTATTAGTGCCAGTTCTAGTCTGATACTGTTCTTGACGTCACTTACAGGATAATGATAATTAAAGCATTTTCAGCCCAGAAATAATTTTCTTCTTTTAAAACTCGGAGCTGTCAAAATAAAAGTCAATCGTGTGCTTGCAGTGCTTCAATACCAGTTCCACAGAAAGTTCTGGAGGAAAAAAAGTTTGGTCTAAAAATTATAAACTTTTTCCATACAAAAGTGAAGTTTTTTTGGGAAACAATATCTCCTTTTTCACATTTTCTGTGCTGGAAAAGAAAAGCTCTGCCTGTGCACATACAATCTGATATAATCATAGAGTTTGTATTTTCACTTCTACGTTTTCAGGAAGTATTTTCTGTGTTAAAAAGTGTCTCATGGCGATGTGCAAAAGTCTGATTTGTAAATGAGTAAATATTTTTACTTAGGTGTCTAATCAAATATAATGGATGTGCCGGTGTGTAGCCATAACCTTGTGTAACCTGGCAAATGTTGACACGTGGCTGTTCAAGTGATGCTGTTACAGGAGACACAGATTTTTTCAACAGTGCTGAGACTAAGATTTTAATTGTGTAAACAGTCACTGGTTTGGCATTCAGGGGGAGGTGGTTCATTTGAAATCTTGTCTCTGTGATATGCTCCTTATGCCTCTAATAAGGTTAGAAAAGCGGAGGAGGACAACTTCTAGCACAGCTTGTAAATGTCAGGCTGGATGGAAGACAGGGCAGCTCGAAAACAGTATTGGTGTTGGAGAAGCGAAAGGAAAAAAGAAAAGTCCTTTCTTGAAGCTGAGCTCTTTTGAGGAAAACTTGTTTCAGAAAATGTGGAATTACGGTCGTATCTGGTGCAGCAGCAGGAAATAATTCTGAAGTATCAAACTACATCCAGTAAATTTGGGAAAAGTTGAAGACAGAACAAGATTTATTTTAGTTATATCTAAAGCTGACTGTTTTTCCTAAGGCTGTTTTTTATGCTGGTTTGCACCAAGTCCACATGGGAAACATGGCAATTAATGTCCTGTCTTTATTCTGTCTTCAGAAGACAAACTGACTTTAATAACATTTTTACAGGAAGATCCAGAGATGAGTGACAGTCGGATCTTCTCTGAATCTCCTCCTTTATCTTTTCTACCCTTTCCACACTGTAGGGCAACGATCAGCACATCAGACCATTAGTCTCTATGGAATTTTCAGTTGTGCATGAGTTAATGTATCTTAACTACAATATTGTGTTCAATAGGGTTATTTCAGAGGAGCTGCATCATTTGAGGTTGGTCTCATACGTTATTTCCATATGAACATGAAGTTTTTGTAACTAAGTGGTGTGATTGAGGAGTTTCTTTATGGTGCACTGATCTTTCTCCCTCTGCTCAAAAGCACCAGAGAGCTTCAGTCACTGCTGCTCTCCTCATGTCTTGACGAGTGCAGGAGATTTTTGCAGACTTTAAAATAAGTCTGAAAATGGAAGTTCCACTTTCAATATGTCTAGGGAGAAAAATGATCTGAGGGGGGGGGGAATTGAGAAGAGGGGCTGAATGCCATCTGTTTAAAACTATACATTTATTGACTTTAATACCTGATTTATGTTGACAGAATGTGTTTTGTCAGTGAATTGGCAGATACGTGACGATTCTGAGTTTTGTTAAGGATATCCACCATGGCTGGGGTTACAACAACAAGGGAGCATCGGTTTCAGTCAGATGTGTTAAAATGACTTTCCATGAATTTTAAATAACTTCATTTAAAATGTCCTGAATTTGTTTAACCCTCCTCCAGAATCAAACTTAACAAACTGTCTCCTTCGACTGTTTTAAAATGTTGATAATTACACTGTTTTTCACTTGCGAATCTCTTTGTCTTGAAAACCTACGCTTTCGTTTATGTAAAACCATTTGTGTGTCAGTGATGTTGAGCGAAGTAACTGGTGGCTTCAGTCTCATTCAAGTTTGCTGATACAATTCCTGAGGCAAAATTCTGTTTGTGGCACTTCATTTACATAATTTTATGTGCTGTTTTTCAGATCAGTGTGTTGATTAAAAGGTCTGTAAATATCCTTCATGTTGCAAAGGTTTTTCCAAGAGTGCTTGTACAGTTGGCTTGGAAATACACAATCCTTGTATGTGTATGCTCGTGCCCCGCTGGCTGCTTACACATACTTTATAAATAATTGTATTTGCTTTGAATATTTGAAACCTTTATTGTAGATGTTTGTATAGGGTTTGGGGTTTTTTTGTTATTGTTGTTGTGTAAGAAGAACAAAGCCCTTTCCCTGTTTCCTGACACAGACACACGTGTACGCCCACACATACTGTCTGTCTCTATTTTTCTCTCTTTAGGGATGTTTTTTTTTTGGCCAGCAAAAGCTTTACAAATGATGGTCGTTCTCCCATATTAAAAAATGCAGTTATCTTTGGCGACAACAGTTCTTTTAACACACTGAAATTCTCTGCTGCCCAAGGAATGACTTCTTGAATAACGCTCTGGCTTTACATTTAAATCTTGATGTTCGCCCTGTCTCTTATTCTTAGCCTAATTAAGACTGCTGGGAACTGAACCCGGTTTCTGAGCATGTTAAAGCCGTGCAAACTGGCCCCTTGAGTCCCGAGCCATGACTCTGGCTCACGATATCAACCTTTTTTGTGTGGAAATGGATACACTGAACTTGAATATGGGCATTGTTTGCTAATGCTTGCAAATCATAGGAAGTCGGTGGCCTTAGGCAAAGCAAGAGGTAATGGGAATTCAGGGATGTAAATAACCTTGCCGGAGAACTCCGCAGTGCTCATAAATAACGAAGCTCTCAGACACCTCCCCCCCCTCTCCCCAGAAGAAAGTCTACAGAGGACTTTTACTGAACTGCATGACTGCCTGCTTATACTCCATTTATGAATCTAAATTTATCAGAAGTTGAAGATATTTCTATTTTGATAAATTGTGGAAAAGTCTTTACTAATGGATAAAAATCTGTAATTTTTATTGGGAATGCTGTGTGTGTGATGTAGGTTGTATATTGTGCGTGTGGCGACTCAGAGAATGTGTGTCAAACTAGTAAGGTTATTTTTTTGGAACTTCACTGAGTGGAGTTCCTGCAATTTGTACTTTGAGCAGCAACTTAAGGCAGAGTCCGACTGATTTGTGTTAACCCGGTATCCCCTCCTGCGTAAAGGGGTTTGGAAGGAAGCCTCAAACACAGGTCCAGGGAGTGTAAAACCTTCGACCTCTGCAGTGAAAGTTTTTTAAAGTAGCTGTGAACTGAACACAGAAGGGTGTTACCAGCAGGATTGAGAGACTGCAGCTACAGGAATGTTGCCACTTGGATGAAGAAGGAAGGCCAGCGAGCACTGTCGGTGGGCATCGCGACCTGTAGTGAAAGTAGCTGATGAGTTAATTATGCTTTAGTGAAATCATCAGATCAAAGGGACTGTTAGGCACTAACGTGAGGAAAACGAGTCAGTCAGTGTTTTGCAATACCCTGAGAAACAAAAGCTGTAGTTCATGTTGATTTTTGCATTTCTTAACATAACTTTTTCAGTTTGTGGGTCATCTTGTGTGCAGAACCAACAGTCTGTACACGTGAGTTCCATACTATGGGCATATGTGGATTCAGCCATAGGGCTCTGTGTGTTTTTTGGGCTGTAGTACAGGCACGACTGCTTCCAGTCCCTTCAGCCTGCCCAGTCTGCTTGACTGGCCTCAGTGCACTGCAGTAAATATTTGCAAAATTAATAATTCCACAATAATCTGTGGTTAGTATTGTTTTGTACTCAGTTGCATACTGTTTATCTTCCAGCAGTGTTCAAAACATTGCTTTAAATTTTGACTTGTGAATTTAAATGCAGAGAATTCATTGATTTGTTACTTCACTGATATTTGCCTGTTGATTAGAAAAATAAGAAAAATCTTATAAACAAGAAGTTTCCCAGATTATGGATCATTTTTGTTAATGAAAACAGGTTTGCAAAGTGTTTTTAGGTTAAATTTTAATGCGTCAACATCACAGAATCCTAGAATTGCCTTGGTTGGAAGGAAGATAATGAACAAGAGAAGTGTTTGTTTGCCTTGCTTACTTTGTCAGTAAAATGTGTGGGAACAAAGGAAGCAAGAGTTTATGGTAGCTTCAGCAGGTGATTCAGAGAAAAATGCTTCACAGGTTTGGCAGTAGTGCTAATAATTAGTTTTGAGGACAAAAAACCCTATAGGTGGCTGCTGTTGTTTGGGGTTTTTTTTGTTCTTTGTCACCATTAATAGTTGCTAGATCCATAAAATAACGAGAATAAATTTACCTCATTAAACCACAAGAACTCTGACAATCTCTGTGCCATTTTGTTTTATCTCCTGAAATTTCTTAGACTGGTAATTGAGATTCTATTGAATGCTTGAGTTAAGCACATATGGTGGTCCTTGCGGGCAACATTAAGCAGCAGCTTTACTGGGTAAAACCACCCATGACTCCCAGAAAGATGGAGCTTGGTACAAGCATAGTCTGAAGCTGTGGTTCCTGCTGGAAGGGGTGAGGCTACAAGCAGTGAATGTGCACCACCGTTCTCTACAAACTGTTACTGGGCACAGCTGGCAAGTCCTGCCCGTTGTCATTGGGTTTGTAAGCAATGGAGGAGGTGACAGGGAAGCTAAAATGAGCAGAAAGGGAAGCTTAGGAATTTTCTAACGTATTATGTGATGCTTGAGGAAGAAAACAGAAAGTGACGATAAGTAAACCAGGATGAAGCCTATTGCACTTAGTGTTCTTATCACAAATACTTGTTTGGTGGTGTTTGGGTTGGGTTGGTTTGGTTGGTTTATTTTTTTTCAAAAACTTGGGTTTTTTTTATTTACAAAACAGCATTTAGGAATTATAAATACGGGTAGATTTTCCTTTTATATAATAATCTGAAAAGCTTAAACACTTGCAGGATGCACCTTCAGAATAAAACTGGAAATATAGATTGGTCAGTAAAAAGGGGAGCAATTGTTCACAAGGAGAATACCAACATTGGTCGATTGAAGAATTGATAAAATATTCCTGCTGTGTGGGTAAAAAACAAATACAGATAAATTGTTTACACATTTTTATGCTGAACTTAAAAGCACGGAATCTGATTATTTATTTCCCTTGTATTGCTGGTTTTCACATAACCACGTTCACTGTCTCCGTTTTCAGTTCTTTAAAATCAGCCACAGAGTTTCAGGTTGGCACTGCCAAAATGAGGATTGCACAATTATGGCAAAATACTAGGTAATGAGGAAGAGCACTGTCATAAATGCTCCGGAAAAGAGGAAATGGAGAAGACAAAGTTTTGCTGTTTATAATTTGTCTGGGGTTATGAAAACGAGAGCTGGTTCTGGAGACTCGCAGAAGACGTTCATGGTACGGTGCTGTTGGCCAAGTGGCAGTAACTCAATGCGTGTGGGAAGGGAAATCCTTTTTATATACACAGTGTTGGACTCTGAATTGCTACTTTGAAGGCCAGGAAGTTGGAACTATGAGGAAAATGTCACTTCAACACTTTGTAGCTATTAAACACCCCCTGCTCCCCTCAGCTCCCTCAATTTAATATTAAGGATGATTGGGAAAGGAATAGAGGATACAACAGTAAAATCATTATCATGCCACTATATAAATCATGGGTGTGCTGACAGTTTTACTGCTGTCTGTAGTTCTGGTCCTCTTTAAAGTGTAATAGAAGTAGAGAAAGTACCTCATGGAAAAATAAAGATGCAAAGGTGTCGAAGAACATGTGTAAGTGGAGGAGCTGAAGTAGTACACTGAGCCCGAGGGAGGATGACTAAGGAGGAGTAGGAGACAGGTATGTGAAGTCATGTTTGCGTGGGGAGGGGGAATGGTGATGAGCTATTTCCTTGTAATACAAGAGTGAAGGGATGCCAAAGAAAATTGTCAGCTCTTCCAAACAGATGGATGCACACAGATAACAAAGCCTCACCGAGGAGCTCATGGAGGCAGAAAGCTGTGGATGCTGAAAGCTTTCCTGTGGGCAACAGGAAGAGAAATCACGGAGGGAGGGGAATATAATTCATTAGGGCAATCAAATGAGAACATCCTATATCTTGTTCTGGCAGCCTTGCCCTGTAGTTTGCTGAAGTGGATAGCCAGGGAGGTATTTTTCAGGCATTTGTCACTGATGGATGTTAGAGACAAAGAGTTGAGCTAGATGGGCCTTGGAACTCTGCTGCTGTGGCCGTTTTTAAGCTCTGGGGTTTAATACAGGTATTTCTCCTTCTGCTTTCGGAGGGTGAGTTCAAAGACTATGTATCTACGTCTGGGGAATTGAGTCGTGTACCTAGGGCTAGTTGAGTGCCAGAAGCAGGAAGGCATTTTACAGTGTGTGTTAGGTTGAGAAATGATCCCAGCAGTTTGCTGATTGACCCGCTAGGCCCCGTGCACAGCGATGGAGAGCCCGCTGGAGCACATTGCTCTGCTTCCCGACACGTCTTGATGTGTGTTACCTGTGTATTGGTTTTTCGTTATCCTAGTTGTCCAACCAGTGACATGTATGAACAGGATTTTCTCAATGCTTAATCCTTTTTACCTCATGTAAAACAACCAGGCATCTTGTGGCAAGCAATAAGAGAAAATGTGGGGAGGCCACGTGGCATTTGGTACTTCAGAGCATGTTTGGTGGCACCTCTGGCCGCACAGTGCTCTTAGCAGAGGTGGTGTGTGCCTGGGAGGGATGCAGCTTACCTTACAAAACCCTTCATTAGTATGCAGAGACAGGGGAAAGTGCTCTCTTCAGCTGAGGTTATTTGTCTCTGACAAATATGAAAGTCTGTCTTCCAGTGGATGGAGATGGAGGAGCTCTTTGGCAACATGAATAGTAAGACCTTCATAACACTTAGAGTGTAGTTTTGCTTTATCTTGTTGTCAGACAAAGCAGGTCTATTCCTCTTCTTTCCCTCACTGGTTTAAAAACCTCTTGGCCTGGTTAATTGTCATAGAAAAAAACAGGCAGAAATAATTTTTAAAAAAGAAATATGAAGAAAAACTGGAAGATTTTAAAGAACCATAAATACCATTATCAGTTCTGCCTGTAATACATCATGTTTATTTAATATTGTCTATTTAGAAACAAATCTTCTGAAGATCTATTCTTTTGTGCTGGAGGGAGGGAAAGGATGGTGGCTTCATGACTACAGAAGTGGGGGGAGACCTTCTTTTTAAAGTGCCTTGGAGTCTCGGTAACTTCCTCAGCTACCTTTAAGTAGGAAAATAAATACGCTGTATATGGAATCTCTGATGTAGATATCTGAAAGTGTAGAACATTATTTAGTCATAATAAAGTGTAATTCTAAATATTTACAATAGGAAGTGAAATCACTTGAGCAATTATGACTGCTATATCATTCAAGGGGTTAAATGGTATTTTTGCTAGAGACCTTTTATTAAAATAGATTGCATTAACATTCCCCTGAATTAATAGATGTGTCCTCCCATTACATATCTAATTCTTTTGGTAATAGTTTTAAAAATTTCCCTAATTTAAATTGAGATTGGTCAAAGTGTTAGACTTCATAAATTTCACTATATAAGAAGTTAGAAATAAAGGAGTTCTTTTGATTTTGATGGGTTTGAGCATCTTTTCCATATGGATTCAATTCACATTTTAATCGGAATGTGGAAGTCATTACTCTGACATCTGAAACTGAGGTAGCAATAAAAAAAATTATCACAAACAAGACAGCAGACACAAATTATTTTGTGTTTATTACTGGGTGGCCCTTTTGAAACTTTCCCAAAGTTAATTGGTTCCAGATATTTGAGAATTGAGATTGTATTATGACAAATTTATTTCTGGTCATATTTAACTTGAGCCTCCTCCGTAAGGCTGGCTTAAGCAAACAGAAAAGTTGTCGACCCACTCATGTCTGTCTCCAGGTTTTGTTGTAGTAGCTTTAATCCTGGTGATTTGGTTTAATAAAGACCACTGAGAAAACAAACACTGGTAGTGACTGCACTGCTCTTGTGAGTTATCTGTCCTATCTCTTAAGGTTTTACTGTGGACTAAGTGCTGCTGTGTTAGCTTAAATTCTTCACCAAGATGTCACGTTGGATTAAATGCCTGCACAGGGTTTACATCTGCTTGGGAGCAGCGTTTCCTGCTGCCTGTGATGGGAACGTGTGTGTCTGTGAGGCTGTGGGCCTGTGGACCCGTCCCTACTGCTGTGGCCAGTGAGTGGCCACAGCAGGATAAAACATCAAGCCTGGAGCTTCGTCCTCTGTGTTTTGGGGTTGGGTTGGTGATGGGTTATTTCTGTGAGGTGTGCTGGGAACCCAGGGCTTCCTATGAGGGAGGCAGAAGGGTCCAGGGCAGAGTACGTAGTGCCTCAGGGGCTTCTTCCTATGGACTGGTACAACACATTCTCCATGGGAAGTATAGCAGATTTTAAAATCCTTGCAAATACAGATAAGTATGGCTAAACAGCATTTTAAATGCATTACATGCACTGTAATATACACCTTCTTACATTCTTCTGAAATTTTCTGCTATTGCTCTTTTTGTGTTATTCAGTATAGTAATTGAATATTCACATGCCACTATTGCATAGCAATAGCTTTATTTTTGTCTTTTAAAAGTAAACTTTGGCATGAAAATCATTATGAAATCACCGTTACCTTAGTATTTACCTTATCTGTCTATCAATAGGTGCCTCAAACCTTTTTTGTTCCTCTAAGAAACAATCCCCTTTTCAACTTTCCTGAAGTTTTATTATGGATATCAAGTTTTAATCTTTAAAGACTTCCAACATTGAGAGTTAGAAATAGCTAAAGTCCCTTCGAAGTGGTAAATTAAGTAATGAAAGTCTTGCTATGGCAAAATAATGAGTGGAAGTTGTTAAGAATTAATTAAGTTTCTTTTAATGAAAGGATCTAATTTGTAGCAAGAAAGTCTTTTGCCTGTAAAAGATTGTGTGTTATCAGCTGTGGCACACTGGTAATAAGATACACACTAGAAAAATACACATTTATATATATATAAAATATATATATAACCTTTAAAAACACACCCGGTGAAAGGGAAGAGAAAGCCTTTGTCTATCTGTGCTTTCCAGAATTAGCAGCAAGTAAAACCGTTCAAGGAAATGTTAGATTTGTGCAGGCATGGCTTTAATTAATACAAGTCTATGCTCTCTAAGTGTTGTGTTTGTAAAATTTATGAAAGAGCACTATACTGCATTAGAGTAATTTATGGACCAAATAAATGTCAGTTGCTAAGGTAAACTAGTGTTGGAAGCAGTGTAACTAGGATGAAAAAAGTGAAGAACTAGAGTAAATTGTAAACATTGTAAGAACAGTGAGACAATTGTTTCTTTATATCCACCCCAGCAAGTATAAGTTCATTTACAATATATTTATTAACAGTCTCAGGCTAATAAAACAACACTTACAGAGCAATTTTGGATGCTTTCCAGCTCTCTGTTTTGTGTGGCGACAAGTTAGGCCAGTCTTTATTTTTTCTCTTTAATAAGGAGAGGAAAAAAAAATAATAATAAAGGAATCTGTATTCCTGGCTCCTTTATAAGGTTGTTAAATTTGCTCTTTGGCATTTCAGGGCAGTGTTTTGCATTGTGCTCAATTAGTGCAGGCGAAGCGGTGGAAGCGCCGGTTTCAGAAATGCACCTAATTGCTGTGAACCTCTGAGAGATCCATTCATTCTGCGTTGCCGGCTCCGGGGGTGGCAGCCACAGAGACTCCAGCTGCTTCTGAGGCCTGATCCTGATTCACGGCTCCATGTTTCCCTGGCAGTCACCTTTGGGAAGCTGGGATGGGGGCTGGCTCTTTATGATCATAGTAGGTTCCACTTAAAGATGAGGAGAAACTTCTTCACGATGAGGGTGACAGAACACTGGAAGGGGCTGCCCAGAGAGGTTGTGGAGTCTTCTTCTCTGGAGACATTTAAAACCCGCCTGGACACGTTCCTGTGTGACCTGATCTAGGTGTTCCTGCTCCGGTGGGGGGATTGGGCTAGATGAACTTCCAAGGTCTCTTCCAATCCCTGATATTCTGTGATCCTGTGATCCCATGCTGCTGCATCTGTAGTATATTGTGGAAGTGAGAGCGTGGTGCATGGGAAGAAACTGAGAAAGGCCCTCCTTTTTCTGGGGATGTCTAGCAGGGAGGGAAGGGCTGAAGGGTCTTTTTCAGTTGTCAGAACTCTGGATTATTTTTCGGAGCCGGATTTGCTTGCAGCTTGTACTAGCTGTTATAATTTAATGGCTAGTTTGATGACAGACTTCTCCCAGCTTGTTTTTTTAACAGCTACTGGATCTCTAAACCAAGAGTTAAGAGAGATGAGCATCTGCTGCTTCCTTTGATAAGACCCATGTTTGAAACAACAAAAACACACCTCGCTACTCTACTTGGAGCTATTTTACCTGGAGGATTTTGTAAAAGGTTAATTCATCCCTTCCCTCTCAGACAGCTCTCCCATATAGGTGCTCATGTTAATGTACAGCCTGTCATGCAGCTACATCTGGGGAGCATCTTACTATTGGCAATTCTTGCCAACAGCATTTCTGATGTTTTGATTGTGCAACACCTTTAAATGCCAATGAAACCCATGAGTGTCAGTAGCTTCAGCACCATTTTTGCAGCCATGTTATGAAAGCTTTCTACAGCATGAGCCCAGAACAGCCTGATTCACAAGCCCCTTTGATGGTTCTTTGCTTATCAGGATTAATTTGCTCATTTGATGGGCAGCACAGCATGGTTTGGGCTCAGTTGATTGTCTGCCACAATTGTGTCTAGTATTGCTGTGTTCCTTATGCAGTTCCTTCTTCTGTGAGTGTGATTTATGTACCTTTTTTCCCCCAGAGGTATGAGCTATTATTTGGCTGTGGTAACATACAGGATGTTACTTATCCATGCAACCCAGAGCACTTTGTGTAACGGACCCACTATGTGTATTTGCTACCTTTAAACCTTGCCAGGAATAACCATACTTTGTGTTCGTGGTCAAAAATCCTCTTCCTTGCTATTTAGTACTTGGTTAAAGTGTTCCTTGTGAATCTTAAAATCTGTGTTAGTGTTTTTAGCTTCCTGGGTATGTTTAACATGCGAAGAATGGGTGACTAAAGTGGACTGGTGACGGGATTCAGTGGTTCGTCAGCCCTTAAGATGGGGAGCAAGAATTCCAGTTTAAACTGTATTGAATTTTATTCCATTTCCTCATTGCTTTCGCTGCTCTCCCAATATTGTGATACAACTCTACATCACTTGGAGTAGTTTAGGACTACGCTGCTGTTTCTGGATTTGGTAAATCCTAACAGGTGATTTACTGGTGGTGCTTCCTGTGTCCTAAGAAAATGCAAACTCAACTGCAGGCTTAAAAATCTCTGTCTTTGCTCTGTGTGACTGTCATATGTTGAGCAGATTTCCTCTTTTCATGAATAATACATTTTATGAACAGAGTAGATGGTTACAGCAGAACATACAAGCCTACATTTATGTGCCATCAGACAGTCATCTGCTAATTTTTGTAACGATTCCGTTAGTTCAGGTCTAGTGCTGCAAAAATGAAATGTGAATGCAAACTTAGATAAATAGCACAAATTCATCATGAATAAAATATTAAATCCAGAAAAGTGTTTTGTTCTAGAATAATCTAGTTCGTATGAAATGTGTGAGATTTTTTTAAGTGCTATTTTTTGGGGGGCTAACATTTTTTCTATTTAAGCATGTTGAAAAATTTCTGTTAATTTTAATGTGCAAAAAATCTTAAACAGGCTTTGGCTGATTTGTTGTTGTTGTTGTTGTGGTGTTTGGTTTTTTTTTTGAATGTTGGTGCTTTTTGCTCTTTGGATTTGTTGTCTTTTGCTGGAGGAAACTGCATCTTTGATATCGTTATCAATGAAAATTACGAGGAAATTTAAGATTAAATGTTACTCTAATGACCACATTGGTAGTTAAATTTAGGCTCTTACTTGAGAGGTGTCACTGGAGGAGATCTGTGCTTAACAGCTTTTCTGTTTTTTAAGTAGTTTGTATTCTTCTAAGTTTTATTGTAGTTCTAATTTTCTCTAGATTTCCAAAGCTAATTTCACGGGTCATTATTCATACAGACTTCATGGTTTTGGTACTAACAGGATGCTTCAGGCTTAAGGTTATGTAGCTTTCAGTGTAATAAGAATTGAGAATAATACATTTCTGAATAACAATACTGAATAATATAATATAAAGTTTATATTATAAATAAAGTTCTCAGTGTCATCATGAGAGGAAGTTTGGAGTGCAAAATACATTAGAGTCATATGGTTCATTTATACATGTGGGAAGGTTATTTTTAAAAACGGGACAAAAAGAAAGATTGTTTTCACTCCAAAGTGAACATCACATTTTTTTTTTTTTCTAGATTATAATAAAGTTTAAATTCTACTTACAAATATCCATAGGCTATCAGTCCCATGGGGATAATTTGTTGCATTAATGAGGTGCTTGTTGATTTTCGATCTGTACAAGTGCATAAAAATGGTCTTTAACAGTTCAATCACGTAATGTCTTTTCCTTGGGAGCCTTGCTCGTTCCCAATAAAAGGCTGAGGATGTTCTCTGGATCAGAACCTGCTCAACCATTGCTGTGTGTTCCTTGAACACGTTATCAGTTCCTTCGTGGGTTTTTCTCTGATGCTCATCAGCTGTAGTCTGTAAATGCTACACAGATCGTTATAATTTATCCTCATCAATCAAATGAGAAGTGGCAAATAACATTTTAGCCTTGAGAAGTAGTTGCTTAGAATTTTTTACTCTGATGGAGTTTGAAAAGTATTTGATAACTTAGTGTGATTCAGTGGTAGAAAGCTGAGGCATTTGCCCGTTGCTCTTTCCAAAGTTGTTGGCTTACATTTTTTTAAGCATACAGGGATTTTAGTTGGTCTCTACCTTCTAAAGGCGATGGATGGAAGTGACAAATTCAATATTCTTTGTGACTTTGGGAGGTAAATGAAAAGTGTTATTCCTCTTTTGGAGGAGGAATTTTCATGTTGGTACCATCAAGAGTAGATTTTTAGGACTTCATTTCCCACCCTTGGGAAAGAAGACCACAGTGTGCTTATTTACAGAAAAATCCTCTGTATTTCAGCTGTCCTGTCTGATATCGGGTAAGAACAACAAAAGTTAGAATCCAGCTCTTTTGCGTGAGCTTTACATGTTTTACCAATAATCACATCGTGGTTCTTCCTGCTTTGCTTGCGATTTGCCTTCCAAATTTTAGAGAAAGTGGAGTAGGAGTTTTACAGACCTGGCATTGATCACCACGTAGCTTTAGTTCCTCCTTTTACCGTTGTCTATAGCGACCATCCAAATTTTGATGATGAAAAGCTGATTTCCCACGAGACAACTGATATCCGATAGTAGAAATGAAGTCTCATATTTTTTCCATTAGAGTGAGCTAAACTTCTTTTCACCTGCTTAAAAACACGCCCCGCTATTGTTAGGGTTACAAAGCTATTTGGCAGTAAGTAGTGGGTTGTTATACACCAGGCAAGGATTTTTTTATAGTGTTGAAGTCAATTCATGACAGTAATTTTTGGCGATTGCTATGAGGTGGAGCAAACCTGACTGAAACCCTCTTTGGATATGATGTGTTTCAGGACCTGGAGGTTGTAGCCAACTTCATCTCAAGGGGTTTGAGTCTGAGTCTGGCGGATTGATGCCTTGATTTTTAAGGGCATTTTGCTAATTTAGCTCTCCAGGCCCACTTTCTTCTGCTTTGACATTAATCTGTGTCCTCCAGTCCTGCTGCTGGGCTGGCTTCAGTCATTCATCAGTTGGGAAGGTTGGTTCCATTTGCTTGCCTTCATAGAAAACATGCAAGAGCAGGAAGGAGGAGTTTCCATCTCCTGGTGTGACAGAGATACAGAGGTGAAGTGTTTTTAAACTTAGTTACTATCCATGGGTTAATTCTGCATTTTATTTTTTTTTAAATTTGGAGTTCTTTAGCCACAAAATTAGAGGTGGTGAGTTCTCATAATTTTTGCCTGAGCAGATATGGCAGACTTTGCTGCCTTTTGCTGTTGTGTGTTTGCATACTGTATTCACGATTGTGGGCTGGTGTTACGTCAAAACCTTGACTATTAAAAAGCGGGGCTGCTGGAGTACAATGGCGCTGCGGCTTCTGTCAACAGTCTTAGTGTTCAGAATAGACGTGGCCCTTCTGATAGCCCATGGAAAGGAGAAGTGCGGCTTCCTCCCGAGATTGGTCTTACGATAAAAGCTTCCTGCCTTTCTTGAAAAGAGAAACCAGCGTGCAGGCCTGCTTTGCTGTGGGCCCCGCGCTGCTCGGCAGAGAAAGCAGTTCCCAGACCCTGGAGGTACCACTCTCCTGCCAATTTGGAAGGAGGATGCTCGGGAAGAAGAAATCTTGCAAGTTCGGTTTCTCTGCAATGGCTAGACTTGCAAACTCTTGAGCGTTACGCAGCCTGGAAGTGAAGATTTCTCTTAGTTACTCTTGGGCTAAATGAGAACAGTTTTCTCAAGAACAGGAAGGGGTTGACCAGCGCTTCGGCCAGCTCTCAGAATATTGTTCTAAGCCCTGAAATGTTTAGTTCGCCTTTAAAAGGAAAAGAAGTTAACTTTTTAAAATAATGCAAAATACTGCATTATGTTAGTAGGTACTTACAATTCCCCATATAATCTGTACCAAAATTGACTTTCTGAAATTTCTTGCTGATTACTTTAAGTGGTTTTAATCAGTTACAATCGGCATTTGATTAATTTTTTTTTTTTTAATAGACAACAGCATGTGATAAAGAGAGGACACTGCTTCATTCTTTGCTAGGTCATCTCCAGAATACACACACCCTTCAGTGCAAGCAGTTTCACTCTTGTCCAACATCAGGGGAACTTTTCCATACAGACAAGGGAAGCATTTTTATAAACTGCCCCAAAAATGAAATAGTGTTAACCTGTCTCTTCTGTTTCTAATTAGTTGAGAAAGACTGTGTGACGTACACATGTTTAAACAATACAGTTGGTGAGTTAAGTGTCTCACCCAAAGTAGATGTAGTCTATAATACTTACTGTTTACAGCATGGCGATGATAAATCACTGGTTTGAAAATGTTTTTTACATTAGTTTTGTATGAGTTTAACTCATAGCTCTGTGGGTAAATTACAATACATGGAACCAAACCCATTAAGACAAAGACATTTTTGTTCCATTTGCAAATACCGAGAGCTACTACTTAGAATTGCTACCAGTGGGAAATGTAAAAGATGAGGTAATCCCCTAAAGAAAAAGGACTATGGTTGTGAAACACATTAAACATAAATCTTGTAAAGCTTGTAGGGAATGCACCGAGTTGAACCCGCTCAGAGTTCATGCTAACAAGAAATTCTGGTCAATGAAGGCAGATAAAGGAATTGTAAATGACTGTATTTAAATCAGTCTGGAATTCCAGAACCCATGCTTGGATAATATGAAATAAAGCTGTCTAAATATGCAGTTCTCATTAATTTAGTGGTCATAGTGAAACTTCAGAATGTCTGTTACAAGACCCAAGGCTGCTGGTGTCGCTGATTAAACCTTTTCCAGGGGTTAGAGTAGAGAATAGGGATCAGAGGTTTTTGGATTTTGCTCGCAGTTGTCCCAATAACTCACTGAGGAGCTGTGTGTGAAAGCTTACCTCAGTATTCTTTTACTTGTATCACAGAAAAGTTTGACTTCACTTACTGGGAAGCTTGGGAGGGAATTCTACAGGAATATCCTGGTGCTCGCTGCTGTGTCCTGCACCACCTCATCTGTTGGGTTTCTTTCATGGTGATCCTCACCAGCGCTCTTCAGACCAGCAGTGCCAGGGTCTGGAAGGTCACAGCAATGAGCCAGAGTGGCCGGGCAGGCAGAGATGTTAAGTCGGCCAAATAGAGGGTCTTGTGCCTGGGTTGGGGCAACCCCCTGTATCAGGCCAGGCTGAGGGGTGAAGGGATTGAGAAGCAGCCCTGCAGAGCTGCACTTGGAGGTACTGCTGGGTGAAAACCTGGATGTGAGTTGATAATTGGCGCTCACGGCCCAGAAAACCAACTGTATCTTGGGCTGCATCCCCAACAGCGTGGCCAGCGGGGTGTTGGGGGGGGATTCTGCCCCTCTGTTCTGCTCTGGAGAGACCCGACCTGCAGTACTGCATCCAGCTCTGATGTGCCCAACATAAGAAGGACATGGACCTGGACCTGTTGGAGTGAGTCCAGAGGAGGCCACAAAGGTGATCAGAGGACTGGAGCACCCGTGCTGTGAGGACAGGCTGAGACAGTTGGAGTTGTTCAGCCTAGAGAAGTGAAAGCTCCAAGGAGACCTTGGAGCCCCTTCCAATGCTTAAAAAGGGGCTCATGAGAAAAATGGGGAACAGACTTTTTACCAGGGTCTGCAGTGACAGGACAAAGTTTTAAACTGAGGGAGGGTAGATTCAGACCGGACATACAAAATTGTTTTACAGTGTGGGTGGTGAAACAGTGGAACAGATTGCTCAGAGGGGTGGTAGATGCCCCATCCCTGGAAACATTCAGGGTCAGGTTAGATGGGGCTCTGAGCAACCTGATCTAGTTGAAGACGTCCCTGCTCATTGCAGGGGGGTTGGAAGAAATTGGCCTTTATGAAGGTCCCTTCCAACCTAAGTGATTTTGTGATTCTGTCCAGTGCTGGAGTGTAGCTGGGGGCTCAGGGTTGTCCTGTTACCCTGACACTTGGTGGCTCCCTTAAGCCTGGGCAGACCTGTTATTCCTGCTTATTGTTCCAGTGACCCCTGGCCAAGCAGCAGGAACATCCCCCATGGATCAATTCTAAATGGGATGGAGGAAGGTGGGAAGTGCTCCCGCTGCAGAGACAGTGCGGGATGGACAGATGGGTGCATGTGCTCCTCCTCACCATTTTGGAGCTGGAAATCTGAAGAGTTTGCTGCCCCCGAGTCCCGAGGGAGCACTGACTACGTGCCAAGTGTGTTCATCTATTCCTGGACTGGCTGGAGTGATCTTTCAGCTTTTATCTTTTATTCTGTCTGGCAGCACTACTAATCAAAACCATTTTTGACAGTTGTCATGTGCTTTCTGCAAGCAGACCCGCAGCTGTTTTCTGTCCCTCTGCTGCAAGGTTGGGAAGGAGGAAGGTTTTAGCTGCCTTTGGTGGGTCATTTCAGGAGCAGAAACCTCTGGTGGCGACCAGCCTTGCCTGGACCTCCTTTCTCTGGTATTTCTGTCAAGGCAGAGTTTAAATGGCCTATTTCTCCAGTTTCCCATGCTGGCTGTGGGCCTGCTTTGTGGGTAATTCGGTTCATGAGCATTATCCTGCCAGATTTATTTATTTTATTTTATTTTTCCCCCTGGCTTCCTGATATTTCGTGAATTGCAGTGTTGAGCTGTTCAGTCCTTTCTGCAGAGAAAACCAGCGAGAGGTGAAAGTCGGTTACAGGCTGGGACCAGGAATCCCAGTTAAATACCAAGCATTTTTTGGGGAGGGGGCGGGAGGAAGGAGAAAGAGGAGAACAGGTAGAAAAAAAGTTGGGAGAAGAAAAACATTATCATCATCTTGGAAAAAGTTACAAATACCACAAGTGCAGACTACTGGGTTCAGATTAAGATAAATAAATACTAATGCTTTTATTTCATCGTCTTGGCAGCGCACGACGCTTGATTATTTTTGTGTGTGGTTCATTTGTTGAGTGTGTGTCCTGCAGCTGCGGGTTTTAAAGCTCTTTTAAGGAGAGGCTGAGGTTCCTGAGCTGGCCCTCAGCAGGAGCGGGTTCTCGCAGGGGAGACCTAGTGAGGGCGAAATACACATCCCTCCCCAGGATGTATATTATCTTTTGGGAGTTATGAAGATCCAGGGTAGTTTAGGTAGTAAGGTAGAGGTAAATTAACTCATAAGAGACTTCATTAACCCTTGAAAGTGCACATTTACTTCAGGGAGCAAATGGAATTTGTTAGTGTAATAAAAATTGCACTGAACTGAGTCAATATTTGTATGTAAATTTGAACCTATATTTGCATGACAAATCTGCAAATATTCTAAGAATTGCCAAGAAACAAAGATGTGACTCTAAAAGAGTTACTTCTGTTGTTAATCTTGTTACTTTTAATTCTGGTTTATTTGTGCTGCATTAGTGATGAGTTTTACAACCCTCCAAACATCTAGTTAGGGAATCAACGTATAATTATTACTTGAGAAAGGAGAATCCTTTGCAGTTAGTACTTTTGCTGTGTAAGGTACAAGGCCAGCTGTGAGCTTTATTTGCTTTCTACCCTCTAATTTTGGAACTGCTCTTCCCTCCTCCCCCATAAATCAAGAGCAGATTCAGACCTGCTGCGCATTCAGAGCTTCCCCGAGATAGTCCTGCAAGCTGATAATTGCTGGGGCTGGTGAATATTGCGGCTACGAGTCCTTCCATTCCTCGTGTGCATCTTTATTTTCAGTTGGGAGAGGCAGTAAAATGTGATTTGTATGATAGAATTGTACTGTCCTTCATATAAAGGTGCACAAATGTTGTAGAAGTAACCAGAGGAAAGCGAGATCAAATATTATGGTGAGTGTTTGGTGCAGTATTTTCTCTGGCTGTTCACATTCTGAAAGCTGGAAATGGAAAAAAGAAAACTTAGAGAAGTTTCAGAGAATGAGTGCAGGGGCATCATGAGCTCTGTAAAATATGCTTTATGGTGGGATTTAAATTTAGTCTTTTATAGACTTATAATTAAGTTGTTTTTATAGAAGACAAAGGTAAGAAGTGATCAGATCTGGTAATGGCTGAATGGATAGAGCTTGTGTCTCACAGATGTCAGGTATATACTGGCCTCCTCATTGTATAAGTAAGGTCAAAATGGTTCAGTAACGAAGGCAGAAACATTCAGACACCTTTAAAAAAGTGGAAAAATACATGGAATTTGCACCTGTAAAATGGAATGAGTGAAATATTTTTATGGTTTTCCAGAAAATAAGAATTTAAATATATGGGTCTTTAAAAGTATCAGATTAGCTTCAGTATTGTATTTTAACATATTTTAAATGTATTTTAAATTCATAAAAGAGATAGGATGTCAGTAAATTCTGTATTGGTATTGCTGTAATTAAAAGCTGTAACAACAAATGAGCTCATCTGTGAAGTTAAACCTGTTGAGTGTGGAGTAAGGTTTAGATGGGAGAAGGTTGAGTTGCACTTGAAATTTTGTGGGCAGAAATTAGAAAAAAAAATGATTTGAAGAACTTCATGTCCTTTTTCCTATTCATTATGGCCTCTGAATCTCGCTAAATCTCTCTCTTTTATAGCCCTCGTGCTTGTTTCCGAAAGCTCTGCGATGGTTAGCTAATAAGGGCTATAACAATAGCTCATTTGCAATATGTAATAAAGTTGAAAAATGTTATTGATGATTTCAGATAGACTGTCAAGAACCTTGTTCAAGTCTAATTTGATTTTCCTCAAGAAACACAAATTTTTTTCAGGCCAAAGCTGTCAGCCAGCTATTGCAGCCAAGATGAGCAAACTTAATCGGAGTGAAACAAGTCTTTTGTTGTATTCTGTCCATTTTTATTCGTGTAGCAAATTGCACAATTTTCATTTTAAATAAATCTGTAAATTATTATGAGTGACTTACAAAGATCTGTGCCTTTCAGGACATAGCTTTAAACAGAGGTGTTGTGTTTTGTTTTGTTTTTGTTTTTTTTTTTAAAAAAAAAGCATGTCTAGAAGTAGATGCCAAAATTTGTCAGGTGATTAAAAAGTGTGCACTTTTAAATTAATTAATTTGCAGTAGAAATCCCCTCCACTGCTTGCATTTGGAGTTTTAACTTGCGTAAAACAGTAAATATTACGATGAAGTATTATAAGACCATTTTATTTTTGTGAATACCTAGAAAATTCAAAACATCTGGAACCGACAGTACTGTTTTTCTTGCTGTTTTTCCTACAATTTCCATCAATAATGCACAATTATTTTCCACTTTAGTTCTGGTTCATACAAGCGTGGGTTTTTTTGGTTGGGTTTTTTTGGGGTTTTTTTAACTCACTTGCAAGGAATTTGAACAGAAGCAACTGCTCTCTTGGAGGAGGAGCAGTTGGTCATCTCTGTCTGGAGATGACATTAGAGCTTGCGTGGCGTTGCAGAGTGGGAAGCTCCAGGAGGCTGCTTTTTCACCTCCCATATAATGTAACACCGTGTACATTCCTTACAATGAAGAACAATTTTGGGATTCAGTAACTATCAACTTGGCAACGCATTTATTTCACACTGAGATCACCAAAACCATCTGTTGATAATTTGCTTTCTTATGGACCTCTGGCTCGCATCTCTGAATAGAAGTATCTAAAGTCGTTGCCTAAGTCTGTAATGATGCTTATTTAAGGCTTATTCACAGTGAATTGAATGCAGATAAATCTTACATTTTACGGCTTCGTAAAAAATCTGATTATAATGAAATATTTAATGCTAACAGAGGCAGAAGCAGTCAAAAATTATCTGAATTCCCAGTCGGTGGTTACTTTGGGAGCATTACTATTTCTTAAATGGACAGTCATGCCTTTTTAATTAGTTAGCCTGACACAGTGATAAATATTTCCAATCAGTTGTATTTCATGGTCACAGTTACACCTCCTAACATAAAATGCAAGTTTATTTTAATATTTTCAGCATTTAAAAATTGACTTAATTTATGCTGTACTTTTAAATTAGGAAGCAGTAAATTTAACTGTATGTAAAATCTTGGCATTCAGTGGACAAATGTCTAGTATAAATACATGCAAGAATTTTAGAAGAATTTTAAGGATTGAAAAGGGCTGACATTGCAACCAGGTAATTAAACTTACTCAAAACTGGATGTAACTGTGTGTGTCTCTGCTGAAGGATGCTGTGGATTGTGAACCAAAGGAGCTGTGACAACTGTTCTTTGGGGCCAGAAGGGCGGTTTTGACCTGATACTTAAAAATTTGCTAAACTTTTCCAATAGAGATTTATTGCTGAAGAAGTCAGATAAATTATTTTATTAGGTAGCCTGTGTTGAAAAACAGATTGTTTTGTGACAGAGCAGTACTCTGCATCTTTCTATGAGATTTCATCTGGTTTAACAAGCTAACTTCATATTTCGGTATACTTTAATTTTTTTTTTAAAAAACAAGTTTTAAATCATGACATTTGCGTTCAATGTATTTAAACTTCATCAATATAGAAACAGGTTTTATGAGAATAAGCAGCATGGATATTGGCTGCTATTGTATTTATAACTTTAGTAGATTTGAAATAAAAACCCAAGAATATATCAGGCAAGATATATTCAATAAACGGGGTTTTTTAGCTAAGTGGATTTTATGTCTTATAGGGATCCTTTTACTATCAGCAAGACATCACATACAGAATTCCAAAATGTACATGAGGTGTGTGAACATTTTGCTCTTTTTTTTCATTACTGTTGTGGGATTCTTCATTCATGCAACTTTTTTTGCCCTATTCTTTATGGAGCATTAAGTAGGATGGAGTTTGTCTTTAACATTTCCAAACAAATAAGAGTTTTTTGGTAAATTTATGCTTAAATTTCTCTACCCCTGTGCTTACTCCTTCTTGCTCAACCCATACAGGTTGAATGCCAGCAGGATGCTCTGTGTTGTGGGATTTCAGTGGGGCTTGGCTTGTCACAGTTTGAAACTGCAGAAGAAAGAATGGCCTTCCACTAGACTGGCCTGAAGTATTTCCAGTGGTTATGGAGAATTTGGGGAATTGGACTGTGCTTCTTTGGGAAGCACAGGGAATATACAGGTCATCTATAAACTGAATTTTTTCATGAACTGAGAAACTTTGCTGCATCACTGAGAACTTTGCTGTGAAATAGTGGAACAGGTTGATCAGAGAGGTGGTTGGACTTCCATCCTTAGAGATGATAAAAACCTGCCTGAACAAACCCATGGCAACCTGCTCCAAGGGGCCTTGAGTGGGACCAGATGACCCAGGTGATCTCTGTTAAACGATTCTGTTTGTGCCTACATTTGTGAGGCAGAAAGGAAAACGATGGAAATTGGAGACAGTGTGGGAGTTTGTACAAAACAGAAGTGTTACAGTTAAATTCAGGTTTTAAGACTGGCCAAATTTTACCTAGCCTGGTATCTTCTATCATTAGTCTGTGGGATGTTACAGTTTTATGAAGGTCTTAAAGAATTATTTCTAAGTGGTTTCATTTTCTTCTTCCATGTAAGACGTTGCCTTATTGGAATCTCAACATGTTGTTCACACTTTGTTTTCTGTGTAGAAAGGATGCAAACTGGGAATGTTTTCTGCTAATGGCCACCTCCTTCAGGGTACATCACGCCAGCAGTAAGCTTGGGTTTGATCACTGTTTTGAAAGACAGGCTTCTTTAAACATCCTCTTGCATTTTACAGGCCTAAAACCCCAATGACTTTTTCTCCAGCCTTGTCGTTGTCAGTACAGCAATAGGTGGCTTCATGCCCCCCCGGGCTGTTTGGGTAGGAAGCCCTGATTGTAGGGCTAATCTTCTTAGTGATACTGGGCATGTGAAAAGTGGCGCCTGTAGGAGGACATCTAGGATGCTGGATTTGCAGTAGCTGTGATTTTTTTTCCCCTTGTTTCTGAATGGTTTTGACATCTGGCATTAATGATGTGAGTACAAGTGTCTTAAGAGAGATCTTTTACTAGTAGATGTCAAAAGAGTTGCACACACCAGTGGTTTTCAAAAGAAACAGCAGCAGCTTAGCCATATTGACAGAATGGTCAATTCGGTTGAAACATCCTTAAAAAGTGTTGGTGAAAGAAACCAATTTTGGAAAATACAAAAGGTTGTATGAGGTTCGCTTCATCTCTCAAAGAAGAAAGGTTTGAAAAGAATTGCACTTGGGCATTGCCCTGCATCGTCATGGGTGTAAATGGTGTAAGACATCTCACAGTCCAGGGTTCTGGAGCCCACACATTCATTTACAGGTAGAGGGGAAACATAAGGTAATTAAAAGCTCTTTTAGAAAATTTTTATCTGCAGGCAATTATTTAGAAAAGGCTGAACCCTTGCTTAATCAGTGCCTCGGAAAACTGAGGAATTAATCTCAAGAGATGTCTTTGATATTCCCTTTGTTGAGATACAGCTATCTTAAGGTAGCGTGGCATGAATCCAGCAAGTCACGCAGTCATGTAAGCATTGAGCTGCTTATTTTATAAATCATTATTTAGAAAGACAATCAGCTACTGCAACTACTTGAATTTATCAACTTTCTAAACTAATTTTTTCAAACAGCTTGGTAATTACTTGTTAGCACAGATCCTTAAATGTTAGAATATTTTTTTTTATTAGAACCAGATATTAGAAACATGTTTCGTTGCAGTTGAAATTGAAACTGGCTTCACTCCTTGCTATGGAAACAAGGCTTTAAAACAAATTTGTTCTTGTGTACACTGATGTGCCAATCCGTGGTTTTATGTAAGCAGTGCATTTTTTTTCATGCCTTTTTGCAACCAGCTTCTAGAAAGAAATGTGGTACAGAACCTATGCTTCTTTTTTGTATTATAGCCTGAGTTAAGAGTCAGTGTTCTATGCTTATGTCAGAAGTATGTGCTAATTATCCCACTGGATTAAAGAAAGGATGGGCCAACTAACACAGAAAGGTATGCAACCTAACTAAAGATTGACCTAATTAAAGATTTCCCCGAAGTTGTGTTCCCTGTCATTTGCACATGTGAATGTTGTGTTTTGTAAGGCCACCGTTATTAAGAACTAGGAGGGGCTCAGGTGCTTTTAGGAAGAGTTGCAACATGCTCTTGGGTTTGATATTTGTTTGTTAATTTACCTGTATCATATTAAACAGCAATTTTTAAAATCAATACCTTTCACGAGTTGTAAAATGCCACATAGCTATTTTTTTTCCCCTCAGTGTCCCACTTTTTCCCAACAAGCTGTGGAGAACCATTGTATGGGGCTGAGCATCCCTGACCTCAATGAAGAGTCCTGTGTCACTGCTGCTGTGTCACAGGAGGGACTGTGCAGTGTTTAGGTGGTCACTTATGCTGAGACCGAGCTCCTCCACAGACCGACCTCTCACCTTGCAATAAACCGTTGTCTAACCTGTGCTGACTGTTCTAAATAACTTCCTGCAGTGATTCAGTTGTACAATGGGTGCTAACGGTAGCTGACACTTCAAAAAATACTGTAAAAGTTGAAACAAATCTTCATAAGCAGAGTTGTCTATTTTTAAATCTCTAATTTGTCCATGTGTTTCTTGATGCAGGCCACAGAAACCTTGTTCCGAATGGCGGTAGCAAGAGGAGCTATTACACCTTTAAGACATGGAGAAGTAAGGATAAATAATTCTTTTATTCCTTTTTGCACATGTGGTATAATGTTTTATTAATATAATGCTTTATAAATTCCTGGGAGACATATTGTCTTCAGGTAAGTGAGGAAGGATGGACTATATATAACTTGCATACCTATGTTACAGTTTTTTTAAAGGAGAACAAGAATTGAAATCCTGCCCAGATTAAGTATTTAACAAAAAAAAAATACCTTATTTTTCTCTTTGCCTGACTCATAATTTCACTTTATAATAGAAGTGAGTCACAAGAATCTCATTTTGGTCACTTTATTTTTCACTTGATTTTTGTGAATAACAAGATGTAGAAACTAGAGAAATCCATGTAAGATTCGACTTTGTTATGGGGCAGCTCCGTGGAGAGGTTGCTTCATCCTTTGTCTGTTCCTTTTAAGAAATTAGTAACCTCAGGTCGTCCATGAAGTATTAATACATTAATTATTCTAAAGAGGATAAATATATTTGAATATTATGTTGCTCATACATGCCTCTGTTGATGATGAACATTTATTTCCTTCTTTGTCTGGTTTTATGTCAGTTAAATGTTCTGAGCATTGCAGATTGAATTTAATTTAAAAAGAAAAATACTACAGTTGGTTATGACAGTGGAAACAAGAACTGATCTGGTTATTGCCGCAGCTGGATGCTACCGTATGTAGAGTTTTAAACGTAGAAACCTCAGTGTTTTTTCATGGCAATCTCATTTTGATCAAATTCTTGGGTAACTTTGTGAAAAGTCTGCATATGGTAGACACGGCATTCAATCTGGAATCTAGGCCTAAACTTACCCTGGAATCCCAGCTGTGCTAGAAAATGTTCCTTATGCTGATGAAGTTGCTTTAATTTCTCTTTTGAAATACAGTAGTAATCTTTGCATCAGTGTGTGAAGCCTACCTGAGGTATTCTCTCCTGCAGTTGTCCATAGTTTGAGCTTTTCTGAATATGGGTCTTTTATACTTTTATGTACAGCTCTTCATTCTCTACAGAAGAGTGTAATGTGATTTCCAGGAGTCTTAGTTATAGAATATGTGCAAATTCTCTCCTAAATTCTCACTGGTAAGGTTTTTTTACTTAATTTTCTGTGTTTCAGTGACCATGTTGCTCAGAGATTTTTGTGGAATCTCCATCGTTGTAGTTATCCAGTGAATGGTGTGAATCATGGAAAAATCAAATGATGTGGTTTTTAAAAGTGTAACTAATTGTACCATGCAAAGCAAAATACTGGGATGATTGCAGGCACAATGATTTCTGTTGTGAACGATATTAGTAATTCTGTATCTGATGCATCTTAGGTTGAGTCAGTCCAGCTCAGTGATGTGGTAGAAAAAGTTTCTTTTTTTTTTCTGGAGTTGTTCCCTCTGATCTTTTATCAATTAAAACCCCCTCAAGGGCTAGAGAGAACAAGATGAGAAGCAGCAAGAGAATTGGTGAGAGGATGTAGCCGTGGTTGGCAAGAGAGGAACTGGGTGAAAAGGCATCTGCTTGATGTTGGTGGACTTTATGTTAGTGTTCTGTGTCCTGTGACACTATTTCTGAAATATTCCTTGGGCTTTGGTGGAAATGCAGTTAATGCTAAGCCGGATAATTTATAGATAAAGCATGTAAGAATTGTCCAGAGTTGGCTTTTTCTTTAAGAAGGCAACAGGAGAAATAAAAATACCTTTGATTTTCTCTTATGTTTTTATCAGCCTATAAGCAGAGGGAAAAATGTTTTAACTCAAGGAAGATCTTTTCATTAAATTCCATGGGGGAATTATAATTTATTTAGTCTGAAGACAAGGAATGACGTTAATCAAATGAAATTAATTTTTCCAGAGGAAACATAATTATCAGGAGTCATATTAACATTTTTTAGCTCTTCCAAGAAATAGCTAAATGTTTGCAGAGCGTGTAAGGAGAAAGGGAGCCAGAAAAAAAATTAAAAAATTGAATATGAACTGAAGTTCACTGTATTCTGTTTGAGAAGTGCGAACTTGGCAGGGAAAATCAAAGCAGAGCAACTTGTTTATTGGAAATTCCAAACTATGGAGGCAGCAATCCAAACGTGCAAAACTGCTGCTCAGCTTTTGGGGCAATACTTAAAAATGTAACCACATTTAACGTTTAAGAGGGAGTAAAACTGTTCAATACTAGAAGGCAAAAGCTCTGTAAATACGGATTTGTTTTAAATTAATAAATTTTAAAAATGGCAATATTCTGTCTGCACCAATGAACAGATTAATATGCAACCACTTACTCTATGGAGGCGGAACAGTGTGCGTGAAAAACTATGCGTTACAAGCCAGCTGTCATCATCAGGGGGATTTATAATTTGTAAGACTTAGTGTCTACAGGGAAATGTCTTTTCTTATTTTTATCAACGATATAGACAGAGGGATTGAGCCCACCATCAGCAAGTTTGCAGATGACACCAAGCTGTGTGGTGCTGTTGATACACCAGAGGGACAGGATGTCATCCAGAGGGACCTGAACAGGCTGGAGAGGTGGGCCCAGGTGAACCTCGTGAGGTTCAACAAGAGCAAGTGCAGGGTTCTGCACCTGGACCAGAACAATCCTCACTATCAATACAGACTGGGAGATGAGGTATTAGAAAGCAGCCCTGAGGAAAGGGACTTGGGGGTGCTGATGGATGAGAAGCTGGACATGAGCAGGCAGGGTGCACTTGCAGCCCAGAAGGCCAATCACATCCTGGGCTGCATCAAAAGATGTGTTGCCAGCAGATCCAGAGAGGTGATTCTGCCACTTTGTTCTGGTGAGACCTCCCCTGGATTACTGTGTGCAGGTCTGGAGCCCTCAAGATAGGAAGGACAAGGACCTGATGGAGCGGGTCCAGAGGAGGGCCACAACGATGACCAGGAGCTTGGAGCACCTTTGCTACGAGGACAGGCTCAGGGAGCTGGGGTTGTTCAGCCTGGAGAAGAGGAGGCTCTGGTGAGACCTAATAGCAGCCTTCCAGTACCTGAAAGGGGCCTACAGGAAGGGTGGGGACAGTCTGTTTACAAAGGCCTGCAGTGACAGGACGAGGGGCAGTGGCTTCAAGCTGGAGAAGAGCAGATTTAGACTGGATATTAGGAATAGGTTCTTTACTCTGAGGGTGGTGGAACCACTGGAACAGGTTGCCCAGGGAGGTGGTTGAGGCCCCTTCCCTGGAGATGTTCAAGGTGAGGCTCAACAAGGTCCTGGGCAACCTGGTCTAGTTGGGGGTGTCCCTGCTGACTGCAGGGAGGTCGGACTAGATGACCCTAGAGGTGCATTCCAGCCTGGACCATTCTATGATTCTCCTTCCAACCTTTCTCCATTCATTGGGACTCATCAAGTCTTTATGCATATAGAATTTTTAATTTTTCCTTTATTATTCACGAAGAAATTTGGTTTTGTTTTTTTTTCACTTTTGCATGTTGTTTGTAAAATTACTATTGAGTGCTTAGAAAAACATGCTGCCAAAAGTAGTTTTCAAATTTGGGTACATAGTGCTAAAAGTTATTTGGATGGGGTGGGATATAGATCATAAAGGTTCCTGAAGAATCTTCTCAGAAGTTTCCTTGTTCCTGATTGGATTGAATTGTGGTAGCATCCATGGGAGGGCATCAAACCCAGAAAAAGATCATTTTCAGGACTAAATATGTTGTTTTTCATGTTATTTAATTCTGTCAGTTGCTTTGTTTTGAGGGTGGAGTGTGAGGCAGAGCCTTGTAGAGTTTATTAATTTCTGTTAGCACTTCTAGCTCATTCCCAAATGATCCAAAACTGTATAAGCAGATGTGGTGACACCAGATCAATGGCTGTGCTTGTGTGCAGAAGGCTCAGGGTAGTGTCACAAAGTTTAGAGTCAGCAAACAGGCATAGCTGGGAGATGTGCATTCAGTGTGCCCGGACCTGACACCACCTGGAGAGCTTCTCCAGCTCTTTCTTCTGCTCCTGGCCATCGTGCAGCAGGTGAAGATCTGTTCCTCACAGTGTCCAGCCTCTTCCAGACAGAGCTGCTGTCTTGATAGGGGTGGCCGATGTGGCAGCTGTGATGGATGTTGGGAAGACAAGAGAGCAGCTCCAGGCTGCCTGCTAAAGAGGATGAGGAGGGGAATAGGAGCAGGGCAGTGCTTCCCAGATGACTGTTCGTGCTTCCCAGTTCTGCATCTCCTGGAGCTTCTGCAGATCAGCCCCCAAGGGAGACTGCGAGGAGGTGTCAGGTTGGCAGCAGCGGTGGCCGCGACAAGTCACTGGTGCATGGTAGGAGGATGGAATGCATTTGACGCAGGCTAAGATGATGTTTGATGGCTGTACAGAGGGAGAAAACTTCCCTAATTTTAATTGGAGGTGACTGATTTTATTCACCTGGAACGAGTGATCTGCCAAAGACTGTGTCACGTAGGATTTGTACATCATGTGGAGATACTGAACTAGAAGGAAGGATCTGATTAGGACAATGAGCTTGCAGGACTGATACTCACAGTCCCTGTAGAGGTGGGAAACAAATACGCACAGCCCATCCAGGAAAGGAGGAGGATGATAAATGGAGAGGTTGGAACCCTTAATGGAAAAAGAAGCTATGAAATAAGTAGGCTGACATGGACAACAGATCCAGTGGCAGAGGTGTGATTCCCAGAGACCTGGAATTATCCATGCCTGGACTTTGTGGATACTCACTCGTTTCCCATAACATCTTTACGAATTTGTAAACTGTCTTAATCTCTTTTCATCTGAAAAATGCTGGGATTTCCAAGTAGAAGAATTCAGGCATGTGTCTTTAGAGTCCATAAAGTCTACAAGGAAAAAATCCCTTGCTGCCTCAGAAGTGGAGAAAGGATTGTGCTCTTCTGTCTGAAGTGTTAAGGCACATGAGAAACCTTCCGTATTGTGCAACTTTCAAAATCTTTGTGTAGTGTCTTGTGATGGCAAAGAAAGGGAAAAACTGATTTTGCAGAAAAGGACTCTGGAGAGTCACACCAAAAAAAAAAAAAAGAGCTTAGACTATATGGTAGGCTCCATTTTTATAATGCCTGCAATGGCTGAGATGTTTTGAAGAGGTTTCATATAAAGGAACAGAGTCCTCAGTCTGTAGCATTACAACAGAATGCCATTAATTAAGGCTATTTGGTGTTTTGTTTTTCTTTTTGCCCGGTTTGACAAAATCTTTGTTCATGAATTGCCATGGGAAAAACAGTGTAAAAAGGGATTTCCGGGCTGTGTCTTTTAAGTTTCTGAGAGATTCAGTTCACAACAGCAGTTGGATTTCCCTGGGCACCTGAAGAGATACCTGTCCAAAGGGGTCTAAGGCTCCCATGGACATTACCCTGTAAAAAGGAGGCTGAAGGGTGTCAGGTCGCTCCTTCTCAGCCAGTTTAACTCATTTCAAGGTGAGTTAGTGATCGAGCTCCAGCTGGAGCTTGTGTCGATTTGCTGGTGCTGACTCCTGGTTCTTTTTGAGTTATATTTGAGTTGAATTTCCAGTTATATTTTCCATAGGGAAGAATGAGTGAATTTCAATGAATGCCCACCCAGGTATGAGTGTCTTCTGTGTGTGTCTTAGGACTACAAAGACGATTAGGGAACTAGAACATCTCTTTTATGAGGAAAAGCTGAGGGACTTGGGTATCTAGTCCAGTAAAGGAAAGACTGAGGAGGAATCTGATCAATACCTATAAATACTTAAAAGGTGGGTGTCAAGAGGATGGGGCCAGTCTTTTCTCAGTGGTGCCCAGTGAGAGGACAAGAGGTAATGGGCATAAACTTGAACATAGGAAGTTCCATCTAAAGATGAGGAGGAACTTCTTCACTTTGAGGGTGGCAGAGCACTGGAACAGGCTGCCCAGAGAGGTGTTGGTGAAGGTGTCTCCTTCTCTGGAGATATTCAAAACCTGCCTGGACACATTCCTCTGCAACCTGCTCTGGGTAGACTTGCTTTGGCAGGGGGGGTTGGACTTAGATGATCTCCAGAGGTCCCTTCCAACCCCATATCATTCCGTGATTCTGTATCAGGGATACAGCAGTCAGACAGCATAAAGGCAGTTGTCAAATCAGTGCCCTCATAGATAAAGAGGCTGGAGCGTTCTTAGCTATAACAATACTATTGTCAAACACATTTGAAGTATAAATAGATACAAAAATCCCAGTAATTGTTGTACATCCCAGCCTTAAATAGGCTATGGTGTTATGATGTTATGTATGTAATGATGTTATGCATGTAATGATAGTATGGCACCAGATCCCCATGCTTGAAAGTGTACTTTGTGAGAAGACACATCTTTGCATTTGTTTAAAGCTGTGTTGAATAGACTTCAAAATTAAGTTTTCATTCTGTGTGCTTTTTGTAAGGTAAATAATGTGAAATGCCAAGCTTTATCAATTTAGCCCAGATATCTATGAAAAGTAATTCCTGTGAAATTTATATTCATAGTAAATACTGATGATGCACATGATTAAAGTTTTAGGTGAAAGTTAAACAAGGGGATTAGTAAGGATCTTTAAAACACAATTGATTTTATGTTTTTACATGCAAACACATAAAAGTGGAAACAGCGATATATGAAATGCTGCCTCGTAGACTTTATCCTCTGCTTTAGTGTTTGCAGTTGTGACAGATGTAAGAGGACATGGTCCAGGTGTCACCGGTGTGACTTGGGTTCCAGCTTTAAAGAAGCACTGGAACAACTCTCCAGATAATGTCCGTTTGTTTTACTCTGAAAGCTTAGTAACAGCAAGGCCATTATTTTCAGATGAGCAGTTCTTAGAATTTTGTCATAAAATGCTTGTTTTGATAATTCTTGCTCAACAGAGTATTCTTGATTTAGAAATGAAAACCATAGGCTACTTTTTATTCTGGGGATATATATATATGTTAGAATAATGCTATTAAAGTAAATAATAAGTTTTAAAATATTATTAAAAGCTGAGGAAATTGTGAAAACTTTCACTTCTTGCACTTGGGGGTTGCACTAAATCATAAATAGTAGGTCACGAAATTCAGTAGTCACTGAACTTTGATTTCTGAAACAATTTTGTCTCTTTAAGCTATATGTATGTATGTGTATAGGCATGCACACATATATATATCTGTAGGTTCTTTTTTGGCTGTGAAATTTTATCTTACGTTGATTTTAAGAAAACATTTCAACCTGAAAAAAGAGGGGGCAATGTTAAAAAGACATTACTGCTAGCTCAGGGTTCCTTGCCCTCTTTCTACTTCCCCATCAACTGTGTCAGGGTGCAGTGTAGAGCCCTGGAAACTCAGACATGGAATTAAGTCATATAGATAAGAACTTTTTTTACTAATATCAGTAACTGTTGTAATTATGAGAAGAGACTTCCTAATTTTGCTTTCCGTTGGAGCGATTTGAAAGAGATTTTAGGAAATCTCAGTTTTCATATTTAGTGGTGTACTGTAAATATGCCATGGAACAGCCTATTCATTTAAATTGTGATCCTTTTCCATATAAAGTGATTTAGTCTAGAAATTACCAAATTCTATATTTGATTTTTTTTAAAATTTGAGACTTGGGGGTTTGTCACAATTAACGTGTCCGCTTGTATTTTTGGGCGGCTTCATTTGTAATAAATGTAGCACAGGAAGACTTCAGGAACAATAACATTTTAGGTTCTGAAGAAATACCACGAATCACTTGAGATTAATTTTAATTTAAATAAAATTGCTGTGGGCACACCGTTTCTTGTGATTTCAGCTCAGGGGCATCTTGGGCCTAATCACTTGCAGGCACATTAGAAACGGAATGGCAAGGGAATAGCGGACATCTGATCCCCTCGCCCTCGTGCCTTCCTACCACAAAGATGTCTTTATAACCCCGGGGTTCAAAAGTTCTGCTCTCCCAGACTACCCCTACATCTCTGGTTTCCATGCTTTTCTTTTTTCCCCCACACCACCCCTCCTTGAATACATTGTTACTGTCATGTTAATATGTGAGGAAAGATGTTTTCTCAGATTTACATAAATCTTAGGGCAGTAGAGACACTGTAGTTCTGGCCCTGAAGGCTCTCTGCTTTTTCAATGGTCTCTCTAGCCAAAGGCAGGTTTCAAAAGCAGTGCTGTTGGTGAAAATGAGCCTCGTTTGTTCTCGCTGACATGGTAGTGCTTCCTAGCAAACCCTGTTTGACATTATAGGAGAAATCTGGTTTAGTACAATGAAACTTAAATTTTTGTAAGGCCGTGTCATAACATTCATGGGCTCTTTAGACCTTCAAAGCAAGGTTCTCAGCCTCTTGGATGTTATCCTGTGGGGTTTTTTTTTCCCTCCTGGTAAAGGCTCTCCTTAATGTGTATTTTTTTACTGCGATATGTTGCAAAAGAGCATCAAGTTAATTTGACCCAACCATATTTTCTGAATATGTGGTGTAAAATCCGAAGTGCCAGTTGCTTTCAGTATTAATTTCTCTTATCGTGACCCTCTTATTTTTTAAAAGTATTTGCAAAACTAAAAGGAAGGAGTTGCTTCCAGGCAGGACTGAGTCCCTTTTCCTCTAACGAGAGGTCTCTGTCCCCAAGACAATAATCTATACTTTTGATTTTTTAGCTTTTTGATAAGATATATCTTTAAAAAAGCCCAACATCCTAGATCAGTGTTCCCAAACATCAAATAAAAAATCCCTTTAAATTATTGGCATAAATAGAGCTTTCTGGTTAGAGAAGGCTTTTTTGGAAGTCGGATCGAGCCTTTTAATAAATGCTGTTAAAGGAGCAGGAAATGGTCAAATGTATCCGCAAGAATAGAACTGTTTTATAGTCTGCCTACTCAAGGTTTGGGTTTGGGATATGTGTCAGAAGCATTTAAAAATAGTGCTGGCATCTGGGAAACCCTTCTGGCAGGTCACAGTGGGTAACAGTTCAAAGGTAATTTAATTGCTTCAGACTGGCATACCTTATCTCCGTTATCTGGAAGTAAGCCAAAAGTAAGTCATTCTTCTGATTAAGTGCGGTCAAAACTAAAGCTTGATCGGAGAGAGAGAGGGAGAGAGATAATACCATTGGTCCCTGGAGACCTGGGGAGGAAAACCACCAGATTACCTTTAAGGTGTTCCAGGTTTTTGCCATGTATTCAGTTGCCTGAAGCTGGTACTTTTTTACCTTGCCCTGTTTTATTTGTTTTATGTCGTTTACAGGATTGGAATTCATTTTTAATCCCAAAGAGGAAAATAAATTTGTGCCAAAACCTAAGTTGAACATTAAGAACTTTTCTGCTCTTCTAATATTTAGCTTGACTGAGGATATTTAGTTTCTTATTAAAAATCATCGTAAGTGAAAAAAAAAATTGACCTAATCCAACTAACTTTAAAGTGGAGTTGTGGGATTCATGGGTTAGGGAACATGCACTGCAGAAATCGTGTATGGTGTAAATTTAATGTAGAAATATATGAAAATAGGAGGGTGGCTATGTCTTCCAGAATGTGGAGAGTAACCGCTGAAGCAAGATAAAACACAAGTTTGGAAACTTAGAGAACTTATGATTTTACTTCTGGTTTGAAAGTTACCTGTGTGAGTCATGCTTTGTCATTTTTTCTTAAACATAGGGGAAGCATAGTCTGTCTATTTTTCATTGAGTGGAGCAACGGGATTTAGTTACTTAAGTATTTGACATACCATGCTATGCATTATTTTTATTATATATTTTTTTTTAAATTCAGGCTGATTTATATCTTAGGATAATCATAACTTCCCCTTTGTGAAGTGAAACACAGGGCTAAAAAGTAAACCTGTGTACATTATGAAGTATTAGCTGCTCAGAAGTATTAGTTACTCAGAAGTATTTGCTAGGTATCTTCCACCAAGCACTTTTTGACAAGGAGTAAAGTAAGGAGGCAATTACCTCTTTTGAAGATTACTTTTCTTTGTAATACCTCACCCTGTGTATTTCAGGTTTCTTACTCTCTTTCATCAGCAAAACAGTTAGTGCATGGCAAATGCAGACAACGTAAAATTATGGCAACAAACCAAAATGTGAAGGAAATACTTACTTCCCAATCTAGTTTTTGGTTTGACATGACTTTGGGCTGTCCAGAAATGTGGTATGGGAAATATATGAAATTATTTTCTTAAGATAGTTGTTCTTCATAATTTCTTTCTCATTAAAAAAATGTAGTTAGTGATGGTCATTTCAAGGACAGACATTTCTTTTCTGGAACCTGACAGCATTTGTTCAAAAACTATTCAAGTTGTGCTCTGTATGTCATGGCTTTGGAATGAAGCTGTCATCTTGCTTTATATTTAAGACCTGCCTCCAAAGCCAGGGTCTGGCAACTCCATTGTGCTGCTGGAGCCAGGTTAACCTGCAGGGAGTTTTTTCCTTCCCTACGCAAGGAAAGGGTATTACAGAGTAGGTATTACAGGAGGCTGGTACTTGAATAATGCTCCTTTCTCACTTGGGTGGTGTTGATGCAAATGTTATGGGAATGCATTCATGTTATTGAAGAGACAGGCAACTGCAAAGAGCTGTTTAAACTGATCAAGCTAAGAGTTTGTTGACATGCCTGTATGCACTTAAGAATGCTAAATGCATGCTAAAGACGAAATTAAAGCATACACTAAGTAAAGCGTGTGTTCAACTGATCTTTTGTTTCCATGCAGGTTGTTTGACTCAAGTTGTTGGAGTAACAGCCTTGCCAACCTGAGAACGTGTTGTCGTTTCCCCTAACGCTTTTCAATAGAAATATCTACATTTCAGCTGCCTCATTGCTTACACTGTATGTAGAGGCACTTTGAGAAAGGATAGTTTAACTTAAGTGTAAATGATATTTACATTCCATGATTTCCAGCGAATGAAATTTAGTATTCCTTTAGTAAAACAAAGCAAATGTAAGAAATCACATTACAGGGATTGTCAGTGTTTCCTGCTTGCTTTGTAGAATTACTGTTGAATTCAGTTATTTAAATAATGTCCTCTCATTTCTGTGGCAGATGTAGGAGTGGTTCATGACTATTCTTGAAATCCCACTTGATGGGACAAATCCTTGTGACAAGAAACAAATACCAAGACAGATCAGATTGCAACCACTGAGGAGTTGAGATCAATTTTGGACTTTTTCCTCTGGTCACGTGACAGAGGATGAAAGGAAATCACTGTATTTCTTCTTGTCCAGTCACTTTTAGTGTTCTCATTTGTTCTGCTGTTCCAATTCTAGTTATTTTATGATCCTTATCCATATTTTAGAGTTGAAAAAAAATTCCTTTATCATACACAAACAACAAAAAGACCCTGGTTGTCTTTAGTAGCTTGTAATTGTCTGTGTGTAAATGGATTGCATAAACCTTAAATGCAGTTTGAAATGCATCATCAAGAGAGACATAAACATCCTGGAAGAGAGTCCAATGAAAGGGCCACAAATATAATAAAGGGACTGGAGCATCTCTTCTGTGAGGAAAGGCTGAGAGAGCTGGGGTGGTTCAGCTTGGAGAAGAGAAGGCTGAGGGGATAGATCTTGTCAATGTCTAGAAATACCTGAATGGAGAATGCAAAGGAGATGGAGCTGGACTCTCTTCAATGGTGCCCAGTGCCAGGACCAGAGGCCACGGACAGAAACTGAAACACAGGAGGTTCTCTCTGAACATCAGCAAACACTGTTTTCCTGTGCAGGTGACCAAGCACTGGCATGGGCTGCCTGGAGAGTTTATGCAGTCTCTGTCCTTGGAGATATGCAGAGGCCATCTGGACAGTAGAGCAGCTCGGCCTTGCCAGAACAGGGGGGTTGGAGCAGGTGACCTCCAGAGGTCCCTTCCAGCCCCAGTCGTTCTGTGATTCTGTGGGCTTCTGTTTGTATTTAAAGAGCTAACTTTCCAAACTTTGCTGTGTGTTTTTCTATGTGTAAAACTAGGATAATGACACTTTTACTGGGCATGTATTTGATTAGCACTATACAAAATGAAAAATTTAAATAATCCTTTTATGAACTTCTTTTAAACTGTAGAAAAAAAATGAAAAGGCAGTATCTAAGGTAAGCAATTCCAGTTTATGAAGGCTAAGGGTTTTAGGGTTTTCGTTTACAAAAAATGAAGATGTGAGAAAATGCAGTTCTTTTTCTCAGGTTTATGGGGAAAATTACTAGAATTGGGAACCGATACCCAAAACAGGGTGAAGTGTCTCTGCTGTAATGTTAATTGGTGGTGTGGGAAGGAAGAGACTGTGAAGCATCTCTATTGCATGACAGATTGTGATCCTCACTGGGTGAGAAAGCTGGCTTTTATGAACACCATAAATCTGGTACCACACTCCAGTGTTTTGAAATCAGTTCCATTCTTAAAAATCTTTTATTTTCTTCCTTCTTTTAACTAACTTTTATGAGTTTGCGCTGGGAGGCCAGCCCTGTACCTAGATAAGAGCTTGTTTAGGAGAACAGTCTGGCCGTAGATATTTACATACCTCTTCAAATACAGAGCAAGTCTTTGTAATGGAAAAAGTAAAATGCCATTGCTCAACCTCAAGTATGAGCATTGTGGATGCTTCCAGAATCAGTAATAATGGGTATTAATTGAATTTAATATCATTAAAGTTCCAGAGAAGCTGCCTGCATTATCATATTTTTACCATAATAAATTGCTGTCTTCTCAGAAAGATGTAGATTGTTCTTCTTGATGGATATCTTAGTGTGAGATGGTTGTGATGGGTGAAGATCTGGTCTGCCAGCAGCAGGAATGTTAACATGAATGAACTCTTGGAACTGTTCTCCCACTCTGAACCATGAAACCAATCTGTTCCTGTCGGTTACAATTTTATGGAAACTAATTCTTTGTTGATGGAATCAGGTGAAAAATATGTGGTTCTGATTAGCAAACAGTATGCAGAGTTTCTTAAGGTCATGGAGAACATTCCTTTGGACACGTGCATGTGTTCAGTTGTGTGTGTATGACGGCATATATATTATATCTGCATCTTCCTATATTAAAAATGGTGAGTAGTTTAATTTTTTCTTTTTATATATACTTTTAAATATTTGTACTATAATTGACAAAACTATAATATTAATTATGAAATATGTTTATTGTTCTAGACAAAATATTCAGTTTCATTGTTTCAAAATTTCAGCAACTCTCAAAAATATTTAGCTATGTAATGTAAATAATGGCCTTTTTTTGAAGTAGCACTGTTTTCTATAAGAAATATGTATTATTCAAGTGACTGCCTGGATAAAATAATGACCTTTCATTTTTAAGTATCCTGCAGAGCTGCAAAAAAAGCAAGCTGGTATCTGCAGTCCGGCTAATAGACTGCTCACCACGTACAATTAAGCATAAGTGATTTTTCTGCTCAAGACAGGCTCGAGAGTGATTTAGCAATGAAACTTAATTACTTCTAGCCCTTAGAGAAAATGGCCCAGCAAGGTTGAGGTTGTTGGCAGGGCAATGTGGGGAAAGCTCTTGCTTTCCCCATTTCTGATTTTCTGTTGGCGGTACTTAGCATGGTTAACCTTCAATTAAGCAAATATTCCCACAAAAGCTGTGCATCAGGTTAATTCTTTCTTTGTGCCAAGCTAAAGGCAAAAGGAAAGATAATGAAACTCTGCAGTTTCTTTAAAACAAGTGTTCTGATCAAATCTGACTCACTGGGGTGAAGTTCTTCTGTGCTAATGGAAATTAAAACTTAGAAATGAATTCTTGAATGCCTGTGGAAGCGTAAGGTCACCATTCTGGCCAGAGAAATCTAAAAATCTTTAGCTAAAAGCTAAAGCTAAGTGCGTGTGTGCTTCTTGGAAATTTAATATGTCATTGGTAAATTGTTTCTTGATTTTTGTACTCAGGATATAGGAAAAATGGTGAAGGAACTGAGTATTACCAAAAAAATTTAATCATATTAACAAATTCTACACAAGATTGTTTCATTTGAGTTTTCAGGAATGTGTTATTTAAAGGAAACAGGAACTTCAATTCTGTGACTCCAAGGAATACATCTGGAATAACAATTCAGAGAGACATATGGCATCAATTGGCTTATATTTTCCTATATAGGATTCTGATTGCAGTAAAAGGGAAAGCTGTTCATTAATTATGCAGAATTAAAAATACATATATTGTATTGTTGACAATATATATACCCTGTTGAAATACAGTGAGTTTGGAAAATAATATGGAAATTGAGTAAAGAAAATTGACTTTTCTGTTTGTCAGCTGTGACAATATTTTGCTTTACTTTTGTAGTATATTTTTGACTCCCTTACTTTTACCTCCTCTTATAGATAAATCTTTTGTTCCCTCTATGTCATTTTCATTTACAAAGAGAAGTGAAATTGCAGTTGTAATTCGTTAATTTGTTCAATACAATTGGCTTCTCGTTAGTGCTTGAAGTCTTGTTCCTGCCTACAGCTATGGATGTGTTTATCAATGGGAATATTCATGGTAACAAAACTAAACATGTGCCTAAATATTTGCAAGAGTGTGGAGTGAGAGACGCTAATTCCTGAAGGCACTTTTAGCACATGCTCTAGTGCTTTACTCAGTAGGGAATGGATTTAAGTATGTGTATATGTCCCCTTGATTTCAACAGTATTTAACCAAATAGGTGACTAAAACTTTTTCTAGACAGGAAGTAATAACTTATGCATGTACTTAATTTTTTATTTATTTATATTTTAAACCAGGGCACTGACAGACTCGTTGGAATGAGCACTGAGCACTGACTTAGCCTTATATTTACCGTCTCTGAAATACTTACCACCCCTTGTTTACAATTACCATCTTTGGTGTATCTGGGGGATTTATCATTATAATGAAGAGGAGTAGGCTTTTGTGGGTAGTAAATAGCCATTTTAAAAATGATGCTGAGGCTTCTCCTTAAATGCATAAGAATAGTTTTCTATAATCTGTTTTGTAGCACCATTAGTCAGTAGAGTCTGTCCCTTTCTAAGTCTAATCTCAATTACATATCCTTGCTTTGCTTTGAACTGCTCATGTGGAAATTTCCTGAAACAAATGAGGCTGGTGTCCCTCAAATAAGTTTCTTTCCTGGGCAATCTTGAGTCGCCTCCTCTTGTGAAGGAGGACGAGGTCTTTTCCAAAACCCGCCACGTGAAGAGTAATGAAAGACACATTCACTCAGCGACCTGAGTTACAGTTGCACCAGCAACGTGTGTCAAGAACCACATGAGCTTAATAAGGGATGGTTCCTTCTCCTGAATAAACCTGGAAAAAAGCTGGAAAAAAGTGTAGTATTGACATCTCCACATGAAGCTTGGATAGACAGGTGACTAACTTGGAGTCATACAAGTAAAAGTGAAAAGTAGACTTGTTATGCCTTCAGATACAAGGGCAAAATAATTTTGTGATAGGTTGTGCAATAGCTGTGTTTAATTTCTGTCACAAACTCATTAACAGGGTTACCTGCAGTGAAAGAGCACTGGTCTTGGTAACCCAAGTGGTCTCCTGCAGGTTCCAATGGAGATGGGTCCCAGGGGCTTAGCCCATCTCTGTTCTCTGCAGCCATCCAGCGATAAGGTAAATGTTCAGGCCGCTCTGTAAATGTCATTCTACAGTTTTAGTGACTAATAATATTGTTGGGATGTCAGATATATCGTATCGCTTTGCCTATTTCTTGAATTTCACTGATGGTTAGAAGGAAAAGGCTGGTGTTTTACTGGGGTATCACGAACAGCATCGCTGCCTCCTTTCTTTCATGTGTTGCTGAAGTGTTTGTAATACGTCTGGAGGTGAACTGTGTTCTTTCCAAAGTTTCTCTCTGGTTTTATAATTTTCTGAGACAGGTACTTTGACTCCCATGCATGTGTTGGATTGTAAGTCTCTGTTAACTTGTTTGTAAGAAGGGTGCAACAGTCATTTTTAATTTACTTCTCTCAATTTTCTTCGCTCCAAGCTGTGCCGTTTTACGGTCTGTGCAGAAAGGAACTGAGCAGAGGCAGATGTGGAAATACTTCTTTTCAGTAACTGTGTTTTGTACACAATGTACTCCTTTCCTGTGGCATTCATTACAGCTCCTTGGACTTTGTGTAAATTTGAGAGAAGAATGTAGACAAATAAAATTTCCGTGTGTCATCTGCATGTCCTTGAACTCAGTTTTACTTTGCAAGGGCTGTGAGTGGGTACAATTTTCCAGTCATGAGAAAAGTGCTTGGAATTCCAGACATTTGGAAGTGTCTACTTATGTTTAATAAAACTTGTTTCTAAAGAAAAAGCTCTGAAGTTGCTGAAGCGCAGAAGTTTTTGTGTAATCACATCTAACCTTGGAACTGTTTGTCAGATTGAAGTGCCCTTCACTTTTTATTTGAATGGTAGCGATGATGTGTAAAGGAAAGATTGATTGAGATCTATTTCCATGTGCTCGGCGCAGCCACTGAACATCTTAAAATTTAATCTCTTGTTTCATCTCAAATAGAAAAAAGCCATTTCCAAGCAGCATCTGATAAACAAGATGGACTGGTAGAGACAAGGGTTATCAGGAAATAATTTCAGCGTGAGACGTTAAATATTTTATTTTACAAAGCATGGCTTTCCAACTGTTAACTGTACTTCTGAAACTGCCTTTAATTAATATTTTTTTTTAATAACTTAACCTCCCCATATAAATTATTTCAGTTCAAGTATATGCAATTTCTAGAAATAGCATTCAGCATTGAGGTTCACAAAATATCTTTGTTATTTTAATGTGACTGTAATATGGGAAATATTCTTATAAGTAATGGAGCTGTGTACACAAAAGACAGAAATAGACAATTATGGTAATTATATTTATCAGCTTGGCAGAACTGTATTGAATGCAGTCTTGTTTCAAATTAACTACGAGACTGTAAAATATCACCCATTAATACTTTGCTAACATTGCACAGATAGTTTATATGGCAACTGGTCAGTTAATGCAGAAAAAAAGGTAGCGTATCCTAAAATACACTACAGAGAGATTTATTCTTCTTGACTCTATAATAGATGTTTTGAGATAAGTTTTGCCCTAGCATATGTTAAACTATGAGTACAAGGTTTTAATACAACAGCTATTAAAGTCCTGCTCAGCAGTGGACGTAGTGACACAGAACTGGCTAAAAAAAAGGTTCCTTGCTCAGTCACTTACCCTAAACATTTTTATGCCAACAGGTTTATAATTTGAGGTGATGTTACTGATACTGGAATGAGAAGTGAGAGCTGTTTAACGATCCAAATGCTCTGTTTATGTTTGAAGCAGAGAAAACAGTTTGTGCATTTGAAAGTTCTGCCGAATTTTAGGGAAGCTGGATAAAAGGGTTGGGAATTGATGGACTGTCACTTGATTCCTTCTCAATGTGGTGTCTGTTCCTGTAGGACGTTGCATGGCACGACTAGGGGTGACCAAACAGCGGGGAGTGCTGTCCTCTCTGCTGTCCTCTCCAGAGGGTGGCTGTGGGCTGCTCTTGGGGGTGGGCACACATCCCTGCTGCCGGGGCAAGGAGGATCCTGCAGCTACCTGGCGCCTGATGCGTTCCCTGATTTGGTATAGTTCTAACAAGTCTTATTACCTTCTTGGCCAAGGTGCTCACTATGCTCATACTGTGCCAGCACTTCGCCCTTCAGAGATGCTTTTCATTATGGGCCATAATAGAAGACATTTCTAAGTTTTGCCTTGGGGGTGTTTTTTGTTGTTTCAAGTGGTTGTGCAAAGATGTGGGCTTGTACCCCTTGGCATAAAGAAGAGCCCTGCAGTGTCTCTGTACAGTGGCCAGGCAGAGACTTGTGGCCATGCCATTGCCATCCCTCCTGGCTCACAGAAGTTCAGCGCACATTACTCCAGGGACCTGAGTGTCCTTTCATCTTGTCCTCTCCTCCTATTTGTTTTCTTCCATATTTCAACAGGATGTATTTTAAGGTGCTATCATAGACTCATAGAGTGGTTAGAGTTGGAAGGGACCTTAAAGATCATCTAGTTCCAAGCCCCCTGCCAGGGGCAGGGACACCTCCCACCAGACCAGGTTGCTCAAAGCCTCCTCCAGCCTGGCCTTGAACACCTCCAGGGATGGGGCTTCCACAACTTCTCTGGGCAACCTGTTCCAGTGCCTCACCACCCTCACAGGAAAGAATTTCTTCCTGATATCTAATCTAAACCTCTCCTCTTTCAGAGTCTTTTCTTATAACGAATAGAAAGAGCCCACCAGATTTGTGCTTTTATAACATTATCCCCGAAGTGAGCACCGTGTTCAGAGAGATGTGGTCAAAGAGCGTAAGTCTCACTGGAGTGGTGCTGGGAAGACTGGGCCAGGCTGTTGAAGGCAGAGGGGGAGTCTTTGGACTAACCTAACCATCTGAGCAGGGGAAGACTGTGGGAAGGGTTGTCTGTAAGTTACAACATAATTTCTGTGCTGTCTGCTATTAAGATGTCTCCAGTCCCACAGCACCGAAAGTTTCCCTAAGTAGGGATTTGAGGAGAGCTAAAATTAGACAAAGCTGCTCTTATTGCTGGAATACCTAATTCAGTCATTTTCCCATTATAGATGAGAGTTCAAATTTGTCTATATCAATTCCCTCAGGGTATTTTAAGGAGTTTTATTCAAAATCTCTTAAAATAAAAATTGTTTCTATTTCAGCTGTTCTTATCTGGTATTACATTAAACAATTGAAAATATACGTATTAAACATTTGAAGATACACTAAAGAACCAGGATTGCTTGGGTTTTTCTTTGACCTATCCTGGTATTGCTTGCAGATCTTAGTATCAAAATACTGTAGTAAATCACTTCATAATTAAATTCTTTGTTGATATCTCAAGGGTTTGAAATTCCTTTGGGTTTTCCCACCACCACCTTTGAAGATAAGACCTGATTTGTCCTGTTTTCCATGATTCTGAAATAGTTTCTGCTCAGGTGACCGCAGAAGCAGATAAAAACAGTGCTATATTTGGGGGAGAAAAAAGATTTAGGAGTTTTAATTTGTATATCCATTTATCTTTTTTTTTTGTTTTGTTTTTCTATAGAATTGGCAAAGTTACAGCCTTTCAAAATACACAATAATTTGTATCCAGTGTGTAAGATTGTCTTTTGATTGACAAATAAAGTGTCAATAATTTTTAGTGCAAATATTTTTTTTAATTAGAAGGAAAAAAAAGATATGTTTGGAAGCAAAGATACTTACTGTAGGTAAGACCTGAGAAGGCTCCTAATTTTAATTTAAGGTTGTCCACCAGAAGACACATTTTCAAAACAAATTAGAAGATACAAGAATTAGATTCTGAAGTATTTTGTTCTTTATTTTTTAGTTGCTTAATTCTGACTGCTTTTTATCTTGGGTTTATTTCTCCTTAAAAGCATAGGGACCTCAGAACAGATTTGTATAGGCTTCTTATATTAAATTATTAAGCCCTTGTTCAGTTTTACTGTGGTATGTCTGTGTTGTGAGTTCAATATTTCTTTTTGGAAGCCAATTTGTAATAATGTTCCGTGATTATTTTAATTTTTTTTCCCCAGAACCCAATATTTTTCTATGTTCTTCTCCTTTGGTAATGTGCCCTAATATTGGGCAGCGTTTGAAGAAGCATTTCATTGCCCCAGCAGTGAAGTAGGTGTTCTTCAGATAGTATGAAACGCTGCCAGAAGTTCTGGAAGCAATCTGAGAATCGCTTTGATGTTCTGATATTTGTACATGGATACCAAGTTAAGGGGCTTGTAGGAGGCTCACTTTAGTTTCTCATTTTTGCAATTTAAACTGAGCTCTTCAACACAAAGGAAGCAACAGAAACCCCCTAACACGTGGGTTTTTTGGTGTTTTTTTGTTTCTTTTCACAAAAGCAAGGCAGCTTGTAATTAGGGTTGAAAAGGGCTTCTAATAGTGTACTAATTTATTCCTCTTCCTTGTCCTGACAGGTTTAATTATTCCTAAATATCAGTGAGTAGGCTGATGACTAGCCCAGAATTGACCAGCCCCCACTGACGATGGGACAGTGGTAAAACTGTTCTTGCCATCTTGCTTCATTTTTTTGTAAGTCATCCTAGTGAATTATTCTTCCTCAGGTAACCTGTGTTTTACTTAATTATAAATAAGTCATTCAGACATTTTCTTCGTGGCTAACGGGTCTTTTTTTTTGGTCCCTTTGTGATCATCCTGGATGCAATTTAAAGGATTTAAGTCAGTTTTACCGAGTGCAATATTTCCCCTTAAAGTTGTGCCCTTAACTTTCTTTTGAACACATTTTAAAAAATGGAACTAAAATTGTCTGCTGCTTGTAGTACTTTTTTCTTTCATGGATTCCTGGCAGATTTTCTTAACTTATAATAACTCAGCACATTGAACTTTTCCATATTGTCTCCATCAATGTCTTTGTCATTATTTCCCTTTTCCTGTTTGCTTCAGGAAATGCATCTTTTGTGTCGCTCTCTGGTTAGAGTGTGGCCAATTTATACAAAGACTAAACCCTATGAAAACCACCCTCTTTCCTAATTTCCAGAATAATTGAACTCCTTTTCTGCCTCTATGTCCCAACTTTTGCTGTTGCCTCCTTCAGTATGCTATATATTATAAGGGCTATGCTGTTGTTACCCTTCTTCTGTGTGATCCATCTCATCTGATGAATAGTTTTTGGTTGTGCACTGCTTTGCTCGGTTATTTCTGAAGGAAATACTGAGTGGTTATGAACTCAGCTCAGGGTGAAACAGAACTTTGTTGCATTGTCCTTTAACAGAAGGGACTGAATTACACAGAAACAAACCAGTGATGACTGGGTGCAGCAAAAGCAGTAAAGCCGTGCAAAGGGACAACCGCGAGTATGTTCTGAACTCACCTGGTGCTCCAGACCCTGTGAAAACCGGCTTGTCTCCTGCTTGAAAGCTCTGTCATTACTCCAGTTCAAAGGGAAAATTACAGAGGTTGGTCTGAAGGGATCAGTTTGCTCAAAGATGTGGTGTTCTGATGTTCAGAAATACCCCCAGCCACCTAATACAAGTGTATGGGTGCACTTCCAGTACGGCAGGAGGGAACACCTGAAAGACACCAGCCTAGGAACTGAAATGGTGATGTGGTTTTTTTTCCCTCCTTGGTTTACACTTAAAATATCTTTGTAGCAGTAAATACTAGACATTTTTCTTTGACATATTCAAGCCCTGGTCACTGCAGAAACTGAATATAGTGGTCAGTAAAGTTGGATGCTTCCCAGTGCTGGGAATGAAGTCGTTTTCTCACCTCCCCACTGGAAGTTTATGGCTGGTGCTTTTACTTTATTTGGTTCCTTCTCTCGGCATGAATCCCTTTGCCTTCCTCCTAACAGTATCTTTTCACCAGAGAGAACAGAACCAAGTCTTATGTGCTCCTCGTAACAGTACGTAGGGTTCCTTTCAATATTTCATTTATTCTAAAAAGAGGCTGTAATTGATACCAACTAAGTAAAGTGAAGTGTTAAAAACATTAATGCCTCTAATACAAATTAATTTTATCTGTTATTATGTGACAGGGTCATTTTGATTGCATGAATAAAGTATTATTTGCAACATGTTTATTAAAAAGAGACTTAAGTGAGCACAATAGTTCATTTTTGTTCATCAGAGCTGTTCTATTGATTTTCAAGCTTTCAGCCAAATATCTAACGTGACTGATCTATTAAAGTATTGTCCAGCTTAAAACTTTGTCTGTAATGGCATTGTATTTCTATCAGGCTTTATCTGAAATCTGATATCTGAAACTATCCCTCCAGGTTTTACACTGGTATATACTTGCTTCATTACGTGTAACTTGATCTGGCTGAATTTTAGTGATTCCGGGGCCTGTGCTCTGCCCGGGTCTGCTTTTGTCTCCCTTGTTTTCACTTTTGTAACAATTCCCTGCGGTCCATGAACATTAAGGTTCCGTGTGAGGTCAACCGTACCTTGCAGATAGTGACAATAGTGTGAATAATGACAAATATGGGGTGTGTGTGTGTGTGTCACACGGTGTTTCCTGATTCCTGTATTTAATTTAGAGGCCAGTGATTTGTGGGCAGCCTGCAAGGATGCTGCACATAGTTTGGGTTGGGTTTAGGTTCAGATTTGAATCCCTGAGTGTTCTCCCTCTCTCTTGACCTCCTTTTGTTTTCTGTTGCTTAAATACTTCCTGGAAAAGGAGTGTGCTTGGGGATCTTCTCTCTCAGGTTTTGTATTTTTCATGTTTTGCACCTACTTTATTTCACTTCTGTTAATGAGCATGAGTTAACAAAGCTGTTTCTGTTTAACCACCACCTGAGTTTAGGTAGTGTGAAAAGGAAATTGGTCCAGCTAAGGAACAATTTTAGTCATTAATGACTTTGAGAGCTCTTAGAGGGAAGACCTAATATTTTCTTCTGGTTTCCAAAAATAAGAGGTGAGTCAAGGCTGGAAATACCTTTTGCAAAATAGTAAGTGATGTGTAGAAATGGGTAATTGTAAGCTCAAATGATTTCTGTCTCCACCAGCTGATGCTAACAAGGAATTTAATAATACTTGTAACAGTGATACAGGGTAGTAAGGCAGGCAAGATACTCTGAAGAGAAAGTAAAAACAGCAGCAGTAACAGAACTCTCTCTTTTTCTTCAGTTTTTAATAAGCCTATTGTAAATGGTAAGATTATAGACTTTTGATGAACAATTTGACGTTGGCTGATGGGAAATAAGGCACCACTGACAGCCCTGTGCAAACATGGTTGTGGTGCTGGGCAGTGGCGGGTGGTTGCGGTTGTTAAGGAAACCAAGTAAAGATGAAGTCCTTTTGTTACTTCCTTGGATTTCAGAGAAATCTCTAAAAATCTCTTAAATACCTTTAAATTGTATTAGATTACTCAAAGATTATGGGATTGTTTGTGATACCGTTCCCTTCAATAGGGAATAATGAAATTTCATGAGATAACCTATAATGTTGTCTTTATCTCAGATGTCTGTTACTAAGCAGAAATAAGTTTTTGTTTCAGGATTCTTTTATGAAGATTTGCTGGGATCTTTTTGGTTGATTTATTCGTTCTCCTGATTGAGAAAGAAAAAAAATCACATCTTGTCTACGTGCTGGGTACTGTGATATTATGCACTCTGGTGTTTTACGGAGTAGGATGTGCACTTAAGCTGTTTTACAGGAAAGTCTTTTGAGGCTGTGAGGGAACAGGACAGAAATATAATTATGCCAGAACTGTTGACTTTTCAAAAAGACTTTCCAGTGATAAGAGTATTTAAGCTAAAACCAGTTGAATTTCAATTACATTGCTGCGATTTGTAGGAAAAAAATTTTACTTTTAGTTTAAATTTTTCTGGGCTTGAATTTATTAACCCATTGATATAATAACATAGTGAGCTGTGACACTTGGTTTAGCTCTTGTTTTTAATGTTACTGATGTAAAAGTGCTAGATTTGTGGCTGGAAAGAGCATTCTAGCACTGTTGCATTGCAGTTTTCTCATCGTTTGTGCTGCTGAGTACAGCTAACATCAGGGTAATGTATTTTGGTGGAGCAGGGAACTGGCCCCCCAATTTATTCCTGGTGCTGTTGTTGCAGAGACTGTCTAGGAGCAGCTGAGAAATGAGAAGGTGTATTCAAGAGATCTTTCCTGTACCCAAGGACATTTGGTTGGTTTTGTTTATATTATAATCATCTGTTGTCTTTGAAGTTTAAATATTATTTCCTCAATATAATCCTATTTTGAATGCTATTTTACTTTGTTAGTTGGCAGTTCATCTGTTCACACACCTCACTTTTTGGGAAATTCAGATTCTCTCAGTGGTGATACGGAAAACTTGAGTCATTTCAATGGAGCAAATATTTCACAGTGAGCTGTGGGTGCATTTCACCTTGCGCTGTACGGCTTTCAAAGTGCCTATTCTGTAATTCTTCAAAAAGGCCTTTAACTACTGGGCTATAACCAAATCATTAGGTCTTCTGCATCATTTCTGGGCTGTAGATGCAGAAGATAAAGAATTAAATTATGTTTTCTGAAAGAGAGATGTGTGGAGCCGTGTCATCTTCACCAGATAAAGCTTGGTGTCCATGTACTTCAGAGCAATACTGAGTAAGATGATTCAAAAGGACAGCAGATCTATTCTGGAAAGCATAAAGAAATTGGTCAAGTTTTTTGGTGTTATATTTGAAGACATTAATGTTAAGTCATTTTACACAGTTCAGTGTATTGATAGGGATCATCGAGTCCAGCCATCACCCCCACTCTACAAAGCTCTCCCCTACACCATATGCCCCAATGCCACATCTAAATGACTCTGAAACACCATTCAGGAATGGGGACTCAACCCCNCAGTGCTGAGTACAGAGGGGGACAATCACCTCCCTACTTGTGCTGGTCACACTATTTCTTATACAAGCCAGGATGCCATTGGCCTTCTTGGCCACCTGGGCACGTTATTAAAACATTATTAAACATTATTAAAAGCACTGTAGGTAGAGTACTTGATGACTGTGTGGTTTACGCTGGAAAAGATGTGAGAGGTGCTGCCAGCAAGGAAGAGCGGTTTCTCACTCAGCTTTAGTTGCTTGAATGTCTTCTCATCTGGACTAGGTGTCATCTCAGAGACGTGTTTACTGAGTCTCTCCTCAGTGAGTAGAGAGAGCTAAATTAGAGAGCCTTAAGTAGATTCCTGGCTCCTTGGATAACATTAGATACAATGAATACCACTTAATGCAGTATTTTACATTATTTGCCTAAAATAATGAAAAACATTTAATGTTTTTTTGTGCTAAGACTCATGTTCCAGTTACAAGAGTCATTTTATTCCCTGACAAGCTAGAGACAAGACCAGCTCTGTAGATTGTTGTCAGCCCAGGCATGATGCTTTTGAAGGTGTCCAGTTTTATGTTTCTTCAGTAGCGGATGTCTCCGCAGAAGAGAGTTCTGGTTGGTGGTTTTTTTTTTTCAAGTGAAAATTGCAAATTTTAAATTGATTTTGTGATTCCAGTGATTGTGCTTGTGTTCAAAGTGATGATCTAAGTACATCTTATTGATTCATCTTATAATCGGGCTGAAAGTTTGACGGCCCGTTTGACAAGAAGGCTGCTCCACTTGGTCACTTGGCTGCCTGTTCTGCTCTGTATCGGTTCTCAGGCTTTAGCTTTAGGTGGGCTTGAGAGATACCAGGCCTCATCTTCTGTCTTAGTTTTCTCAACAATGCAGAACTCTTCTAAATTTGGTCAGATGCTTTTTTTAAGGTGATCCAGGATTTTCCTCCATCTGCCGCTGCACAGCGTTGTGACAATGTTTTCCCCTTCATAGAAGCCAACTCAGTGATTTTTGAATCTCATCTGTTCATTATATTGCAGTGGATGTTATTAATGATGTTTCCTGCACATTAAAGGCTCTGTTAAAAACTCCAGTCTCTTTAATTCATGGAATTTTTTTTTAAAAATTAAGTATATTCTCATGAGAGCCTTTACTTTTTACTTAGCCTGATCCATCCCTTTATGATCTTAAAGAAATATTGGTGTGTTAAGAATCTGAATCTAGTCCATGACAATGACAAGGAGAGGATGTCAGGTGTCCACAGTGAGATCAGTATGTATGTGTGTCAACTTTTTAGAGTTTTGGCTTCTTGGAAATCTTGCTTGTACTTTACTGATCAGAAGATAGAAGCGGAGATACAATATACTTCATAGTGCTTCTGCAAGACGTGACCTCACTTACCATGACACTTATACCTTCAAAAATTCGGTTCTAATGGGTCTGCGTTGTGCCAATGTGTCTATTGTAAAGAACAGAAAAATGTTTCTGTTTTCTGAAATTTTCTTTTCTTTGACAAGTAGCTGTAGCTCACCTCCCCCGCCCCCCAACAAACCAACCTGTTCACGTAGAACATTCGTCCACTTAAAGAAAATGACATTGTTTAAAATGTAGAAGAGATCATTTGGAGAAAAAGATCAGCATCAGTTACTATTTTCTGACAAAAACCTGGATTTTGCTAAGATTTCAGACGCATGGCTACATTTTGTCCAGTTCTGATGGATTTAAATGATAAAATTAAGATCCATACACACACACACACACACAAAATAAAGAATTAAGAAAAAAATTGTTTTTGGAAGAGTTTGGGAACTGTCTGTGAGGAAGTACTAGAAGAAACTTGAAATTTTTGGGTAGTTTCCTGAAATGTGTCGAGATTTGAAACAACTGCGTACTGGCTGTTGAGACACTGCAGTAACGTCAAGGGCTCATTAAATTTCGCTGCGTGATTGATTGTATGGGCAGTTATAAATGCAGTTAATCTCCCCGTAATAACTTTTTCATGTTCCCAGTAGATAATTTTTGCGGTGCAACACCACACTCTTGGAAGTGGGTGCTGTCTGCAGCTGTATCAATGGATTATGCCGCTGCTTTTGAAAATGAGTTTTTAATTAATTTCCACAGTAACAATTTTCCTAAATAAAAATGACCTTTCCAAATGAATTGGTTTAGATCTTGATAACCAACTCATAGCCATATGCTTTTGGAGAGTTTTCATTAATTTTGTTTAATGAGGTTGCAGTTCTCTTTTTGAGTGCAGTTTTAAGTGACACTATTTGAATCTATCCTCATCACAAATTTAAAAAATGTTGAAATAAATCACAGTATCATCAAGTAGCACCATACTTTTGGAGTTCTCCAAAAACAAATTGGTGAGATTTGGTAGACCAACTATACCACAGTCTGTCCTTTCTCCTATCTCCCTTCTCCACTTTTTCCTGCTGATCTCATCCCACTGTATGAATAGAACTTGCCACTGGGGATTTTACCCATGGTGCCATGCCATGAGAGATGTCATTGGAGGGGTTGGGACAGCTCTTGTGGTGCCCTTCTCTCCAGCTCCCAGCTGGGAGCAGGTAACCCCTCCCGCCTTCCAGGGTTAAGGCGAGGAGTGAGGGGGATGAAGAGCAACCAAGAAGGTGCAGGGCAGTGACATAGTATTGAGGAAATTGTGATTATTTTAATTGTTTTGCTACATACCGATTTTGAAATGTCATATTCTGTGCAATGAGATTAGATTTTGCTCTGGTACTAGCAACAAAGTAATGCCTCTGTGCATGAACAAACGTCTGTACCGGCTTTTAAACATTTAAGAGAACATTTAAACAATCACCTGAAGGCAGAATCTTATATTAACCTTGTTTTATGTTACTTTTATTGTTTTAATATTATTTTTTTCTGCATTGTGGCAGTAGTCACAGTAGCAGAAGGAATGAAGATTAACGTGTCTTCTCTGTAGAATTCTCTGCTAGTGCTAAGGCTTTTTCCTGAACCTGTAACTTAAGCGTTAAGAAGTGAGTGACGGATCCTCTGATCTTTAAATGATAGTCAGTAAAGCAAACAAGACAATTTTAAAACTGCCAGGAGAAAGCGAAACGTAATATAATGTAAACAGTTTATCCTGATCAAGTTGTAATGAAGTTTTGTGATAGAAGAAAAATGCATTTGGGGAAGGGCCCTTTATCAGGGAGCGTAGTGATAGGATGAGGCGTAAAGGCTTCAAACTGAAAGAGGGGAGATTTAGATTAGATATCAGGAAGAAATTCTTGAGTGTGAGGGTGGTGAGAGGCTGGAACAGGTTGCCCCAGGGAAGCTGTGAATGCTCTGTTCCTGGAAGTGTTCAAGCCCTGACTTTGAGCAACCTGGTCGAGTGGGAGGTGTCCCTGCCCAGGGCAGGAGGTTTGGAACTTGATGATCTTTAAGGTCCCTTCCAACTCTAACCATTCTATGATTCTATGATCTCTGGTGTGTGAGCCTTTGGTGTGTATCTTTTAAACAGAAGTATATTAATAAGCATTTCAATAAGACATCATTATTTTTTCACTGGTTTTTGTATCAGTTTTGAGATTCTTCTTATTAGTTCTAGGAATCTTAAAGCTTAATAAAACCTTAGAAAATGCACTATGAATCTAGCTAGAGCAGTTTAAAGAAGTGCTTTTCTTAGCTCTGGTATCTCCTCTTTCTACTCAGTCTCCATGGAGGAGATAGTTAAAAGGAGCAAATGAAAGAGCTCTTGGAAACCAAATGAGTTGCCCTGTGCTGCCCAGCTACCACCAGCAGCACAAAACTTCCTTACCTGACTCGATGCAGTGAAGCAAGGCAAAGCTGAAGAAAAGGTAATCTCTGAGACATCTGTGACAAGAACATTTTCAACTCACTAAGTCCATGCTTTCCAATGACAAAGAAGTATCTGTGCCTTCTCAGGAAACTTCACTGGAAAATAATTCTATCTCAGTATTGACTACGTCATTCAAGAGACAACATAACCTCTGCTTTCATCCCCTTCCAAACAGTTCTGAATATGTATCTTTCCTAGCATGCTCACAGAAAATGCTAATTGTTAAGAGCCTCATTACCCCAAGGAGCTCGCTATACCTTATGATGACAAATAGTATCAGCTGTACCTTGTCGAGGCTCTGAATTTGGGAAACGTGAGAGGCATTTTAGCTTACCATGCCATTCCCCCTCTTCGTGTTCCTGGGGGGCTCTTACTCACAAAGAAACACATGTAGTTCATGGGATTATTGAAGCCTCTGCCAAAGCAGTGGAGAGAGACAGAATTACTGATGTTAGGTGACATCATATGCAAGGTGCTAGGACTCTTGCTTAAACATAAATAACTATAATAAATCTTTTAGATATTGTTTTCTTCAGTTAGTAAGCACCAAAATGCCACTGTGATGTATATATATAAATGTTTGTAGGAAGTGTCAGTCTTACATCATTTCAAAGAAAAGAAATCAACAGTTTCTGAGCACATTCTTTAATGCCCATTTTGGCTGCGTTATTGGCTTCCTCAGCTCCTTCCTGCCCCTGCCTGCAATTTCACCAGCAGAACAGAGATGGCATTTCCGGGCTCAGGCCTGTGCATCAGGAAATTTTTGAGGCTGAAAAATTAATATTTGTCTATTGTAGCTAAATTATAGTAAGTCTAAGCATGCTAAAAGTTCTAGTAATTTTTAAATTTGTCCATCTAACTTAGTCTAATTATCAAATACACCACTTCAAGTAATACTTAGGCAGTTGCAATGGTGGGAAAACCCTGTAATTTATTTATGAATTATGAAAATACATTACTTATTTCTACTCCTTTAAACCTGTCCCGGTACTAGTTTTTAGTACTTACCAGAATTTCATCAAGTTCTAATACTTTTTATAATTTTCACCAGTGTGAATGAATACTGGATACAGCAGCTCTCATGATGCTGCCTGGTGCAGGATACTATGCTTGGAATATTATTGTAGTGTATGTGCTTTGCAGCAAACAAAATTATTTCAACACCTGTAAACTTTTAAAGACAAATGCCTCTTGCCAGTTCCTTTTTGGATACTAAGGTAATATCAAGCCTTGTAATTCTTCAGTGATTATGAGCTCTGGGAGAAAGAGAGGCAAGCAGAAATCTCATGGTGGAGATGAAATCTTGGATGGTATCTGTAACATGAGCTAAGGAGTTGTGTTCAGAAGTCTAATATGAGACATCTGCACAGGCTACTGAGAAAATTGATTGTTATTTTAGTATTTGCTACATTTGTAATGCTCTTGTAGGGTAAGTAACCAGATTTAAATTTCAACTTACATATGGATTTAATATTTAGAGAAGTTAGCATTTTTTTGCAGCGTTCTATTTCAAGTACACTTCTAAATCTGTATTTTCAATGTATCCTAATCTGAACAGTTCACTACTACTTCACATCTCGTCAAAGTTACAAAGATGGGAGGTTCAAATCAGGCTGGTTGAATTGTCAGCCGAGGTTGGGAGTTTGCAGTGTCTAACAGGCTGTGATTTGATCTTCTCGTGGCTTAAGCTGATTCAGGTGGGTGTGAACCCCAGTGGCCTGTTCCCGCCCTCCTTGGGAGGGGAATATAGTTACTTTCAGGTGGATTAGGTCTATGATTAGTTTTTCTGTGCATCTCTGTGCCAGCAGAAGACACCTAGCAGTAATCAGCAAAAAAAAAAAAACCCAACCATGCTGGAGAGGAGGAGTGGTGGTGATGTAAACTGGCGTTGTCTAAAAGTAATTAATGAAGCTCTAGCCTGAACTGAGGCATGACCCGGTGAGGAGCAAACCTGCTGGGCAGCAGGCGTGAAGAACTCCTCGGTCAGTGGTGTCACGGTCACCCAATCTGAGAGTGTAGATGGAGATTTGAAGTGTAGAATTTAAAGCTAGATCAGTGTGGTCCAGCGGTATAAAATAAAACACCTGCCCGAGTTGCCTGTGAATATCCTCGATGCTGTAATGTATGTTAACTATAAAAAGAATTCTTTATGTATATAAATATCTGAAAATTTAAAATTATAGTAATTCTGCAGGTGCTTTGCAATTCTGAAGTGAAGGAATATTTAAAACAATAAGAAGACAGCCCTGTATAGCATTTCAGCATTTTGCAGGCCCAAATTCACATAAATGGGCCTGGTTCAGGTATTACAGAAATATTTTACTCTGGGATAACATGGTGAATTTAAAGAAATGTGGAAAAGTTCACTCCTTGTAGATCTTATATGTTAAAACTATTACTGGCATAATTTAGGATAAAGTTGGAATTATATGTGGAAAAAATGCTAAAGTGTATTTTTCTTATCATTTAAAGTTTCTTGAGAGTGTGCGTGTAGGTTTGGTGTTGTTATTTAGGGTGTTATTTGACATACAGTAATTTTATTTTGTCTGTTTTTTCTAAGCCCAAACTGCAGGTATAAAATACATACGTTAACTAGAACTACATCCAGCACTTTTCTTGAAAAATAGCAGAACAAAGAGAGGAGATGACTTCCATGTGAAGTCAAAAAGTTCTTCCTGGGATGGGGGCTCTAATTTTGGCCACTGTCCCCCACCCGGCTGCCTCTTTCAATGGATCTTGCAGGAACATAATTACCTTTGAGATGTGTAACTTTGCTAATTTGGTTGAAATTAGGCTGTAAGTTCTGGAGGTGTCGGTGAGGACTGATTGACAAGTAACTGATTTCTTTAGGAAAAGGAACTCACAAGAATAGGAGTATTTTATCCTGTGTAAGTTTGTTAATCTCCCTGAGCTATAACATTTATAAATGTAGCGCCATTGCCTGAGTCAGGCTGGTGTGCAAAGTGATGTGGGCAGTAAGAAGAAACTAATAGTAAGGCTTTTTTTGATTTCTGGAATTAAGAAATGAGGATCGCTTCAGCCAATGGGCAAAGCCTGGCGAGAACAGATTTTGTAGAAAACAAAAATTTCAGTTCAAGTGTTTGAAGAGGTATTATTTCCTGGTAAGAATCTGTGCTGGTCAACACTGAATTAGGAACACGTTTGTATGACTTAAGGATGATGGAAACATCATTGGTGTATATATATTTATATATGTAAATATGAATTTTCAGTCTCATGAAGCCTGTTCTTTTCAAGGATATTGCCTAATAAAACATTAACTATATTAATTCTCTTTGTACACAATATTTTTGGTGAGGGTGTTGGTCAAGAACATACTCTCCTGATTTTTGCTTTGTTCTTCCATAGTTTCAGAACACGCTTTGTTGGGAAGGAGGTTTATTTTGTTACAAGATCTCTGAAGAATTTGGTCAAATGCCACAGGTTCCTGCAGCAGTCTTTACTGCAGTTAGCCTCGTGCGAGTGAGAGACTGTTTATATCCGAAAGGCTGAGAAATTTGAACTATTTGAGTTTCCGAGTGCCTGAGCACCGGGAAGGATTACAAGCGACCGTGTGACTCCGCTTCATCTCTAATCACTCTCACAGCGGGAAGGGGTTGAGTTGTTCTTGTGTCCAGCCTTAGTGTGTGTCTGTCTTACTCCTGGTCCCCAGACAGAGACAACCTGGGTATTTAAACAGAGCTGGACGTACTCTTTTACTGAGTGATAAATGTTTTGGATTTATTTTATGGAGAATTTTGTAGGTTCCCTCCTCTGAAAAGTTCTGCTCAAGAAAGCTTTCTAGTTCACAAGCAATAGGAAGCCTTTCAAGAAAGGGGATTTCTCTTTGATCTGCTTGGTTTTTTCACATGAAAAGTTTTCATTAGTCGAATTCTTGACTTTAAGAAAATTGCAGAGAAATTTTCTTTGTGACTGTTGGAAAAATACAGTCGACGTAACTGGAAATATTCCCTGGTAATTGAAAGTGAACTCTAAAATCTGCCTAATGGCTGTTAGTTATTCTCTTAAAACACAATAACAAAAATCAAGGTTTCAAAAGTCATCAAAGTTCACATCCACCCAGGCTGGCTTAATGTAGTAAGAGTTGCCCTGCTGAGGACGTGCTGATTTTCTCAAGAAGCCTCCAAAACCAAAGAAAATCTGGAAAACAAAAAAGCCCCCAAACCTCCAGCTGAGTATTGGAGTCATGGTTGGGGGGCTTAAAGTTAAGCTATGTCAGGGAATGGGTAATGAATTGGAAATGGGGCAGCGTCACATTTAATACATTTCTTGTGGCGTGGAAAGTAAGAATTTACCGTGTCTCATGGCTAAAATCTTCTCTTGTAGGGACTAATCACTGAAGCTATTAATTTTTCCCTTATTAGTGAGAATTCTAAGTGTAACCTTCCAACAGCAGCCCAATCGATGGCGTTTCTACCGATGTTTGGTGCCACGTCTCAAGGTGCAGTTTTAGGAGACGGGTGCTCTGTGGGAGCAGCGCACAGACATCAGGGGGGAACATGTTCCAGGAGCACTGAGCACCATCCTGCTAATGAACTACACCAAGCCTCTAGCTTTTATATATTCCCCCCCCAACCCTATGCTGGTTAAGGCAAAATAAGGGAAAAAAAGCTGCTGCAAAAATCTTTTGTTGAAGGAGATCTGTCTCAATTTTATTTTCAGAATATAAAGGTGATGCTTACACCTTCCTCCTTCTTGATTCTCATGCAGTGTCTTGGTGATCAGTGGAGAGGTGGTATTGACTTCAGTTAATTGGGATAATTTCATTTTAGTCCTACTACTGAGTAATAATAACTAAAGAAGGAGCTGTCTTTAAGGGACCAATTCTGTTTATCCCCTTTCTGTGTAGGTTGTGTGAGTCCATAGCGTTATCCAACCAGACGTGTGTATGTGGGGAAAGATTTTGCTTAAATCAAATGTACCTTATAATATGGGGGGGGGGGAGGGGGGGAGACCTGTTTTTTAAAAAGTTGTTATCTTTACAAGTTTTGTTGTCGTCCATTGAGAGTATTTTGTTTCAGGAAGGTAGTTCCTCCTTTGTGTGATAAACTGATATGTTGGCTGGAGTTGCCCCCTGCTCTTTTCTTCCTCTTGGAATTATTATTACTAAGCTAGATGAGTATTTTTTTTAATATCAGGAAAGAGAAACTCTCCCAAATAATTTGAAGTTTCTGTAGCCCTAAGGTACTGTACTTACTTTCCATGTAAATGTATATTTGTGTGTGTGTGTGTGTGCTTTTTTTCTAGTTAGATACTGTTTGAAATGAGAAGGTGGCTGTGTGGCATCATTTCAAACAGAACGACGTTTTACAGCTGAAAATTGAGGGTTTATCTTCTACAGCCTGGGATGGGACATTGAGACCTGGGAGTACCAGAAGGTAGAGGACAGGACTGGAGGTGTGTACCTGTTTCTCAGTGTTGGAGCCACCTGCCAGTTGAGCTTCCAAGGGTTGATGAGTTTGAGAAGTGAGCCCTGACCAACATTTCCAATGTGATACACTGTAAAATAGCTCTTCTTTGCTCTTTTAGGAAGGCGCAATAGTAAAGTGCTGCTGCTTGATCACTATTTTTATACTTCAGTCTCTCAGTTGTTGTCCATCCTTGAAATGAGTGGGCTCTTGTCAGCTTTAAGAAAGGCTGTTTCATTGGGTCCCATTACAGCATGATTTAGATTTGTTTGCTGTGGTTAAGATAATATGAAATAAAGGGGAAGAGACTTGATGAGGGTTTTTTGGGAAAACAGATGAAGGGTGCTGAAGTGCTTAGCTTACATCTGTATATATGGAATTTGTGAACTAGAAAATAACTGGTTTAATTTTCTCTTTTGTTCTTTCATTCTCTTCTGAGTGGCAGGTGCTCCCCGTCTTGGCTCAGATACCTTCTACGTTTGCCAATTGCAGTCCTTTAATCGCGATCAAACAACAGTGCTTTAACATGAATCTATATAATCTCTTGTTTAATAACACATACTAGTGTTTCTTTTGATCTTATCAGTCTAGAGATTGCTTGAGGCTTGCTGGCAGAAAAAAAACAAACCAGAGCCTCTAACAGCTGAAGTGGTGTAGGTGTAGCTGAGTTGGCCAAGTGCCCAATAAGGATCTGACAAATTGTTTTCTATGTTTTGATAAAGCCTGTCGATTTTAAGGCAGCAGCAATGTTGCTTTGCTTCAGAAGTTACCCGGTAGAAACTAGAAAAATAATCCCTACATGGGTGACCAAGATTGCGACAATAGTTTTCACCAAGACTTTTGACTGCACATGAAATTCTCCCCATATACAGTGGATTTCAAATAGAGGACACCAGGTGATAGAAAGGTTTTGATTTAACAGGATTTACTGTAGAAAGAAGGTAAAACGTTGCACAATTTGAAATGTCCAGAGGGAGATGGTGAGGAATGCTTGAGGAAAATCAGTGCTTTACATTCCCTGTTGGCTCCTTCTGTCTCCATAGGGGATTGAAATACAGGGAATTTGTGGCTGAATACAGAGATTAATCCTTCAAAAGAACCTGGCCCTGTCTAAAGGGCGGTTTGGTCCTCTGAGGTGCTCTCTGTGACACAGAGAGTTAGATGGTTGCAATAGTGCCAGAGCTGCTGCAGGATTTGGGAGTGTATTTTCCCTTCAGCCTTTGCTGTATTTTCACTACAGCCTTAATAGGCCATTTGACAGATCTGGAGTACATACCATACTGAAATGTAAATAATGACCCAGAAGCTTTTGCTGAGGTGTGTACAATTAAATATATTTTATCAATATAAAGTAAATATATTTTATATTTTATTATATATAGTGTGTTCACTTTAAAAAAAAAAAAATTGCTCTTTGGAGATGCCTCTTCTGTTATATAGACATATATGTAAAAAGACATTGAGGTGCTGGAGAAGGTCCAGAGATGGACAACAAAGCTGGTGAAGGCTCTGGAGAACAACTCTTACGAGTAAAAGCTGAGGGAATTGAGGGGTTGTTCAGCCTGGAGAAACGGAGGCTGAGGGGAGACCTTCTCGCCCTCTGCAACTACCTCAAAGGAGGGTGTGGAGAGACGGGGGTCATCAGTCTCTTTTCTGAAGTCACAGGCCAAGGGGAAGTGGCCTCAAGTTGTGCCAGGGGTCGTTCAGGTTGGATATTAGGAAATATTTTTACATGGAAAGGGTCATCAAGCATTGGAATGGGCTGCCCAGGGAAGTGGTTGAGGCACCGTCCCTGGAGGTATTCAAAAGATGGGTTGACATAGTGCTTAGTGACATGGTTTAGTGATGGTTTTTATCAGGGTTAGGTTGACTAGGTGATCTTAAAGGTTCCTTCCAACCTAGTCGATTCTATTATTCTATGTTACACAGATCTCGAGGCCATTGCTGATATGATCTAGTAGTACATAATCTGCTACAGCCTTCCCCGACGGTGTGTGGGAGTGAACTCCGACTCTGTGGCTGATGTTATTCCCAGCTCGTGGGTTTAGGGCTGGAGTCCTGCCCTTCAGTCTCACAGAGGTGAAGATGTAACTGTCACACGTCAGCTAACGGTGACTCATTCCGTCAGGCAACTAGTTAGTGTCATAATTTCTTGCCTGGGGCGTTAAATAATAATAGAAAATAGCTACTTACATTAGTAAGAGCAATCATCAGATAAGGTTTTAAGGGGCTGAACAGAATGAAACCTGGCACCAATTTTCCTATGAGTTCTTTTTAGATGACTTCTGGATAATTGATCAGAAAGCTTCTGTGATTTCTATCATGTTTAACTACTATTAAAAAACTCTTCTGTAGATAAATGGCTTATTTTAAAGATTAAACATAAAAGGTGAAATAGTTGTGGTTTTTTTTCTGGATGATACGTTTGAAGAATAAAATTTTATGACCACTCTGCAAAGCTCCCAGTGTTATGTATATAGAACACAAAATGCTTGTAAAAGTGAAAATGCATATTAAAAAGTGTTTATTTGAGAAAGCAAGCACATACTGGTATTAAATCCTTATTATTGTGGTGTTACCTGTAGAAATACTTATTCGTGATTGGTTTACAAATGTATAAGGGTTAGTCCACTTTTTCCTTTTTGTAACTTTTAGAAGAAATTGACTTGAGTAACAGTTATTGGAGGGACTTATTTTAACTGAGTTTTTAATTTTCCATGATTTTTACCAATAAAAGTTTGCCCAGAGAGACCTTAACTGACAGTCCTTTCTTCTGTATTCAGGAACCCGGAGTAGTAACTTCATTTTTTTATCACCCAGTATAGATAGGTCTCTCACCTGCATTGCAAAGTGGTTGACCAAGAAGGTGATGGTTTTCAGGCTTCATGAATGTCCTTGAAGTCAAGTGTTGATGTGCCAGGGGTTGAAACAGCCTGAGATCTTCTGTGAGCGGGGACTGACACTTGTGAGTGTTGAACTGTCGCTCTGACACTAAATGCTTCTGCTGGCTGATACCACCAATCTCTCCCTTTGCCCTCTTCCTGCCTTCATTTACATACATTATGTGTATCTTCATTGCTTTTTTTCTTTTTGATTACAAGGTTTATATTACTTTATCCCAAGTTTCAGCCCTACTTTTTACTCTGATTGTTTGGGAGAACCAGCGGCCTCCAATCAGAGGGTTTTTTTACCCCAGGAAATCTGACTTTAACAGAAGTGCTTAAGGAAGATGCACCTTTGGATTAGGCACAAAAATTCAGAATACAGGAGACTTGCAAGCAGTTTCAGTAGTTTTGTCGATGTTATTTTTCCTTTCTCTGGTCCAAGATTTCTGTCTGGCTGCAAGGGCAAGTCATCTGTGAGTGGTTGCTGGGACTGCTGGGAATGTCACTTTTTGATGCTGTTTATATGAGGGCTAAGCTTTCTTGAGGGAAAAAAAATAAAATACTGGCTTTGTCAGCCAACACAGATCTTGAAAAAGTATGTCCTAATTTTTATCATCAACTTTCCTCTTTATTAAGGTTTCGTAGCATAATACAGTAAAGTGTAATGACATCATTTAAATTACAGTGCTCACCTTAAAAATGTTCAAAGATTTAGGATGTATTGCTCTTGCTAGAAACATGTAGGTTTTCTGCTTGTTGTATCTGTTCCTGCAGCTGGGAAGTTTCAAGGTCTCTGTGTTGCAAAGCTCAATTTGTTGACCTTGTATCATAAATCAAAAAGTGATGGGCTCTGCAAGAAAAAATCCATAATGAGTGTTTTCCGGCCCACTAGATTTTAAAGGTTAACTTCACTCAGTATTTAGAATTCTGTTTTTGTAGGCCTTGGGGGTTTTTTTTCTTTTTAAGTATATTAATTTTAAAATCTGAAATAGTTGTTGCAAATTGTACTGAGCATTCTACAAAAAATTCTATAGACTGAGAAAAAGTTGGAAAAAAAAAAAAAGCTTATTTTGAAAGTAGGTTAATTTTGAAACATTTGGTTTCTGTTTCTTGGTGCTGTGATAAGACGACAATCACTGGGCTTTCCACTCTGGACTCTGCATTTCATGTGAAATGTTCTGGTTTAGCTGTGGGTCTCACCATCCTTCAGTTGTGGAAATGTTGTGAGAGAGAGTGTCAAACCCTCCCAGAGCTTTGGCAGGAGGTGTTTGCCTCTACTGACTTTAAACACCTCTGATAAAGGAGATTCCACAGCCTCACAGGCAACTATTTCTAGTTTATTGCTGCCCCATAGAGAGACCTCTTCCTAGTATCTAACCTATGTCTTCACTGTAGATATAGCTCTGTCTTCCTCCTCCTGTACTCGATGAGGCAGATTTGTCAGTATATGATAATTGCATGAAAATAGTTGTTGTGTTTGTCACTAGCTACCTTCTTTCTTAGTTTAAGCAGTTTCCCAGCAGCTGTACACCCCTTGCCTGCTATTTTCATCGTGCTCTTCTGGACTGGATGATCTCCAGGAGTCCCTTCCAGCCCTGCATCACTCTGTGATGCTGTGACTGTCCTGTTTTGTCTCTGCTTTTCTAGCAGTACCCAACACTGTATTTTGAGGTGTTGCTAGCACTGGGTCATTGGTGTGATACGTTGCTGCTATGTTTTACCTCCTCTGCTTCTAAAAGAGCCTGTAATATTTTACAGTGCTTTCAGCAGCATTGCATTGCTGGTAACTGTTTACTTGTGATTTCGTGGAACTTGTTATACACTTGTACCACCTCCACAGTTGTTTCTTGTCGTGGTTTTTATGTGTGTGTGACTCCTCCTGCCAATTACTTCCTATTTGTTTTTATTGTATATCATCTTGTTGACTTTGGGCAATTCAATCACGTTGAGTGAAGACCTGACTTCTAAAGGGTTTTGTGAATTCATGACAATCTCGGTTCCATCATTCAAGTCAATACTGAAGAGGGAAGCAAAACCTCTTTGGTGACCTCAGTTAAAATGCCTTTCAGTTTGATAATGAACTGCTAATTATTAGAATTTTCTCCTGTAGTGTTCTTGAGCAGCTCTGTGCCCACCTACAGAGACAACACATGGGACTGCCACAATGGTGCATTAAAGTTCAGATAAACTACACCTACTACTTTCCTTAAAACATCTGCAAAAGAAGAAAATTATAATAGTTTTAATTGTTTATTGTGTTGGTTGTTTCTTATGGTCTTGTTATCCTAGGTGTTTATAAACTGTCTGTTTCAAATAATTTATTGTAGTGTAGTTGTAGATGTTAGAAGTAGCCTGGTTGTCAGTCTGGTGTTCTCTGAAATTGTTTACAAAAATTGTTACCAATTTTGTCTTTTCCACATCTTATTTTTTTAAAGAATATTTTTAAGTCCTGAAGTTGTATGGTAACCATAGAGGTTGATTAAGAAAGTTCTTTAAGTACTTCGAGTTTACCAAATTTTGCCAAACAGAATACAGATTCTAGACAAATTGATGATAGGTGGATGCCGAGATGGACTGAAAACTGGCTGGGCTGAACTGACAGGCTTGAAGGGTTCTGATTAGCAGCACAAAGTCCAGCAGGAAGCCAGTCAGTAGTGATTTTACCCCAAGGGTCCTTAGTGGGGTCAGTAGCATCTTCGCTAGTGACCTCGATGAGCGGACAGGAGGCTGCACCTTCAGAAAGCTTTTGCAGATGATACAGAAATGGGTAGAGCTGTTTCCACACCAGGTAGTTGTGCTGCCATCCAGTGGAACCTCAACAGGCTGGAGAGATGGGCTGATGGGAACCTCATGAAGGTCAACAAGGGGAAGTGCGAAGTCCTGCCTCTGGGAAGAAATAACCCAAGGCAGCAATACATGCTGGGGGCATCTGGGAAGCAGCCTTGAAGACTTGGGGGTCCTGGTGGATACCAAGCTGAACATGAGCCAGCAAAGGAGGCCACCGGCCTCATGGGCTGCATTAGAAGAAGCATTGCCAGCAGGTCGAGTGAGGTGATCCTTCCTCTCTGCTTGGCCCTGGTGAGACACATCTGTAGTGTTGTGTCCAGTGCTGGATTTCCCAGTATGAGACACACATGGACATACTGGAGTGAAGGGCCATAAACACGGTTAAGGACTTGGAGCATTTTCCATACAAGGAGAGGGTGAGAGAGCAGAGCTGGGATGCTTTAGCCTGGAGAAGATACAGCTCAGAGGGAATCTTAACGATGTGTATAAATACTTGTTAGGTTGCTGTCAAACTTACAAAAAAAAAAAAAAAGGTAAAAAAGGAATAAAAGGAAAAAAAAGGGGCAAGAAAAACAGACTATTTACTGAAGTGTTTCTAATATGCAAAGTCATATTTCACTCCCCCACATGCAAAAAAAACCCCAACCCAAACAACCTAACAATTGGTTCTTTGCTCAAGCTGTGAAGGCTTCTTTTTCCTTCTGTCTCCCAGAAATGGCATCCAGAGATGAACTTTGGAGGTTTAGGGCAGACCTTTTTAAGTAGAACTCGGGTTTAAATTTAACCTGTTTTTGCTACTAGTTTGAACTGAAATGTATGATTGTCCTCACTTTACCCTAATGATTTCATACAAAATTATTTCAGTTCACATTTTTGATGCAGAATAATAAAATACAATAGTACTGATGAAGGAAAAGAAAATGAGTAGTTTACACAGTGACCATTATAATATCTGTGTGACATAATTTTCAATCACATGCTAGAGGACTTAGAAAAGGGAAATGGTCTCATTGTAAGATGTTTTTTTTTTTCTCTGAAAGCCATTGTAAGCTTTTTCCTATTCAAAGTTTTATCACACCTCCTGATCTCTATCAACACACAGCACAGCAGCCCACTGCTCTACGTGTTTATAAGCTTCAAATATGCACTGCTGCCAGCATTCCTATTTCTTTTCACTTAAGCTGTCTGTATCTTAACGTGATTTAAACTTCTTGAACCCTTGAAAATAAGTGCAAGTGTTTTCTAAAACACTTGTGATTTTTCTGTAAGGTTTTTGCCTGCTGAGGGATGATATGAATGTCACCCAGCGTATCTAGAAGAGATACTTTCTCCCTGTCAAGCTGGCAAAGATGGCATGGATTAAAGCAGGTTATGAATTTAAAGCATGGTATGGCTGTTCCTGAACCAGCTGTACTTTCAAGCAGTCAAGAAGCAATGTCTTGTCGACTCAAGGAGGTTGGCTTCATCATTTCTCCTCTTCTTGACTCCTTCCACTGTGGTCCCCCTTCTTCCCTTCTGTTTGTGCCTGCTCTGGCGCTTTTACACCCTTCTAGTCACCTCCTGATCTCAACAAATTGGCAGAAAACTCTCCAAAGTTTTGATTAACTTCTTTTTTCCTCCTTGAGTTCATTTTTGTTTGCATTTTGGAGTCACTGTGCGGGTGGTAAAGGAGGAGATAAGAGCATTGAGTCCCAGCAGAGAGGACAGGCAGAAGCAGGATATTCCTCTCTCAGTGTTGGGGAGCTGCTAAATTTTCTCACTGGCTCTTTTATAATGTACAGCAAGACTGGAAAAATTTATTCTATTGTTTTATTATAATTTTATTATTTTTTTTTTTATTATTCCAGACTATTTGTGGCATCAACTGCTGTGTTTGTTGCCTGGCTTACCCTGGTTTGGATTTCCTATGTTCTTTTAACTTCTACAGGAATGGCTCAAAGTCCACTAGAAACAGGAGAATCCTTTTTGGTGGATTCAGACAAGCTTTCATTCTGGCTCGTCAGGCATATAAAAAAAAGTGTAACTTTTATAGTAACAGCTGTAAAATCTTCATGATCCAGAACAGAACATGCAGTAGTAAAGTGTTGTTTAATGTAATAACACTCTTTCTCCTTCTTGTAGGTCCTTTTGTTCTGCATCACAGCTGCTCTGTTCATGTTCTTTTTCAGGTATGTTTCTTGTATATCTATTTGTGTTTGTAAAGATTATTTTAAACTGTTTTTAAGAGCTTACTTGATTTTTTGGAAACTTGTATCTGGAAACTTGTATATTCAAGCTTTCTGAATTGAGTAAGGTGCTTCCATGGTGTTAAAAACCCAGTCCTGTGAACGTGATTAGGCTAAAAAGGGAAATGCTGAGTTAAATGCTTTAAATCTTCTGGAGATTATACTGATTACTTAAGGAGCCTCCTCTCATTTCATAATTAAGACCCTGGAGAGCTAATATTACATAGTATGAAAATGGCTGAAATACTGCTTTTCATGTAAGTTCTTAAATAGCTTACAGCAGGGAAGATAACCTTTTTTTCTTCTGGTGAAAATAGATGAGAACAGGAAAGTAAAATTTTACAGTCCTAAATACTGTCAAGTATTTGACACACATGCAATTTTCCTTTAATTCTAGATTAAACTAGTTTCATAGGTGTTTTTACAAGTTACCAGTTGTAATCCTTTTTTAAAATATCCAGTAGTGAGGTCAGATGAGAAACCTCATTTTAATAACTTTTCTCTCTTTTGGTTTGCCTTGTCAGTGTTTCACATTTAAATACCAAAACTCTCCAATTGTCTTTATTATATCTCAAACTGGAAAGTTGCTTGCTGAAGTAACCTTTGACTCCAGCCCTTTGACTTAGAATTTTCTGTGGCATGTAGCCATCTCTGGTTCTTCAAGCCCCATGATCCCCTGGTAATTGCAAAACTCTGGAAGCTTCAGCTTGTTTTTTTGTAATTCCATTACTTACAAATTACTTATGGATATTGGCCAAGAGCAACCTCTGGATAAGGGAAAGCTATTAATTTAAAGGAGTCGAAGAAACACTCCTCCTTTCATCTACCACCCATTAAGACCCTTGTATTGGCAGTCTTCTCCTTGTTTTATTTTCTTCTACCCCCGAGAGTCATGGTGTAATGACTTCAGATAATTTGACTTGTGAGGTTGAAGTTAGACACCTGTCTGTGAATGCTGCTTAAACCAACCCAAAATACTAAAATGCTGATTTTGGAGGAAGCAAACAGAGCAAGACAATAATTTACTCTTACAGTAATAAATTGCAGCATGGATGAATTCACTTAGAATAGAGAGGAAAGAAAGCTTTAGAAAGAAGCAGTGAGAAGATTCCCTGGTGAGGCTACAGATTGTCTGTCTGTTCAGATCCATGGAATGGATTTTGGATAACGCAGGTATTACCACTTAGGGAAAGGGGTATTTGACTTCCTCAGTCTCTTCCACTTTTTGGTGCACATCAGTGGCTGTCATATTGTGAAATATGACATGTAATAAGCTGTCAAAGACAGTGGCCAGTGAAGTCTTTGGAGGAGGAAAACCTTGCTGTGCTTTGTTGAATGCAACTTGCAGGGTATACCTGGAAAATATTCCAAATGACAGCTCTGTGCTGTAGAAACCACCATGTCTTGTAAAACACACGGAGTGGGAGCTGGAGGGCAGGGAACATGTCAGCGGTCCAGGGGCATCTCTGAAAATTTGTAGAGGGAGAAATGTGACACTTCTACTACTCTGAATTAAAGTGTTCTTTTGAAATATCTAATCATGGAAATATACCATTAGAGGAACAACTGCTCAGGGAAGACAGATGACAAATAAGTCACTCGATCAGTCCTCAATGTTTTTGTTGAGTTTGATTAGATTGGGACTGTGAGTTGGTCGTTGTCTTATCCCATATGTTAATTGAACAGTGATTCCCTTCGGTAAGATTTTGGACAACCCTGGGAGGAATCCTCTGTGGATCTACCCAGAGCCCTGGGAAAGACAATCTTCCTGTCTCTGTTTCTATCTAAAGTAGAAAAGAATGAGTAGAGTTGTTAAACTGCATTTCCTCTGTTTAATGACTCCAAATCACTTCAGCCTTTTCCTTATCATAAGCAGATCAAACAGACAAAATCATATTAGAATTACAGCACCTTCAGAAAAGTCTCAGAAAAACACCTTATTCAAAGTCAGATCTGCTTGGTTTGTAGAATGTTTTCCCATTGACTATAAAATGCTGTTCCCTACTAACAAGCATTTATTTATACTCTCAAAGGTCTCTTTTTGCCCACTTCACCTCCCAAAAGCACCCTAAAAGAGGCTGAAAGCAGTAGCACTTTTGGTCACCAAGATGATATGCAATCCTTTTTGTCATTAAAGGTAAAATCTTAATATCCAAACGTAATCTGAAGTTTATAACCTTTCTGAAAAGAGACTTAATGTCAGCATAGCTACCAGAATGCGACTGATGCTTGAGAGTCAAACGACACAAGGAATAAAAGCAAAGTAGGCTTCATTTTCCGAGTTCATCTAAATTGCCTTATCTGAGGCTATCATCAAGTTTTCTGAACTTAATGTGATTAATGTCCCAGTCAGTCACTCTGGTTGGCACTAGCATTTCTGGCAGCTCCAGGGGTAACTGAATTTAGTCACTGTTTTTGCTCTGAGTAGTTTTGAGCTGGATCATTTTCCTCGCACAGCTCTTACTGCAATGCGCACTCACTGGCATTGGGATAGTGATTGGGATAAGCGCGGGAAGCAGAGATGCTCTTCAGCATTCACATGGACTTTTGTCCTTTTAAAGCGTCTGCAAACTGCAATGTGATCATACCTCTCCCTTGGTGTGGGTCTTTTCCTACCTACACTGTTAGGAAATAACTGCTGTAAAAGGTGTATGAATCTTGGTTTATGGAAGTATAGGCAAGTTCTTCCTGGTTTGAATATTTCCTTTTCTAACATGATGAATTTTCTCACTATCCCATTGTAATGTGTCTTCTGAACTATTTTTGAACCAAGTTCTGTAATGGTTGTTTGGCCGGGCACTTGTAGTTCGCTGATGTTTCTCTCTGGTTGCCATCCCAATCAAGCCGGGCATCTGATTTCTGCCTCCAAAGCAGCAGATGGACTTAAAGGCCTGTATAACTGATCTGAGGAAATCATTATTAAAAACCAATAAATTGGAAGTATTCAGATTATCTTCCTGTCATTTGGTATGGAAAAGGGTTCTCCATTTGTACAAGGAAACTCCGTACTCTCTGTCCTCACACCGTGTTGACTTGCTACCCCTGATGCTCCCAGCCCATCCCTGTGGCAGATGTTTCGCACCAGTTGAAAACTTCACCAAACCGCCTTGGTATTTATCACTGGGACTTCCCCAGAATTCTGCTGGACTGTTTGACTGTTACTGCGTCTACTATGGGACAACAGGAAGAAGGTGTTAAATCTCAAGAGTCAGGAAGGGAGGCTACAGAACTGAAATGGTAGAAGAAAAACCAAGAATAATTACTCCAGGATAGATAAAGCAAGAAGAAGGGAGTCAGAATGAAAGGGGAATTCAGAAGAGCAATAGAGAAAGGAAGACAGTAAGAAGAGTGAAGGGAAGTGTGACCAAAGAGGGGGAAAAAAATATCAGCAAAATGTCAGCAGACAGGATAAAAAATAGAAGAATATACTAAGAAAATAGCAGCTGCAATGGAGATGATAGGTTTACAAGCAACAATGTTATATTTACACACAGAGGAAGCATATTTTTATGTCTTTTTTTTTCTCTTCCATCCTCTTTTTCTGGTACTTTTCTGCTAACTTACACCTCTGTTTTGTCTCAAGATGCTCTGCTCAGCTCCACTGAAACTGGTGAAATTCTGCCTCCCTCATTTGTGAGTAGCTGAGGTATACAGTAATTTGTATAGTGCAATCTCCCATCATGTGTATTTAGTGCACACATATAGATAACCACAGTTGAAAACAGGATTCTTTCCCTTTCCACCTTTTTTTGTTTGGTTGGTTGGGTTTTTTTGTTTTCCCACAAAAACAGAAGTGTGCCTGGAGAGGGTAACATTCCTGTATCTTTAGGAATTCATTTTCAGGTGACATTGAGCTCCACTGGGAACTCAATACTCATTGCTTACTCAAAAAAAAAAAAAAAAGTCATTTGTGATGTCATATGACATGGTACAAAAGCGCTTCTCTTTAGTACTTCTATTTTACAGTTTGTATGGAATTAAGGTTAGAGGTGGAGAGTTTTGATTATACCATGACTTCATGTCATCTTATTTCGGTTCAAATAATTCATGGTACTTTCTGTCTGGAATACTGTTGTAGAATAATTGTATAGAGTCGTTTAGATGTGGTGTTGGGAGATACGGTGTAGGGGAGGAATTTGTAGAGTAGGGCTGATGGTTGAACTCGATCCCAAAGGTCTCTTCCAACCTGAATGATTCTATGATTCTATGGGGTCAAATGAACAAACAGGAGGAAACTCATAATGCATACATAAATATTTGTAAACTACAATTTAATTAATGTTATTTTAGTAGCAGTTTTATGTTGAATATTATACTGGGGTTTTTTTTGGAAGGGTGATGCCATGGCTGTGCTCTTACACATATTTGAAGAAATCCACATAATAGAAAACTTGCAATCTCTGCACAATAAATGAACACCTACATATAAATCCTATCCACATAAACTTAGAAAATCCAGCAATTTGGGTGAATGTGTGTTGGCAGACTACAGCACTGGTTGCTATAGTAGTTAATCCTTAGGTTGTGTACTACCAGTTTATAATAGGCATATATTAATTCATCTGCTCTGAACCCTAGAAAGAAAAGCCCCATGTAAGAGCTGAAACCAGCTATTATGGGAGGCTGGATGTTTCTGATGATTGATTGATCATAAGTTGAGGATGAAGTCTGCCTTCTGTAGAGATAAATGTTAAAATGTTATTTTCTGAAACAATAATTTCAGACAATCAGAAGTTACTGCTGTGATTTCACAAAGCAGAACGAATAAGGGTGTTTTTCATAACTTGGGGTTTGCATAGCTCACAACAGAAAGCTCCTGGTCTCTTGGTGTCATTTACATATAATCTATTGGTTGAAAAGGGAAAATTAAAAATATAATAAAAGGAACATTTACTGTTATATACTGCCATTAAGGTGGAGTATTGAAACTTGTGTAAAGTCACTGAAAACCTTTAAGAAAGGTCCTTTTGTTTGCAGAGCCCTTTATATCATTAATGAAATTCCAGCCTCCCAAATTACAGCTATTTACTGTTCTTTCCCCGTGAAACACGTATCCTGTAATTTATGCAGTATTTTTGGCATGATATTTCAAAGTGTCTTTATCTTCTTTTAAATATGTGTGCTACCAGTCTCTTGTTTAATCACCTAACTCTCTTTTGTACAGAAGCAACTACTTGAAAGATATTTTTGCCTTTTAATTCTATTCTCTTTTTTTACTGTAGGATGAGGGAACTTAATAGTCAGAGTTGCTATTATATGGGCTTAATGTCAAATAGAATCGTAGAATCATAGAATGGTCCAGGCTGGAATGCACCTCTAGGGTCATCTAGTCCGACCTCCCTGCAGTCAGCAGGGACACCCCCAACTAGACTGGGTTGCCCAGGACCTTGTTGACCCTCACCTTGAACATCTCCAGGGAAGGAGCCTCAACCACCTCCCTGGGCAACCTGTTACAATGGTTCCACCACCCTCAGAGTAAAGAACTTATTCCTAATATCCAGTCTAAATCTGCTCTTCTCCAGCTTGAAGCCACTGCCCCTCGTCCTGTCACTGCAGGCCTTTGTAAACAGACTCTCCCCACCCTTCCTGTAGGCCCTTTTCAGGTACTGGAAGGCTGCTATTAGATCTCCCCGGAGCCTCCTCTTCTCCAGGCTGAACAACCCCAACTCCCTGAGCCTGTTCTTGTAGTAAAGGTGCTCCAACCCCCTGGTCATCTTTGTGGCCCTCCTCTGGACCCGCTCCATCAGGTCCTTGTCCTTCCTATCTTGAGGGCTCCAGACCTGCACACAGTACTCCAGGTGAGGTCTCACCAGAGCAAAGTGGCAGAATCACCTCTCTGGATCTGCTGGCAACACATCTTTTGATGCAGCCCAGGATGTGATTGGCCTTCTGGGCTGCAAGTGCACCCTGTCTGTTCATGTCCAGCTCCTCATCCATCAGCACCCCCAAGTCCCTTTCCTCAGGGCTGCTTTCTAATACCTCATCTCCCAGTCTGTATGGATAGTGAGAATTGTTCTGGTCTAGGTGCAGAACCCTGCACTTGCTCTTACTGAACCTCATGAGGTTCACCTGGGCCCACCTCTCCAGCCTGTTCAGGTCCCTCTGGATGACATCCCATCCCTCTGGTGTATCAACAGCACCACACAGCTTAGTGTCATATGCAAACTTGCTGATGTTGCTCTCGGTCCCTCTGTTTATATCGTTGGTAACAATGTTAAACAGTACCAGTACCAGCACAGACCCTTGAGGGACACCACTTGTCACTGCTCTCCATCTGGACATCAAGCCATTGAGTACCACCCTCTGGCTGCGACCATCCAGCCAGTTCCTTATCCACCGGACAGTCCGCCCATCAAATCCATATCCCACCAACTTGGCGAGCAGGATGTTGTGGGGGACTGTGTCAAAAGCCTTACAGAGGTCCAGATAGATCACATCCATAGGTCATCCCTTATCTACTGACAGAGCCTATCATAAAAGGCCACTAGGTTAGTCAGGCAGGACCTGCCCCTAGTAAAGCCATGGTGGATGTACTGAGTCCCCTCCATGTGCCCACGCATGGCATCTAGAAGGATCTGTTCCATGATCTTCCCAGGCACAGAGGTGAGGCTGACAGGTCAGTGGTTCCCAGGGTCCTCCTTTCTACCCATTTTAAAAATGAGTGTGATGTTTCCTTTCTGCCAGTCCACAGGGACTTCACCTGACCGCCATGACTTCTCAAATCCCATGGAAGGTGGCTTGGCAACTACATCAGCCGGTTCCTTCAGGACTCTGGGATGTATGCTCTTCCCCTGTCTTACAAAGATTATTTTGAACTCTTTTGCATTTGCTGAAGAGTTACGGGAGTACATTTCAAGTCCTCTGCTATTGAATCATTAGATAATAAATCAGAAGAAAAAAGCAGATGAGAATTTTTTTCTGTGTTTATATATGTTTGTTACTGTCCTTATGTAAACTGATCTCAAAGTTAGCGGTTCAAAGCATTGTTTTGGTAACTGTCATGATACTTGATTTCTTAGGTATGTTGGTTGACCTGCTGAGTAGATGAAAACATTCAGTCTGGTAAAAAAAAGGCTATAAATATCAGTTAGTTTTATTTAGCATGAGCAAAAGTAAAACATGGTGTTGCAGGAGGGAGCTGCGGATGAGAAGATGACCTTATAGGTTAATGCTGACATTTCCCTGGCAGAACACTATGTCTAGCGCTGCATATGCTCAGTTTAGATGCAAATATATGGGTAGAAAGGTGACATAATCTATCTTCTGTCTACATACTAATAGAATAAAAGGTGAAAAACTATTTTTACATGTTTATTTTTGTTTATTTTTATGAAGCACTTCTTTCTCCTCCCCTCCCCCCCTTTTCTCTTTTAGCAGACTTGACTTTTTCTTTTTTTGTCCCTTAAAACTTGCAATGCCTTGGACTATTTTTTGGGTTTTGGTTTGAAGGGGCGTTGCTGCAACATTTTACCAAGCTCTGGTCCTGGCTCTCTTTTCATTCAAGGGGGAGGGAGGCCGATGTCCCCAGGCTCATGCTGTATACCCACCTCTGGCTCAAAAAGGGTGTAGCAGAGTTAACGATATGCCTTAAGCATGTATTTTAAGTGCAAGAAATTGTGATGTTTTTCATACAGGTAAGAAGAATTTCTAGACTTAAAGGCATTTCAAAGAAAATACATGTTAGGGCAAAAAACTGTGGTTCTGACAGGACATGGTGGGCATCTTCTGTAGGATTGGGAGCCTCCCCTGATGGTGGTCTTTCACTTCCTTTAATCTGCGGTAGCTGCTGTCCGATGTCCAGAAGCAAATCATACTTTTTCTACTTGTGTGTCCTTACATTTTTGAGTACATAATCAGTTTCTCATCTGTTTATTTGGGTAGTATGGGAGGAATGGGGCAATAATGGTATTCATAAAATTAAAAGAAACCAATTCTGATTTCCATTCTAGCATTGGAGCTTACCTTACAACAACTAGATCTTTAGCATGGCTGTGGTTCCTGTTGTAAATAGGTTTTCAAATTTCATCTTCAATTTTAGGCACCTCTCTCATATATTTAAGTTAGGAAATATGAGGAAAAAGATGGGCAAATTGAGAGAGCAATTCCTATCTTGTGTGGGCTTATTTTTGTTGCAGAGCTGCCTCTTTCTAGTTGATGATATAGGTGATTTTGCACCAAAATTACTTACATAAATCTAAGTTAATATCTTTCCTTGAAGTTACCTAGAAACCATATTAAAACAGTTTTGATAGGAGATATTAAGAATTCAGGAAAAGCCAAAAGGTCATGCTTCTGTGATTTTTCCATGTTTTTTCTAATTTAGTCTGCATACGTGGCTTGTATTATCCTGATATTTCGTGAACCCATTTTTTGGCTTTGATGTGAAAAAAACATAGCTTGTGTTCTCCTAATAGGGGCAAAAAAGGAAGAGGACATACATAGACNTCCAACTTTGTGTTTCTATGATTTTTTCTGGGTTATCACCGAAGCCTTTGGATGGGAATGACAGGAAAAAGGCATCATAGAATTAATGCTTTCCTACATGGAAAATTTATGTCAACTCTTTGAAAGTCTCCTTTTCAACTCAAAATAAAATCATTTTAATTTGTGCAGGAATATTAAGTACAAAACTACAGTGAACTTTAATTTTTCTAGATCCTTGTCAAGAGTAAAAAGGGAAGCCATTTCTACGTCTGATGCATCCTAGAGATGCATCCCATGAATTGAGAAGGCAACTTAAATTTGCTTTTGTTTTATTTTTGTCTTTCAAAAAATGCACAACCGTGTTATCATTGTCTCGTTACTGAATTCCACACAAATTTTTGGTAATGTTCACCTGATGTCTGCTGCTTTTTTTTCTTTCTTTCACAGTTCGGGAATAGCATTTAAAGTGTTCCTTGCAATTAGGCACCTGTCAAAGAATCTTCAGTTTCACAAGCTTTTTTTCCTGGTGCTGTTTAAAATTTATTGAGAAAGTATAACAATGTAGTGAGTTTAACGATTAGAAGGTAACATTTCATATTCAGGCTTACCTTCTGAATCTAGATGTTTGTGATACTGAAGTGTTACTAGAACATATTTAATCCCTTAGTCTTAAGGTACCAGGAGTTATGAGACTACTTACCTGAAAATGTCCCTAGGGAAAACTTTTGACATTTTGATAGTTAATTACTCGATGCCTGTTGTATTTACGATATTTCCTGAGGAAATATGGGCCAAATGGGTTTATATTCCTTGCACCAGTTATTTTGCTGTCACACCAAGCCAGGCAGCATCGAGAAGCTCACACGTGTCTTTGGTAAGAGGTTATGGAGTCTGTGTCTGTGTGCATTGCAGAGAACAGAAACACACCTCAGCATCTGTATTGTAAGATTGAGGTGCTCAAAGGGATAAGCATTAATATCTTTACAATATCTTAAATGCTCCTTTTGATTGTAAGTTTTAGAAAGAGAGAAGCATCTCTTAAAATTCAGTTCACTGGTGCCATCCTGGTGCGGAGCTGAGCTGGTGCCCAGTGCTGGGCTCTGCCTGCCCCATTCCAGCCGGCAACTCCAGGGTCTCTCCTGAAAAGCAGGTGAGAGAACAGGAAAGGTGAGACTGAGTCCGTAACAGCAGCAGTGTTGTTATCCACGGAGACAAGTGATTTGTGTCCCTTTCCCCGTGCCAGCTGTTGGCAGTGGCGGTGGGAGCTGCTGGGAGGAGGCACTGGGTGCGGTGGGGAAAGGGATGCTCCTCTTTTCAAAACATTTCCTTCTTCAAATCTGTCTCTCTCCTTTGCCTCTGCACACACTTGAGGATGACTGATGGGCTACGCTGAGTGCCAAAGTGGCTGCTTCCACTTTATCTGCCCTTGTTATCAGATACACCACTTGACCAGAGAAGGAAAGAGAAATGCGTGGAGGGGAGACAGGACGGTGTCTGCAGTGAAGGAGGAAGAGGCCATGCAGGACAGGGTTTCCCCCAGCCATGAACCTGCTGTAGCAGGGAGAGTGGGAGAACACAGGTGGTTGCATTGTTAAGGCTGTAGTGCAGTTTTGTGTCTTATATTTTACATGAGCTTTGCAGATAGTACTTATTTAAGAGTACTGGAGCATCCCAAGTACCTAATTTACAAGTCACCAGGTCATTTTTCCTTTCTTTTTTCCTGCCTCTTGATCTAATAGAGAAACATTATATATTTTTGCAGCACTCTCTATCTTTGACTCTGTTTTTGTATACTTAAGCATTACCTAAATCTTTGTTAGGCTTAAATGATACCCTAGAATAAAGGTGCTTATTGTCCTTTTGGCTTTTTTTGAAAAAGATGGATACTGCCTCAAATCCACCTTTCTTGTTATAGGAGTTTTTCCAGTCCTAGTTCATGCTCGCTTTCACTTTGTCTTTCAGGTTAATAAAGTGATAGTAGATTGAAATAAGTAGGCGTGTATTTTATTACTGTCTTGTTACTCTATTATTATAGTCTTGGCTTCACACTAGCTCTGTTCTTGAAGAGAGAAGCTGTGGTTAGATTAGATCCAAGTGAGGCATATTAACTGTGTGGGTTGAAGTTGGGCTGGCTTTTTATTTCCCCCTGCCCCTGATCCTCCAATACACAGAACGGCTGCAGAGCAGGCTTTCTCTCAGTGAGTGAAGAAAATGCTGTTCTATCTAATTCTCATTTCTGCGAGCTGGTTTGGGGTTGCAACGTTTCATAACTGAGATACGCTGAAATGTCTTGTTCTTTAGTAAGAACACGAGAAGTCAAGAAGACACTTTTAAAGTGAAGAAGACACTTTTAAAGTGAGTGACTTCTCTTTTGTTTGACTTCGCTGAGTTCAAGCAGAACCAAACCTGCTTTTACACTCAGCTCAGGTGGCTCGCTTCGGTGTTTCTTGTGGGTTAAGTAGTACCAGTGATGTGGCGACTCTATGGGGGAAGAAAGGAATACACTTCAATAAAAGCATAAAACGTTTTCCATTGCCACTTTGCATGCTACAAGTGCCACTTTGCTTGCCACAAAAGAGCTAAATAGGGATTTCAGTGCTGTGTATATGCTATTAAAAATGTAATTAAATAGCCTATAGAAATAGGGGCTATTAGGGGTTAAAATGAACACCAGCTATTGCAAATCGTTCATTGCAGTTGTTAAATCAGTAAGTTTATTCTTTCATAGAAAATATTAACTTTTGAATATAATACAAAAAGAGTAAATTTAATTTTCAATGTGTGGTCACTTTTAGCCATATGGTAAGTAGGCTCCTGGAATTTATTTAAACCTGTTCTTTCCAACAATAAATCTTGTCCTCGTTTTAACAGATTGCTTTACATGGGCTTGGATCCAGTTGCACAGCCTCCTCAAGAGAGGAAATGCATTACCTACAGACAAGGGGTGCAAGAATTATGGCTGTACAATAGGGAGTATTTTTCCACCGTTATCACTTTTCAGTGGAGATTCTTTTTCAGATACGTAACAGTGACTCAATGAACCGGGAAGGTGTTTACCTGCAAGGTGATCTGGTGGTAACAGGAGAAGCTTTTGAGGGCTAAAATTTCAGCCGTCTCTGTCCAAAGCCATCCCCGAAGGAAGAAAAAGGGGGTCTCCTCCCCTTCTTTAGGTTTCATCAGTCAATCACAAAGGGCTTTTGTCCTGCTGGCATATCGATGTGTCTGGGTTTTGGCTGATTATCACCTTCCTGTCATCCTTAAATGCAAAATAAAAGAGGGGGAAGTCGCTTCTGGCTCTCGGGCTTTGAGAATAAACTTTTTGTGGCTGCCGAGGACCTGGCTGCCCTGGAATGCCTTCCCCTGGGATGCGATGGTTGGCAGTGCCCGGTGTCACCCGTGTGGCTCCCAGCTCCCGAGGCAGTGGTCAGAACAAGGCTGATGTTACCGGTCAGATGATGAGAAAGCAATTGAGCTTCACAGATTCGATTTCGCTCTTTGATCCTGGCATTAAAGTGTCGAGGTCTGCGAGTGGAAGCACAGCGCCGTCAAGATTTCCGGCTGCTTTAATCCTGGTGCTAAAAAGATCCATTCACGGGGGTGTAGGGACTGGATTTTATTTTTGCAGGATTTCGAGACTGTTAGATACATCTTGCTTATGTTTGTCACTAAACGTTATAAAAGGTTAGTTTTTTCCTTCTGCATGTTAAGTTACTTTTCTGCAAGATTTTTCTTCTGTGTATATTCTATGGTAAAGATTTGGCAGGGAATTGACTTGCCCTTTCACATGCATTTGAGGCACTTTACATTTTACAGAGAGGGTACTAAGGGAGAAGATTTAAGTAGCCTGCAGAAGGTCAGATACACAATTTCTAGTAGAGAGGCCTTTGAGCTACAGAGTTCCAGTCCAGTTCTTAAATCACAGGGCTATCCCTCCTGCATTCCTGTTACAGGACATAATTTAACTTTAAAAAGCGGGGCACGGTACAGAATGGCTGTCAGAACATTAAGGTAGGAAGAAGTACATGAGCAGCTGTATGACAAGGTGGAGTTTTAAGCTAAATAAACACTAACTCGGAAGATGTATTCTTCATTTCCTTTTTCAGCAGAATCAGATACTTGTATTTTGGCTTTCTGAGAGAGTGGGAACATGACTTTCAGTTTCCTAATACTCTCTTTTCTTTTTAAGCAAATTTCAAAAGAGAATAGGGAAGAAAAAGAGCTGGACAACAAACAGATTGTGCAACCATAAGGAATTATTTTTAACTTTGTGTCATCTCCTTATGCAATGTTTTCCTGGGGAACTTTACACGTCAATTAGGATTTGAGAGATGTACTTTTGTAATATGGTGAAAGTGAAGTTGATTTCTTGCTTTTGTGCTCGTATTTCTTTTGTTTTCTTTACTCTCCCAGCTCCTTGGCTTAATTTCTTTTCCCCAACTGTTTCCTGTCAGCTCTTCCTGTTTTTGCTGCTGCTCTATTAAAAATAGTTACCTAGTTTTGCTGAGCTGAGGGATATGTCTGTGTAGTTGCTTATTTAATTTAGAAAAACAAAATCTTCCTGATGTCAGAGAAAGAAAGAAGAGATCCCTTTGAGCAGCAGTTACAAAACTTTTAAGAACAATCTGTTTATTTACAAGATGCATCTAGGAAAGGAGAGTCACACCAAGAAATTAATCATAATTCTTAGAGGTTGGATTAGATTTCAGAAATCCCTGCTTGTCATTTGAATGTTACCTGTGTTCATTTGATTACTCCAGTCCTTTGTAGAAGGAGAAACTGAGCTGTGGTTCTTGCAGACACCAACGTGGTCATGAAAGTCATGTCCTAAACTGGTAACTCTCACTCATCGCGTGTTTCTGATTTGATAGCAGTCAGGGCAGAAAATCTCCCATTTCATGAAAAGAAGGCAATTATGTTGCACGAGAATCTACATGGTTTGGTATGTATTTTTTAAATCAATAGTCTGTTTATGTAAGGGTTGCACACAAATATTTTACATTTAACTACTGCACAACTTGAATATATATTTTTAGTCAATAGAGTACAGGCCCAAATAGGGCTTTTAACATATGACATTTATATTTTATTTTAGAAACAAGCGTATTTTTAACTACAGGCATTGGAAATACTTGAAATTCTGTTCCTCTGAGCTAATTGCTAACTAGAATAGGAAAATAAGAGCTACTTTGTGGTTAGATGCTTGTGGTCTTTCTTTTGGCTTTTGGCCTTAAGATAAAATGTCAGGGAAAACACTCTAACGGATGATGGTATCAATCAGTGTATCCTGGACATAATTTGAAGCCTGTCAAAAGTCTGCTACTTCATAAACATTGAATCACATCATTCTTCTTCATTCTACCTTCTGCTTACACATTATTTGGTTAGAAGAGTATAAATTATGTCATGGATGATTTTCACAGACATGCTTCAGTTCATAAAGTCTCAATTTCACAGAAAAAGAGACTGCTGTGAAAAACCAGCTTCTTCTGTGAAACCGAGACTTTATGGGCCATTTGAAATATTCTGAAGAATGAGACATTCTTTATTCTTTTTCGTATGTTTGATATCTGGACTAGAAACCATCCTGAGGAAAGGTTTCTAGCCTTGTGTTTTTAGCCTTGGGGCAACCAAACTAAAGCTGATTTAATAGTAAATGGTAATTCAGAATCTGACTGTCCTCTTGCTAACATTAACATCGAACCGTGGCTCTAATCATCAGGTGAAACTGTGCTTCAAAAATTCAGTGCAAAATTTCAATGGATTTTGAAGAAAGTTGAAGTTCACTTGCGGTATGAATTAGAGAACTGTGTAAGTAAATACTAAGTGAGGAAAAACCTGCAGAAACATTAATTTAAAACAGTCATATTCATAGTTCAGATTTTGCCCTATTAAATAGTATGAGTTAATGCATTTTAGGTTTAATTTATGTTTTTTTAAAGTAGGAAGAAAACCTTAGGTGTTTTAAGTAGTAATTTTCTGTGATGTCAGGATACCATGAGCAATTTTTTTTTCCCATAAAAATTTGAATGAAAGCTTTTTTTTTTTTTATTAAATGAAACACTAAAGCAGTGTTTAGCCCAAGATCACACAGATACCAAAAAATTCTGGGATAATTCCTCAAATACACTCTTTGAAGACACTTAGAAGAAACAAGGAGTTGAATAACATCATGCACAGTTATTGGTCAAGAATGAATTGTGTCAAGTCAATCTGGCTTCCTTCTGTGAAGATAAGAGGCTTCGTTGATTCAGAAGTAATAGAGGATATCGTATATCTTCAGTAAGTCTTTAGGCAGACTCTCATGTGACATTCTCATAGGCAAGGCCTCAAAGTACCCTGGAGGAAAAAAAAAACCCTCTTACATAAAAATGGCTGAAAAAGCTGAGTACTGAGTTAACTATCAGAGTGAAAGTATTGTCTAGAGAGAATTGGTTCCATCCACAGATTTAATATCTCTAAGTCATCACTCTAGTCATTAATAAATTTGTTGAACAAAGAGATCTAGCCATTCTTCCAAGATGTCTGGTTTTATCCACAGATTTAACAAATAGGTCATCCAAACCAGTTTGGCAAATTGGAGAAATATTCCCAAAGTATAGGATGCAATTTGATGGAAGGTTCTGCACTTTGGAAGAAAGAATTAACTGTACAGATGGCAGAATTTGGAACTGCTTCCTAGGTCACAGCTCTTCATAGCAGGCCCTAGGAGTTAGATTAGAACCTGAACATGAGTCAAAGTATTGGGATGTGGAAAAAAACCCAACTATAATTGCATATGTAAATAAGAATACAGCATGCAAAGCATGTGAAGTTACCATTGTCCTCTCCTTAGTGTTGGTAATGTCAGCTGGAGTAACAAAATTCAGTCTATACATGGACAAACTGTGCAGAGCCCAGAGCGGAATGAGAACGATCAGAGATCTATAGACCACAATCTTTGAGGAACTTGAAATTACTTGAAACGTTTTGTTCAGTCTAGAAAAAACTCTAGACTGACAGTAGTCTTCTCAGGTATGCAACATTCCTCTAATGAGGAAAAGAGTAAAGAATTCTCTCTTGGATGAAAAGTAAAAGAAATAATAGACAAACTGAAGCAAGGTAGATGCAGGTTGGAAATAATTCCCTTGGAGAAACTTTCTAGTATTAAGACTCACTAAACAGTGGGATAGTTTGTTCAAAGGCAAGAAGTTTCCATCATTGTATCATCTGTTACGGAAGACGTGAATGGTAGAGCTGCAGTCCTTGTTTTTGTTGGTGAATAGACTATATGAAATATCTTCTGTTCTGATCTCTGTAATGTTATGTGATTATTCTATATAACATGTGATGTAAGTGGAAGTGTAATTTTAATTCTCTTTCTCATGCTGATTCTAAGCTCAGGGAGACCGCTTCAGTGGATGAACATTTGTAAGTGGAAGCTAAATGAGTGGCATTAAACTAACATAAAAATTTCCATATTTGTATTAGGTTTTTTAAATTAATCAAATATCCATTGCCTGCAGGAATTGTTCCTGCATAAGGAATGAACCATCACTCCTTAAAGAGAATCCATTAGAAACGTTATGTTTTGTGTGTGTCACCTAGATGCCAGAGAGCAGTAAATCGTATTGAATGGTAGAATTTATGAGGAAGAACTGCTAGCAAGAGAAATAACACGTCACTGAAGCAACAGAGATGGGTTCTAAGAGGGAGATGACATGCTGAGGAGTATCTGGAACCCCTGTATGATTTTACCGCAACAAAAACATGCATGGTACTTCCCGTATGCTGGGTCTCTAGTACATGCTTGTATGCATTTATTGTAGGAGTGCAAGGTCTCCTGTAGAAAGAAAGAAAGGAAGAAAGTCAGTCAGAAAGAAAAGTGTGATCGTAGCCCGGACCTTTATTTAACAGCTGCTGTAGAAGGCTGTTTGAAATCTTGTCAATCTTGAAATCTCATCAGTTGTATGATGAATATAGCAGGTAGCTTAAGGTTTTTCCAATTATTCATTTCCTGCTTTAGGAAATTTATCTCTGCTGCGTGAAGAACTAAATAAATAGAAAACAGCCTATAGCACTTGAGGAAAAAACTAAATAAAATGCTTGAAACCAGAATGTAGAAATAAATGGAAAAGCTTTCTGGAATTCTGTTTGAAGTTTATTCTTTTAGTTTTCTAAAGAATAGTTCATAAAACAAGGCCAAAAAAGTGACTTGATTAGTCCCTGTTGTTTGGGAATGTTAAATCTGAGAGGCAGCTAAAAGAAACCGCTGGTAGGTTTTCTGCATTTGTCACCTTCCCAAGCTGACTTAGTGAAATTGGAATTTAACTCTTCCTCTGTTGTCACGCTGTAATAGAGACTGATGGGTTACTGATAATTTCTCTTCTCATGGGTACAAACAAAGGGTGAGGCTTATGCTGCAAGCTAAACTTTCAAATCTTTTTTAGGATGTTTGGAGCTTTATTTGCGCATTCAGCTAAAAGTGTGAAAGTTTTCACTAGTGTACGTGATGTTGGTGGTGACAAGGCAGCATCAGTTTGAGTTAAATCAGCACACACACTCCCTCCCCCCAGACAGTACTATTCTCATGAGTAATAATATTTCTATTAAAATAATATAGGCTAACTTCCTACTGTAAAAACATTGACTTCTCTAGACAGTTATCAAAAGTATTTAGCGTGTGTTACTAAGTGCTTGAGTCTGTTTTAATAACTGGTGAATATAAAGGGAAAGTTCAGGAATAAATTATTTGGGTTTCTTAACGAGTAGCCATTCTTTTCAATTCGGGTGTAAAAGAAGCATTTGCTTACATTATGTGTTTGAAATTGAAGAAGTGATGATTTACAGGGGGGTTGCTGTCAGTGTATATGCTGCTGGTTTTCTTTGGGGAGCACATAGTGAGTTACCCTAAAGATATTATTGTGACTTACCAAAAAAGGCTGGGGATCGTGATTTTTTGCTGCACTTTCACTCTTAGTCTCCCAGCACATCCTTATTTCAGACACGTTTAATTCATAGACAGCTAAAGTTAATTAAAAATTATAAAATACTACTTTTTAAAATCATACTTTTAAAATATACTATGCATAATCCTATGAATTTCCCTCTTCTTAAGGTAACCTTACATTCAAAAAGCATAACAGCAATTAATAAGTGTGCTGAACCATGCCACCTGGTACTCAGAATTGTAGATAACACTGTGACTGATATGCACATTTGCCTGCACATGCACCTGTTGAAAAGCAGTTATGTAGGTTTCAACAAAAGGCATTACAGAAAAATGCAGCATTTCTCAGGAAGGAAGAAATGAATATAAAATTAATTTTTTTTCAGTATTCTTAAATGCAATCTCATTAAGTGATATACTTGAAGGTGAAAACATCTGATCTTTGAGATCCCTTTCAATGCAAATTTTTAAAACCTCATCTGTCATTAGATCTACAAATGCATTCTAAGGATTTAATTTACACTACTGTATTAATAATAAAGAAAACTTTGGAAAGCAACCAAAGCTATGATGGTATGTTTTGGGTTCCAGGAACAATTTTGTTGTCTATCTACCCCTTAATTGTATTAACAATATGTGTTTCTATTATTTGCCCCTCTAATTGATGCCCCTCTTTTCCTCCTCCTGAAGAACAACTTCAGCTCAAGCTATTCTTTAAGTTTGAGCAAAAATATTTTATATATACATACCATCTATCCATATACATATGCAGAAACCCTCTATTAATTGAAATAACTTAAGAATCCATATTAAAAAAGATATGGTGCTTTAAATTGTCATAGCGTCAATATAAGATTTGCAAATATATGTGTGAGTTCTTGTTTTTTCCAGTCTTTTCTGCTCTCCTAAAGAAGTCATCTAGTTAAAGGTTGGTTTTCTTTTGTCAGGAAACTGCTCAAATTATCCTGACCTTCCCGTTAGATCAGTCCTGGAGGTTTCCGTTCCACAAATGAGATGTGATCTGCTAGACTGGTACTTTTTCTGGCATTTCATTCTACTGGCAAAAGCAGGAAATTAAGAAAAAAAAAACAATAATAATTTTTCACTTGTGCAACCTGTACTTTTCATACTACTTATCATTAGAGTGCTAGTAACCCTTAGTATGATATTTGGGCATACCTCTTACTCTACCACTGTGTGGAGTGAGCTTTTGGACATTGATTCTTGTGGTAGCCATCTGCTTGATAATGCCTTTTCTTTTTTTCTTTTTTCTGTGTTTGTTTTTTTTCTTTTCCCACTTAACTTGAAAAGATTACCTGGCACACTTGACATTCATCTCAGGAACCCAACGCCTTCCCTGTTCTGCTCAGCATCCCTTCTCCTGTGCTTTGCTTTTTTCATCTGTTGTCAGGTCTAATTTGGTGCAGATACCTTGCTTTGCTTCTTATCTCAGCAGGTGAAAGATGGAGCTTGTCTGCATTTTCACATTGGCAAAAGTTTTCCAGAAATCTCCTCTTCACCTAAGAGTTGTCAAGTACTGTTATTGTAAAATGTGCACTCAAATGCCCTTTTTAAAATAGCAATTTCCATGTGTTTTATTTCACGCTAAATAAGGATTGCAGCTTAAAAGATAAAGACACATCTAAGAAAAGAAAGTTTAATAAATTGCATCATTGGTACTTTAAAAGGCATTGCCATTGTGGTTCATTTAGGCTTTTTTAAAGAATTAATAGTAAATTCCTTATTTTAAATACCAGGTGTAGTAGTTCTACAAAGATATTTCTTGGTTTTTTTAAGAACTTTTTGCTTCTGATATTGATTATGATAGTCTTTATTTTTCCTTCTTTGTTATTGCTATTTTAATTGTCCTATAGTTAAAGTAGCAGTAAATAGGTAGTTAAAATACCTTCTGAGGGCTGGTGGGAGCCTGTAGCTCTTGGTGCAAGTTACAGCTTCAGAAAACTGTCTGTAAAGGAGAGATTCAGTTAGTTCTGAGTCTGCAGTGCTGATGATCTCTGTCATATGTGAAGGACATTTAGATAGAAAAAAATTTAGATTTTTAGAAGAAAAATTTCATATGAAGGTGTTAAGACACTGGAACAGGTTGCCCAGAGAAGTTTTGGATGCCCCATCTCTGGAGGTGTCCAAGGCCAGGCTGGATGGGGTTTTGAGCAACCTGGTCCCGTGGGAGGTGTCCCTGCCCATGGCCAGGGGGATTGAAGTAGATGATCTTCAAGGTCCCTTCTAACCTAAAACACACTATGATTCTATGACATGGGGTGGGGGTTTTCTCTTGTGCAGAATAACAGGAAATTTCTTTACCTCATTATAAATTTTTTACATTTTTTTTCCCTTTGTTTTAAACTCTAATGTCAGTGACCTCTTGGCTATGTGGTGGTAGAGAGTTATTTGAACTCTCCAAGGGTTGGCAGCTGCAGTTACTTCCATTTGTATAGGAGTTCTCTTTCTGTTTGCATCTGACCTGCATGTGCTTGGTTGACGCAGAGTTCAGGAAAAAGTGCTCAAGGGCTGGCTTTGCTGCATTTATTTTATTCAGTAGTTAAATCAAACTTTTCTGGGGTAACGGATTTTTAAGAGTAATGCTGTCTGGTACAGTTAATTTATAAACTGTTTTTTTCACAAAAAGTTTAATTTAAGACCTAGGAGATTATTGTTTTTTTTAAATATATTTTTTTTAAACCTGCAAAGAAAAATACAGCACCAATGCAAGTGCACAGCTTTGAATAAAATTCAGTGTTTAAAGACTGAAATTCGTCCAGCTGAGCACGGGGCAAACAAGATGTGTGTTCAAGTTTTATATATATTCTTCCAAGGTTATGAACATACATAGAAATTATTGCACTGGAACAGATCAATGATTCATCTAGCCCTGCTGAGAAGTGCTGGTGAAGCATGCCAAAAAGTAAATCAAGGACTTGATCGGCATTTCAAGTCTGTCACGCAACGCTTAACCCAGCTGGAGACCTGGCAAGGGAGCACAAATCATGGGTGACTGACTTCTCTGCACCTCCATCTTCCTCCCCCACAGGAGACCTTGTTCCTTCATTGACTTAAAATGTCTCAGGCCTTAAAGGTAGTTTCATAAAAATCCATAAGGGAGAGTTAGTCTTCTGGGTTGTGCTTGGCACAGGAAGGCCACTGTTTCTGGGCACTTGCTCTGTGTTTGTGAAATGTTTGTGGCCAGGAGTGTCCATTAGAGCCAGGTCTGCACTGCAGGTCTTCTGTACCCGTCCTGCTCCTCCCCAGGAGCAGAGAAGGTAGCTCCTTGTTCTCATACCTGTGCAAAGTCCTGGAAGAGCAGGTATCTGACGTAAGATGAAAAAATGCTAAGATTGTATATTTGGAGGAAAGGGGAGAACTTCTCTCAAACTACACTGTAAACTATAGTTTTTTAAAAATGCACCAATTTTTTGTTAAATAAGGTCTTTCTATATTTCAGTTCTGCTAACTAATCATAGAATCATAGAATGGTCCAGGCTGGAAGGGACCTCTAGGGTCATCTAGTCCGACCTCCCCACAGTCAGCAGGGACACCCCCAACTAGACCAGGTGGCCGAGGGCCTCGTCGAGCCTCACCTTGAATATCTCCAGGGAAGGGGCCTCAACCACCTCCCTGGGCAACCTCTTCCAATGTTCCAGAGTAAAGAACCTATTCCTAATATCCAGTCTAAATCTGCGTTTCTCCAGCTTGAAACCATTGCCCCTCATCCTGTCACTGCAGGCCTTTGTAAACAGACTCTCCCCACCCTTCCTGTAGGCCCCTTTCAGGTACTGGAAGGCTGCTATTAGGTCTCCCCGGAGCATCCTCTTCTCCAGGCTGAACAACCCCAGCTCCCTCAGCCTGTCCTTGTAGTAAAGGTGCTCCAAGCCCCTCGTCATCTTTGTGGCCCTCCTCTGGACCCGCTCCATCAGCTGATGAACAGTTCCACTTTCCTTGGAGGAAGATGCTTAAGTAGGGACCCCACAATGGTCAAGATGTGAGTTTGCAGGGTGCAGTGTATCTTGTGAAGGTGCCAACCAAACCCCATAGATCTGCTGTTGCTGCAAGAAATAAGAACAATATTCATGTGTGTGGCCAAGTCTGCCTGCAATGAGGCCTCGTAATACTTAAACAAGTCTATATACGGTTGGATGTATGGTTGGTCATGAATTTAGCAGGAGATGCATGTGTGACCCTCTCCTCTTGAAAAGCTATAAGGAATCTTCAGTTTGATGTAGCGCCTATTAAAATGTGATGGGGAGCAGATTGCTCAGTCATCCATGGCGAGCGGGTTGTGAATCAGGAGTGGAAGAGAGGGAATTTCCCTTCCTTTCTTGGAAGTAATTTGAAGAAAACGTTAATAGTCTACTTGAAAGCCTGGCTGTTGTAGGTTGAGGAAATACAAAGAAAGTGATGTGGAATCATTCTATGATTCTAAGTGTTCTGCTGGGGTTCTTCTGCATTAGCCTGCATTCAGTGTTGGGGAAATTCTTTGATTTTGAAGAAATGAATGTTGTTGGTGGGTGGTGATCTGAGTTTAGGTCATGGTGCCCAAAGAGATTTGTCTGTTAGGCTCAGTGGGAGTCCTGCTTGTGACAGCCCATTTCCTTCTGTGGGCTCTGGCAATGACGTGTTTTGGTGGATATCTAGTGGTACTATTGCTGGATGTATGTTGGTAGAGACCAGGTACGTTAGCAAGTCATGATCTGGTTCATTTTAACTCAAGTTGCTTGTGTTTCAAAGCAGCTTGAAAACTTTTGAGTGAGATAACCTGTTAATGAATGTCTGATGGTGGAAAGATGTAGCACAAGTAATCTAGGTATTGATGCCAGACTTGCAGAAGAAATCAGGTTTTTGATTAATTCTCTACCAATTCTCCACTGATTTCCTTTTATTTTTTTCAAACCAGGTGACTCTGACTGTTTCTTTGAATACAGTGTTTGGTCAGTGTGTGTCTGATGACATGGTGTTTGAATGGATTAGGATGAATGTTTACTGCAAAGTTAAGCTGACATGCTGTGGATTTTGGTCTCAGAAGATTAAATACTCTATTTAGCCCATTCAGTATTGATGTACGTGATATTCTCATTGGTAGTACAGGAAAATGAAATATTCTCTTAACGCTTACAGATACTTAACAATTGTTCCTTGTGTAAAAATCAGATAGTGAGTGGAACTAGGAAATACAAAATAAGAGTTCAAAATAATCAATACCCTTATGAGATACAGAGGTGTGTATGATCTGCCAAGATTGAATTAAATTGAATGTTAATTTTATGTTCCAGTTAAAAATTCATTAAGTGATTAAGCTTGAGGTGCTCTGAATATGGTGGGTTTTTTGGTTTGAAAATATGATTTTGTCACAGAAAAAGTCTTACAGAAGATGGTAGCTTGATATGTGGATTTCTTCAGCAATTTCTGGCAGGACTCGGTTTTACACCTGTTTTCTGCCTTGTTAGATTTCTTCTGTCTTCAACAGAGTCCTGGCTAAAAAATGTGATCTACACCTCACAGAGAGATAATTTTAGAAATGGAAAACTGACTTTTCTTAGCGCATGATTAAACTTAGGTTTTAAATCTGTTTATAACATTGCATATAAGCAACGTTTTATCTTCACTACCAATTGTCATAATAGTTCCAATAAAGCGATCCCGCTGTTTTGACTTGAAGAGACACGTGGATATCAGGGATACACCCAGCAGTATGTATAGAGGAAGAGTATTTCCAGACACTACCCTGAGATTTTATTGCAAAAGTGGATACAATTTATTAGTTGAGGAAAAGAAATCAGAAAAATATTATTTTGAAGATGAGCCAATTCATATATTCCTGGACATCCCCCAGACCACCCAGATCTGAAGTTGTGTTTTTTACATCTCTTAAATCTAAATAGATTCAACCAGGTCTTGAACTGCGTGCCTGACTCCGACTGAACAGACAGAAAAGGAAAATCTACCTTTTAATTTCCCTTTCTATTTGTATCTTTCTTAGCGAAAGGCTTTACGGCGAGTAAGCCTGATGAGTTTCTGGAATAACATCACAGCAGAAGTTTTGTGTATCAGAAGTGTAGTGTTCCTTGATGAGAATTAGATATACTTCTGAGATAATTACGTTTAATGACTCAAGAAAGAAAATGGGCGTGATCTTGCAATCCAACCTCTTTCCAGTCGTGTTTCTGTGTTGCCACGGTCTGGGTATGGCATCTAACAGAAATTTTACACCCAGGGATAGGCACGTCTAGTAGAGGACAAGACAAAAAAGTTTGCATATGTGTATATACAATATATACACATGTATATGTGTCATGGCTGATTGTAACTCACAAAGGAGTTTGGCAAAGTTCAGTAAAGTCCTGCACCTTTGTGGCGTGCCGTGTTGGAAGGCAGAATGGACCATGTGTTCTCCATTTCATAAAACATCAACAGGAAGATAGGGTGGATTTCCCTCATACTGAGAACCTCACGGAAAGGTGAGGAAAATGCTGATATCCCAAATCTTAATGCGTTAGTGTTGCATCTAAATTCCCATTTTATTCTGTGCTTATTTTCAAATGCAAAACGTTCTTTATAATGTTTGCTTTCCTGTTGGGACTGCGTGGTTGTTACTGCGGTAACTGGCACCCTCTTTCTTGGGTAACCTCACCTTGAGAAAAAGTGTTTCCAAACAAGAAACAGCGTCAGACAGCAAATTTTCCGTTCTGTCATAGTTTCTGAAATGTCATTGGGACCCATCTGGGAGAAATAAGTAAGTTTTTGCCAGTAAAGTGACCAATTCTCTCTACGTACAGATATGTATGAATTTATACCTATAGACATTGATGTGCAAGCTGGTGTAATGCTTTAATTTTTAAAGTAATACTGGGAACTGAGAAGGGTAAGTAATTTATTATGTAGTATATTTAGTTTGTACTGTGTATATATGCATCCACAGTTAGTGTTTTGCATTGATGTGTTAGAGGGTGTGGGGTTTTTGGAAAGGTTTGGTAATCTCAAATTGTCATACTCAAAGAGCTGATTTAGAAAATTTTTAGCAAACGAACCATGGTAGTTTTGCTTTGTATCATTTTGTAATGTTTGCAATGTTTTGCAAAAGAGGAGGCACCTTGTTATGGCAGAACACTGTAGTTGTGGTGCGTCTGGTTAGAAAAATACCCTGTGTAAGTTTTAAAACTTCTCATTTCATGAGCTTTTAAAGCAACAAATAGCATGGTTTTCAACTTCACTGTGGATTTAAAGCTAAGCTGCTTTGGGCCTACGGTGTGAGGCAATTTGAAGCGAAAAGGGGGTTAAAAAATGATTTATGAGAGTCTCCATTTCAAAATGTAATGGACTGAATTTAATATGTAACTTCTGAAAATCATATTGTGAACATATGTTAATAGAAACTTCCCACAAAAGCAGATGACGAGATGTGAAAAAGATAAGATGCAGGGAGAGTTTGTTTTTCTTAAGTGTATCTTTTTCACGTTAGCCTTTTAACAGACATAATTTCTGTCGGGGGAGATAACTGCAAAACCTCATGTATATTTGTGAAGTGAAATCTTGACCCCGCAGCCGTGTTTCGCCTGGTTTCTGGAGGAGGAGGGATGTTTCCAACAGCACTGTCTCGTGTTTCTGCCGGTCCTGGGAACCTTTCAACTCGAGAGCCAGTTTTGGTCACATTTACAAAAGCATAAAGGTCCCCAAGATACAGAAAATTCTGGGTTGGTTTTTTGTTTTTTTTTTTTTTTTTTTTAATGAAACTTAAGCAGACAAGGCAGATAGACCCATGACTACAGGCTGCTGGGTGAACCTGGTCCTTTGGAGACCCCAGAGAGCACACGCGGGTGTTCCACCCATGGAATATGCTTGCTGTGCAAATTGAAAGGAAATCAGGCTCGATGTGTTTGTTTGCTCCTGGAAGAACTCGTTGGTTTAACTGTTAATGAAAAAATGAAAACATACTTAACCTAAGAGTTTTTAAATAACTGTGCTGCTCTCCTGTTGGTTACCCATAGGTAGAGCAGTTGAATGTGGATGATCAAAATGCCTTAAAACTCGGATGGTTAATAATGAATGGCATTTAGAAGTCTTGGTATTTTTCCTGTCTCTAAAAAGACCTAACTGTTTATGTGCATTCTTCTCAATATAGCTTACTTTTTAAAAAAAAACCCAACCCAACAACCCAACTATCAGTAGAAAAAGAAGAAAAATTTCTTTATTAAAAAACCCGACCTTGAAGAGAGAAGAGAATTTAACCACGATGCACTGTCACATGTGCAGGCAAGTTTTAAAAAGAGCAGTGAAATGCTATCTGAATGCAGATACTCAAAATCTAAGTTGTATGTGACATGAGAACATACATCTGGCTCAGGATGCCACATTAAAACAAGAATTGACCCCCCTCTCTTATAAAAATAATTCAACTCAATTAAAAGCACACAGAAAATGCTATACTATTTTTTATTTAATTGATGAATAAAAATTTCTTTCTCTGAGATTTAACCCAATGCTGAAAGCTCACCTAAGGTTCTCTTAACCTCTTAAACCCTCCCTTCTCATCAGGGAGCTCTAAAAGAAGGAGTTTGCAGAAGCAGGATACAGTCGAGACCTGGACAGGCTGGAGAGTTGGGCAGAGAGGAACCTGATGCAATTCAGCAAGGACAAGTGTAGGGTCCTGCACCTGGGGAAGAATAACTCCCTTCACCTGTACAGGTTGGGGACTGACCTGCTGGAGAGCAGCTCTGAGGAAAAAGACCTCAGAGTCCTGGTGAACAACAGCATGGCCAAGAAGGCCAATGGCATCCTGGAATGCATCAAGAAGAGTATGACCAGCAGGTTGAGGGAAGTGATCCTGCCCCTCTTCTCTGCCCTGGTTAGGCCCTGTCTGGAGTACTGGGCACAGTTCTGCACCCCACAGGTCAGTAAGGACAGGGAACTGTTGGAGAGGGTGCAGCAGAGGAATTGGGGCTGGGAGCATCTCTTTTACAAGGAAAGACTGAGGGACCTGGGTCTTTTTAGTCTGGAGAAGAGAAGGCTGATGGGGGGGTGTTCTGATCAACACCTGTAAATTCTTAAAGGGTGGGTGTCAGGAGGATGGGGCCAGTCTTTTTTCGGTGGTGCCCAGTGACAGGACAAGAGGGAACAGGCACAAACTTTAACATAAGAAGTTCCATCTAAAGATGAGGAGGAACTTCTTCACTTCAAGGGTGGGAGAGTACTGGAGCAGGCTGCCCAGAGAGGTGGTGGAGTCTTGGTATCTGGGGACGTTCAGAACCCGTCTGGACAAGTTCCTGTGCAACCTGCTCTAGGAGGACCTGCTTTGGCAGGGGGTTGGACTAGAGGATCTCCAGAGGTTCCTTCCAACCTCATATCATTCTGTGATTGTGTGATTCTATCTGTCTCTACAGCTTCATTATACAAAATACCAGCAACTCTAGAGTGCAGTCGCACACTTCTCCTCAGATTGTTAGCACGTGGAAACTGGCCATGGAAGCCAGTAGGTTTAATGAAGAGGTACAGGGTTACTCAGGCTTCATTTGGCACCGACACTACAGACTCTCTTGTGTCTTGATGTGCATTCCATGTGAGGAAAGGTGTTCTGCAACCCGTGTTACCCATTTGGAAGGCATAGGAAGGTCTGAGGCATATTCTGAGTAAAAGGACACATACGGTTTCATCAAGAGAGAGCTAAAATGTGTATGACCAAATCAAAAGGAGGGCTCTGTGTAGCTTCTGTGACTTCACCACACAAGTGCTCTGAAATTCCAAGGTGTGTGCTGCTTTGTCAAGGTTCATGGACTCCAAGGATGTTCCTACAGTGTTCCTCAACATCAGCATTGGAGAGCCTCTTAACTTGAGAATATTTGTACTGAGAATAGGAATACACAACATTATGGATGATGCCCTTCAAAAGAAGGCCTTTTTAATAGTGTAATTATAAACACTGAAAAAAACCCCCAACCCTATGGGAACTTTTTTTGAAACAGCTCAGAGAGCACTGAATCTATTCATGGTACAATTTGCTTGCAATGAACTTTTCTCTGCTCCTTATATGCTCAACTTTCATGCACATATTTTCTTCTGGCCCATAGGGATGAGGCATGAATCTTAAAATGAGGAAAGAATTAATGAAATACTGTAGCAGGATTTGGCATGAGTAAGACAGACGTTGGTTATTTTGTCCTTTCAAACTAAGTTTAGATATTTCTGCCTGGGCTGCAAGACATGGCCCTTGAAGAGGACATGTCTCTAGGGGGTTTAGACCTCACCATTAGTAGCAGGATTAGAAATGCAGCTAAAATGTACTCCCTAATGAAGTCCAGAACTCTGATATTCCAGACTGGAGGTGGGACTTTTCCCCCCCAAAATCACTTGGCTGCATTCCACAGGTCATTTTTTTCCAAGCACATCATGAAACACATTCGTCTCTGCTATATAATGTTGTTTTGCAAGATAAAAATGCACATATTTTTATTTATTTAGAAATGTATTTATAAAAGAAATGGCTATACTTATAATACTGAACAAGTAAATTAATACAAAAAAAACCCCATCACAAATCACCAGACTCCACCCTTTGCTCTGTCACAACGATGTAAAGTTGTTTTTTTTCTCTAACAAAAGTTTCACAGCTGTATTTAAAAGTATGTTGATGAAAAATGATTCATAAGGTGAAGTAATCATTTTTATACAGTGCATTTGGCAGATTTAGGCTGAATTACACCATAAAAGAAATATTATATTTGACAGGAAAATGTTGTGATATGAAATTTGAGAAGGAAAGCTGACTATCCAAAGATTTATTTATGACTGTGCTGCTCTCTGATGGTACCCTGTTTTTTTTATCCAGTTGTGGTCAGGGTTTCTTTTTCCATCTTTGTTGTAGATTTAAATTTTAGATAAAATTTTTATGTCCTTCCATTGTGAAATAATTCACATTTGTTTGGTCTAGGCTTAATTGGGTGCTGTTATGTCTAATTTATCTACTACAATTTGTGCATTACAGAAAGTTCTTGCCAGCTAAATATAAAAGTAATTTGTCTTAGGAAGTTTTGGACTATCTTAAAGGTTTTTAAGGTACATTCATTTAATCTATTACATTTTCATTTGAAAAGATCATGTGTGATTCACCAAATTACTGTGTATATCATGCTAGATGACTTAAAACTGTAACAAATAATTACAAGGGTTTAATTGAATGGGCTAAACCTCTTTATCCCCCTTTGCATGAGTGACTTGGGGGCAAAAGGTTGTGACCTGGAGGGTCAAGAATACTGTGTGGAGTGTTTGAGGGTAGTAGATTTATCAGACAATCCTATTCTCTCTCTGCTTTCCTACTGAAGCTGTCCTGGTGCTGGGCAATTAGTAGACACCAGTTACCAGGGATGTTAATGTTCCTTCTGGGTTTTGTTTGTTTTGTTGCTTGTATAGAGTACTGATTAAGGCTTTCCAGTGTGGAATTTACTCGCAAGTGATTTATTTTGTATCTCTAGGATGGGTTCCAGCTGTTTGAGGATTATTTCTTTTTACCCTGGGAAATCTTGGTTTCAGATAGCAGCCAGGGAGACAAACTTTGAGAAGTTACAAACAGCTCTTGATAAATATTTCTTTTAAAAATTTCAGTTTCTACCTATCATGAAGTTTATTTCTGTTTTTATTATCCTCCTCAAAAATTGGTTACAATCTTTTACTGTTTTAAGCATTAAATAAAATGTTGGTAGCAGATTTATAAGAACCTATTGAGTAAAGTTAGAACTGAGGATGTTACCAAGTCTGCGTACTCTAGGAAACCCGTGGGATGTTTTACAAAAGAATGTGCCCTTGCTTAAGCTTCTCATTCAGAAATTAAACCCCTATTGATACATGGAAACAGACTCCTATTCATATGTTCCATATGATTTGTAGCATCCTAATCCTTGCCATGAATCCTTTCCTTATTCTCAGTATTGTAGACTGAAACACATCATTTCAAAACAGGGCTTCTTCACATTTTTTTTTGAAAACGTCAGCTCTTGGGTGATCACAGTTCTAATCATCTATTTCCACAAGTGCCCTGGGTTTTCCAAATCCTATTTGAGATCAATTTATTTTTAGTTATTTAAAAACTTCTGTGAGTATATTTAAAATGTACCATGAATCTGCACATTCATACAATGACCTAATTTCATAAACCTTTAATTTCTTTCACTTTTACCCATACTTGGTTTTTTTTTTTTACCTTCAACTGTTAGTATATTTTGGGTGAAACATATGTAATAGTGCAGTTCTTAGACCATATTGTATGCCAGTAGCTAGTGGGAAATAATGAATAAAATTAATCTTTAGTAAAGTCATTGGTAGACTGAATGACCGTGCAGCTGCTACCTATTGCCTGGTTCACGTACTTAATAACAGCTTGCCCAACCTAAGCATAATTCTGTTGACTCGTGGTTGTTGCACTAATGTAAAGCTATTGCTGTAGTTACTTGCTGGATTACAAATAAAATTAATAATAATTTTTTTCCTCAACTGGTGTCTGCGCAAATTACATGTTACAACGTTATTGTAAACACTTGAAATGGTATAGGTCCAAGAATTGCCATCTGCTAGATGAAGTTTGTAAAACTGTTTACATAACACGGATGAGTTTATTAGTGGTAAAAAACCGCCAAGAACATCCCCCTAGAACTCGGATTCATCTCCACCTAATTACTGCAAATTAAAAATTAAGCAGCCTTGTCTAATCTGCTTTCATGACTTTGCAGCATCCAGATCAGTCTGTGAGTCAGTGTCAGGTCTGGTTAGAAAAAAGACATGTTCTGGCTTGGGGAGAGATAGTTGGAGAAAACAGCCCAAATGTCCTGGATTTTACTGTAAACTGAACTTTTTTTCCACTGGAAAGCTGTCAGAGCTGAAGAAATAGTTCATGGTGCAAATCCTTTGTCTGCTGATGTCCTACTAAAATGTGTAGTATTAGCAGATCCAGTGTGCCTTTGTGTAAGCTCTTTAGTTTGCTACCAGGTGCTTCTAGTGGAATTAGAGGGACACATCACTGGAAAGTCCTAATAGTTGCTTCTTTATTTGTTCTTAATAAAGCTATATAAAGGTAGCATCTTGGAAGCAAAATTGAGACCTTAACTGTCTCCTGAATCACTCCATGTAAGAAAACTTGCTGCAAAAGGTGAGACAGCGTGGCCTGCTTAACCTGTGTGAGCACAAGTATGGCCCACGTCTTCGTGCTCAGAGTCCTCGTGCTCAGGTCTATCGGTCATGATTGACATCGTTTTTTATGAAATGTTGACTTTGGAAGAAGCGTCTGGCACAAGCAAGTAGAACAGTTAATTCCCATTGGCTCCACATTTTTGTCAAACACAGAAGTAGTGGCAGATGTGCTTTCTGGCCCTCAAATGGATGTCTCGGCTGTGTTTCGCAACTAAGGCGATTGTGTCACTTCTCCAGGTGTATGTTCTGGCCACGTGGATTTATTTACCTGTTTTCTTTTCTTTTGTGGACCCATAACTGAGGGGTATTGCGAAGCACTTTAAGGTTACTTCATGTTCTCATAGTTGAAGTAAGGGCCAAAACTGATCTTTACTTTTGGATAACAAACATATTCCAACATCTTCTGTTCCCAGACCTGCTGGGATGGCAGCCATGTGAAGATTTGTTTGCTGCCCCATTTTCATTTGACTTCATGTTTTCAGGGCCAACAAAGCACGCTGCATTTTCTATCTCAACTTAAAAAGAGAGTGACAAGACTTATTCTGGAAGGACAAGTGGTTTTGTTTGTGACTTCTATGTTGCAAGTGAAATAAAATTCTAACAAGAAACAGGTGAATTCAAAATTAAAAATCTTGTTTTCTTGCTCTTATTTAGTATTTCTTTGAGGCTTTTCTCAGCTGAAGGAACCAAAGGCTGACGTGGGTAGAACAGTGCTTTCAGAGTGAGAGTCCTCCCTCATTAACTGCAGTGATAATTCTCTGTTGTTAGGACAAAGGAAACTTCAGAACAGCTCTGAAGGATCTCCACTTCTGCTTCCCCCTTTAGTCTTTAGTAAGTTTCTGTAATTGACTTAAGCTTTGGATATATGAGAACATGTAAGTTAAGTGTTACCTAAATTTTTCTGTCAATATAGAAAGAAATCATAAGAAATTGTTTTAGTTTTACCTGTACCTTAGGTACATCACTTACTCCATTCATGTCAAATGTCTGACTAACATGTTCTTTAAAATCATCAGTAATGGAGAGTCCATGACATTCATAAGTAGTCTATTCCTATTCTGTCAACCCCAAAGGTTGAAGAAAACAGATTATTCCCTTCACTTCATAGCAAACTTAAGTTGCAAACACTTGACACATCCTTCCAGATGTTTCTTTCCTTGCCTCCCTCTACCCTTCTCTCCTCCTCTTTAGACTGAACAACCCTAGTTATTTCAAACTTTCCATGAAAATGATTCTTATCCTTCTATTCTGGGGCCCCTGAAATGAATCCACCTTAAAGTGTGATGCATAAGAAAATTTATTTCAGCTGATAAAGCTAATAAACCTGAGAAAGCAAGGGAATTAAATCAGTATTTTACACGTGGTAGCCTTTCTTCTACATCCCAGAGCAGCTTTTACTTTTGTGACCCTCCACATTTCTTATCCTGTATTTGTGTAGTTGATTTGCTTCCACGTACAGAGAATGCACAATGCAATTGATGAATAGCATCCTGTTTTTTCTGAGCCAATCTCTTCCACTTGTAGCCCTCCTCTGCTTGGTATTATCTGCAAATGTCATAGGCAACACGTTTTGCGCTGTCGCCTCTCTCACTACTGAAATTCTTGAGTGCAAACATCCAGGAGAGGTCCTTATGGAGTCCTTCCAGCTTCTCAGGAAGCTGTTGATAACTGCTCTCTCGCTGCTGCTGGCTGGTTGTGTATTCAGTCAAGGTATCTTCCATTAGATTCTGCTTCCCTGACTGTTCTTAAAAGAAAATGTCATGTGCTTCAGGGTGCAAAGCCTGGATCAAGTCAGTAGTGTGACACACACTGCTTTTCATCCCTAGTCACAAAATGCTACGCGGTGTCAAAAGGGGTTTGGGTTTTGTTGGGGATTTTCTTTGATAAGTGTGTGTTGATTGTTAGACGTGTCTTCCTCATTGTCTTCCAGGTGCTTACAATGTCTGTTTATGTGTGATGTTTTCTCACAGTAGGTACCTTCCTCCTTAGGAAGCCAGTTGAATTGCAGTTTTGTCTAGTTCCTCCTTTCCCAGACATTATTATACTTATTGTTTAACTTTGTCTTTACTAAAAATAACTGGTCTAAAGCATCCCAAAGCTTTTTCACTATTGCAGTCAGACAGGTGGCTCATAATCAGTTGGTAATTGTCCTGCTCTGGAAATTAGATGAGTTGCTGCCAGGAAGATGAAGATTATGCTACACATCACAGAGTCAGGGAATCTCAGGGATTGGAAGGGACCTTGAAAGATCATCTAGTCCAATCTCCAGGTCCGTCTGGATGGCAGCCCTTCCCTCCAGTGTGTCGACCGCACCATGCAGGTTGGTGTTGTTGGCAAACTTGCTCAGGGTTCACTCTACCCCACTGTCCCTGACTTCAACAAAGATATTAAACAGCACTGGCCACTCATCACTGGCCACCACTTAGACATTGAGCTATTGAACACAACCCTTTAAGTGCAGCCATCCAGCCAATTCCTGATCCGTCCGTCAAATCCATGACTGTCCAATTTTGAGATTAGGTTGTCATGTGGGACAGATTCAAACTCTTTGCATAAGTCCAGGTAGATGATATCTGTTTCCCTGCCCTTGTCTACCAAGGTTGTGGCAATATCGTAAAAGGCTCCAAATTTTCAGGCATGATTTGCCCTTGGTGAAGCAATGTTGGCTCTTGTAGGACACTTGAGAGCTTTCCTCGATACTAATAAAAAGAAGATCCCCATCTTTGCTAGTAGTAAATTCCCCTAGAAACCGACCTCATACTTGATATGTTGTAAGAAAACAAGAAAAAGTAGGAAAGGAAAAGAAAATATTCTCATATTTGTGCCTTTATTGGATATACTACTTGGGAACTTCCATGATTATTTTTTTTTGTTCTGTTGCTGGAGCAGTGGCAACTGTGAAGATGCAGGATTTGATGATGGCTGTACTTGATAGAGCGTAGAAGCTGTTGTAAATTTGAAGGTTTCTGAATAAAAAATAATCTGGTCATCAAGGATTTCCTGATTTCATTGACACGTTTGCATACGCAAATGGTCTGGATTTAAACTTTGACTTGTTAGACCTAAAGCAAGCTTTGACCTTGGAGATTCGTGCATGTCTTCATTTAGATAATGTCAGCCAGTATTTCTGGATGACTCGTTTCTCTTTTGTCAGTGTCACTTATTTACACTTGCTAAAGAAGTTAACACTTTTCCTGTCCATAATTCTGGCTTCTGAGTGTAGGTGTCACGTGGTTTCTGTCTCAGCTAGTTAAGTTTAAAATAGGTAAGATATGGTAATAGGAGCTAATAGTTCAAATTCTCACAAACTGAACTGGGATTAATAATTGCCATCATTTTAAATGTTTATTATTCCCTATAAATTTTTTTCAAAAACAAACAGAGTCTCTGAACACCATCAGTTTCTTCCTCCACTACTGAAGTGGGCATTAATTCTAGCTCCCAAAGTTGCATCAGGATACTGTATTGTTATGCTTCTGGATAACCCCTGGAAAGACAGGGTGTAAAATTACATTGGTTTTATGGATATTGATTTTTATGGGAGTCACTTATACCCAGGTTTGTGCAGCCCTAAACTTGCCTAATTGTCTGTGCCTGTTGTGTTGTCTGAGGTTTTTATTGTGAATTGTTGAGTATTTTGCATTTAAAACTTTCTTGATTTACAAGAAATTGGATGGAAGTGAGACAAAATAGGATTTAAAGGCCAAAGCCCTGTTCCCAGGGTACAGACATCACTGGCAGCATCACCACTTTGCTGAAATCTGATCAGTGGATGTTAAATACTTAATTAATCACGTAGTTTAGTAGAAGGCACACCAGTTGTATGTAGATGTCTATTTTGATGAAGCATTTTAGAAATGAGGAACCACATAACTACATACATATTTAGCATATGGCACTGAAGAACAACAAAAACATAACTTGTGTGTATAGGCTGGGTTAGAAATGTAGCCGAAGTTCTCTAATGTTATTTTTTCAGTGATATAGTCACACTATATTGTGGTTTCGAAAGTTGGTCATTTCAGGAAACCCAATCAACCCAAGAGCTGGGACACCGTGGTGGAGTGCAGACGTGGTGGCACTCTCACTGCGGTGACAGGAACCGGCAGGGCTCTGATGCCATCTCTGTGTAGGAGTTGTAAATGCCCTTGGTGTACTTGCAGAGCGAAATAATTGTGGGAGGTTGTATTGATCTTGTAAACAATGACAGCAACAGTGATTAAATTCCCTGCAATAATTTATGGAAGGTTATTTGCATAAACAGCGTGTTCTTTCACTTGGTTAAATTAGTTAATTGCAGAAAGTATTCCATGCTGTGCAATTAATCAATTTATTTTTTTTTGTCCATCGTATTTTGGGGCAGATCCTGTGGTTTATCTGGCTGATGGCACACAGTCTTGCTATGGAGTTCATTTTTTTTTATTTTTTCAGTAGGTCATTGTAAAAAGTTAAAGATGGAATCATTATAGTTGTTCAGAAGAGACATTTATGTGATTATTAGAATAAGAAAGGAGGTGACATCGCAGAGGTGACACTTACCTTTTGCCAGCTGTCCCCTACAGACTTGGGTTGTGTTATATCACATTTCTCAACCTTTTTTTTTTCGAGGTTTTGGTTGATTTTTTTTTGCTTTGGTTCATTTTTTTTTTTTTGTGAGGCAGCTTTCTATTTCAAATACCGGACCAGGATATGCAGCACTAAAAATATGATCTATCTGAAGAGCACTGTAGTAATTTAAAACAAAACTGTGTCAGAATATAGTCTGGTCCCTTGCTGCAGTGTAAGCCAGCAAGGGAGTTACTCAGGAGTGAATTGCTGTGGTAAAACTGAAGTTTGGCTCTCAAAATAATGGTTTCTGAGGCTGTGCACAAATACTTTATTCAGCCTGTGGTTCTTTGAGCCCAGTTTGGAGATTTTAATGTATTTTCAAGGCTTCTTATGATACTTACGGACCTGAGAGGCAGGTCTGCCCACCACAGCGTCGTGCTGGAGATCTGTGTGTAAACTCCATTTGAGCAGGTAAATCTGCATGGGGCAGCCATCACCAAAAAATATCACAGAGCCAGAAACAAAAGTTTAACTTCCAACAAACTTTGCTTCAGTGTAGCTACAAACTGATGCTATCCTAATGCCCATTGCTCAATACCTAGTTATAATGGACTCTATGCTTTTGGCAATGTTTTGCATTATAGACCATTAAGAGTATTTTTGAGTAACAGAGCGAAAATCTCACTGCCAAGTCATTACAGATAATACCTCACTGATCTAAGAGGCATGTATCACCTTCACTCTGTAACCTAATTTGGCAATGGCCTGGGCATATTCAGAATGATTGGTAATGGCTTTAAAATCTTTTTATAGCTTTTCATTTCATTATAAGTTTATTCTGATTATATAGGTCCATTTTATTAAACGTCAGAGATATGGGTAATATAATATGAGCATATAAATGGATCATCTTCTTGTAATCACATTTTCCCCAAATAGAAACAAAGTAAACTGGCAAACATTTCCCTCAAATCTAATTATGGTTCATCTGGTGAAAGCAGATGTCTCTATTTCTCTTGAATACCTGAATTAATTAATCAGTCTCTGTGAGAGAGGTTTATCTCCCTAAAATTTTGAATCGTCTGCAAACAGCATGAAGTATGTTTAAAGAAAACAGCTACAACAAGCTTAGCTTCTTTTTTTTTTCTCTTTTTTTTTTTTTTTCCCCCCTAGTTGCAGAAAGCCAGTAGAAAAAGCCAGAGGGGAATCTGGCAGTCGCTACATTTAGCACAGGTCTCAGTGTACCACATAGGTGGAATTGCTGCCGATGCCACCATTATTTAACCTGAGCCAGACCCGGTATGAATTTAAGAACATCTGCTTTTTAATCTCATAACAGCATGTCCTTTTGGTGACAAACCGACTGTTCTCATTGTTCTGACAACAATGAAATGACATCGGTGCAGCCTCGACCCGCGGGGGTGGACGTGGCTTTGTGCGCGTCTCAAGGTACATTTCTCTGGTTCCTCCGGTCCCTAGGGGCAATTTGACTTCCCATTTTCATGCCTTTGGGGTTTTTTTGGTTTTTTTTTTTTTTTTGCCATTTCCTATTTTTGTTCTGTACCTGATTTGGAGAGAACACTTGGGTATTGCTGTGGCAGAAGGTTACTGTTTTTTGACAACACACTTGTAAGTAAAAGGTTAAAATTGGGGAGTGGAGAAAAGACAGCACTTTTGAAAATTCAACAAACTGATTGAACTAAGCCGATAAATCCTGCACTTCATTGTTTAGTCAGCTCTTTTAATTGATGTTGGCTTCTATTAGCTGTGTGAGGCTGTGTGAACCCTTTGACGAAGGGTTCTGAGAAGGGAACGTGGCCAGAGGAGTGACTCAGTTGCTGCTCCTGCACCCCCAGCACAACCTTGCAGCTGCACAAAGGCATGGAAGGGCTGCACCCACCTAAAATAATAAGAAAGTATTTTTTTCCTTTGTTTTTAAAATCTTTTAAGAGCAATTTCATTCACTCAAAAATGCACATTTCAGGAAGCAGTAATCGCTGAAGAAATAAAAGCATTTTAAGTAGCAGGGTAATTAACATCACTAGAAATCCGATTTCATATTTGGCAACGCCACATAAAACTTGATTAGGAATCAGATGTGAAGCGTTGATTGATAACAGCTTTGCTTCACAACCCTGAATCCAGTGCTGTAACTTGACTTCAGTATAAACAGCTTTCTTTTCAATTGCAATGTCACATTCTCTCCAGAATTACAGAATTTTTCTTCAAAAATGTAATTCCCTGGATTTACATGAAAAGCTTAACGGGACCACAGTTCACTCATGACAACACTGTTTGTCGTTTCAGTTCACCCTTTTGTTCCAAGTATTGTAAATGGTTCATTCAATATAGGTCTAGAAAAAGAAAGAATCTATATCCTCTTTCGCTTACTTTTTTCCCTAATTTAGTTTTATATTCCCTGCATGTAAGAGTTAATAAAACGTAGCCTTTTCAACAGATCGATTTTGTACTTCAAGCACAGCTAAAAGAAACATCATAGGTACATTCTCTCACTTCTTATTTCAACACACAAATGTTAAACTGTCAATCTGACATGGAAACACAAGCAATGAGACTTTTCATTGTATTTTGATCCCAGCTATATGGCACGTTTAATAGTTTGAAGTGTAATTTTTTATGAGAGTTTCCGCAACAACTCTTCTGACTTGAATTAGTTTTAATCTGATTTCTGACCTGTCTTCTGAAAGCGACGTGTTGTCCGTGGGGTGCAAGGTTAGATTTTTTTGTTGTAACTGCTCCTCACAACTCTTTTCATAGTCCAGGACTGAAAAAGTAAGACCTGTGAGGAAAGATAGAATGAAGAAAAATGTTTAATCCAGAAAAGGGGAAATTCTATTTACACTCAGAGAGAATCTGAGTGTAAATAATTTTTTCCCTTAAATTTGCCTCTGGATTTCCTCGACACAAGTTGCAAGTTGTGCCTCAGGATCCTGTTGAGTCTGGGAGGAGGTGGCAGCTCTGAGTGCCATGGTGACATGTTCTCTGCCGGTAGCTGTTGCTGGTTCTCCTAGGATTACATGGTCCAACAGGATAGGGCCTCCTTCCTGACCCACGGTGAGAAGAGGGGAAGAAAAGATTTTCCATCATTTTTTTCATCCCTGTAGTGGCAAAGAGGAGGAAAAGATGAAAGTGTGTGGTTATTTCTACTCCTGCATCATCTGTGAAAAGTTGGGATATGAAGACATAGCGTGAAGGAAGGGCTTAGGTTTGGTAGTGAGGGAAATGTTAAAGTTAACAGCATCTGGTGCATACAACAGATTATTTTTGCTCTCTGCATTTCCATGTGCCTTGATATGATGATTGTCTGGTGTCTCCAAGAGTTGTGTTTCCATCTGGATGGAAGGACAAAAATGTCTGTACATCTGCACAGGGGACTGTAACTTAGTTTGAAATATGGCTATTCTTTTTGGGTTGGGTTATCTTTGTGAGATATGCAAGTTTTAATGTCTTCCGTAATACACAAAAGAAGGCAATAATTACGTTCTAGCAACCTGACCATCTACAAAGGAAAATTCCCAAGTTTTGATCTCCTGTGTATAAACCAAATATTTGGTTTTTTTAAGCTGATGTGAAAGTCATGAGTAGTTCCTGAGATCAGAAGACTATTGTATAACCATACCTGCAAAGATTTTTAGGATCCAGTTTCTCATAGATTTATCTAAATGAGGAACCAAAATGTCTCTTTGCAGCCTCGTCATAAATCACCAAAACATTGGTGGATTTTGGCATTAGGATTACACAATAATCATGTGTTTCTTTTGTCACCGAGAAGAATCTAGACACTGCCGGATAGTTGCAAAGTTCACAGCTAAGTCATGACAAGTCTTGTGGCATGATCTATCATAATTTTTAGAAACTGTATTTTCCATTTAAAAACAAAAATGGTGTGTTCTTCCACTGGGAAAAATACTAGTAATACACATTTCTGAACAACCTTTGGTTTCAGTTTCCTTTGTCTTAACAGACTTGACTGGGTTAGCTCGTACTTTATGCCCAGAGAGGGTTTATAAAACCACTCAATTTTAAAGTAACTTTTTTTCTGCATAGTTACATCAGTGAGGAAGGTCTAACTGGTTTGAAATTGTTCTTGGCTCCAAGAGCCTTTTGGAAAACTAATATTGCCAAAATGTGATTTTATGTTACAGTCACCACATAAACAAATTAGTCTCAAAACAATTTAGAACTGAGCTTGAATTAATTCATCCATTTCTCTGATTCAGAATGATTAAGCGTGTGTCCCTGAGTCTTGAATTTCTCTATAATCCTGTATTTCTGTGGTTCTAATTCTGCACTTTCAGTGTCTTAGTCACAGCCCACTTGATTAGCATGGTGGAAAATGTCCACCCATGAGGAGGTAGGGAAAAGGTGCTGATGGGCTCCTGTTTTTTTTTTTTTAAGAAAAAGAAATGAGCTTTTGAGACTAACATTTAGAGGACAGATGAGGGGAAATACAAAATAGGAGTTCGACTTGCAGGAAGAAAGAGCAAAAGAGGAGATGGAAAAGGAACAAAAAGAAATGGATACAGATACATCTCGGAAAAATGGCACCTGCTGCTGTTGACTGCTAACGTTGGGGAGAAGACGAAGAAGGAAGGATGGACAAACAGGAGGAGGAAAGTGTAGTAACCTCTGTAAGGCGCTTACAGCAGATAATGGATTATCCTCTGGAGTCCAGCACAGCTCACGGAGGAGCACAGGTAGCCTTTAATTCCTAATGGGAAGGGATTTTAATAGCAAGGGATGTAGCTGGTGTGTTCAGACACAGTCACGTTTCATCGTCTTCCTTTCTCCATAAAACAAGACACCTCAACTCGGAAACGTGGTCTCCCCTCGACCACTCTTCATGGGCAGACGTGTCCTCTGCTTGCAGTGTTCCCCTCCCTCCCACATGGCCATAATGAGAGCTGTGCATATAGGAGTTTCTACTTTACTCTTACCCTGAAGGAGAACATAAGCAATATGTGGACGTTGTTAAACATGGCATATGTTATTGCTGTGAGCTGCTTTCACCTCACCACTTCCATTTGTGAAAAGTGACTTGTTTCCTCAGAAGGCTTCTTGCACAGGTTACATCAACAGGTCACGCAGAAGATCTTTAGAAGACTTACGAAAAGGCATACTAATAAACCAAAACAAAACCTAATTGCTGGCATCCAGCCTTACAGTTCAGTGTGGGAACTTCTTCTTCCCACAGGATAGAGAGAGAGTGGTATAAACTCACGTACAGCACCTCTTCACACACACAAACATAAATAACTAGAGTTAGTTTGTGTCTACTTGGGGAAGTATCGAGCCTTGGCCCTATTCCACTTCTGCTGTTTTTCTTTATGAAAAAATAAATGTGTGTGGCCATAAGATGAATTTATGTTATAAATATGCACAATTAAAATTGACCCTATCTGCTCGTATGCCAGAATTGTCCCAGCAGGGGAATTTGGAGAAGCCAGATTTATTGCTGCGGCTCCTTGATTCCTGGATTATTCTTCTCCTCTGGCTCCAACCGTCGCTTTGGCCAAAGCCAAGCTGGAGCAGAGCATTTCTACTGTGTCATCAGGTACGTGGTGCCCACCAGAGACAGCTGGCAGCATCCCTGATGCCAATGGCTTTGTACCAGGGACAGATTGACCTCTGATGGGTAAACGTAACCAAATTATGCACACTTTAAATAAGTGCTCGGTGAACATTGCGCTTGGGCTTTGTTCCCTGGGACAGTACGGGGTGGTGGGAACAGCAGAGATGAGCTATGCCAAGTACCTCTAACGAAACACAACTCTCTTGTTATCTCTGACCTTCTGGGTTGAATAATATGTTAAAAACAAGCTTATAACATGCTCTTGAGATTTCTCCTGTCTCAGGGATATCTGCAACGTTGGGTACATGTAATTTGTTTTACTGGGCTCATTTGCAGCTTGAACGGCTTGCGGGGGTCAGCAGCAGAGTGCAGGCTTTTTCACCCCTTGAGCAATGAAGCATTGAGGAAAAGTTATTATTACCAATTAGTGGTGGCACTGTTATTACCAATTAGCAGCTGTATGAAGCAAATCATTAGTCTTAGTTCAGTTATTAGCAGCCAGGTGTTCATGAAACATGCCATGTGCAGCTTGCGTTTGACCCCAGCAGTTGCTGTTGAGGCCCATTGCTGAATTTGTGATGTCTCCGTGCTGTCCCTGCATGGGTTTTATTGTCCCCACGAAAAGAAGCACTTTTGGAGTCAGCGTGGGGTTTTTTGTTTTCGCTGCTGGCATTACATGCCTAATGAGTGAATAAATAAAGCAATTTCAATCTCTAGACCAGTATTCAGAAGTGTTTAATATGCTGAATTAATGACTTAAAGCCAAATATTAGATTACCAGTTTTGCTATTGGTGGCTGCTTCATTTTTAAGAGCAAAATTGTCATGTCAGAGAAGGGAAAGTTACAGTGCAAATTACTTCTGATTGAAAGCGTTGTCTCTCTAGGGCTCCTGGTTTGGAAACCCTCTCATATGCAATATTTTCCCATGCCCATTAGTTTGCGTAATGACTTTACGCAAGAAATTTTAGACAGCAAGCAGCATGAATTAAGTTTGATTTAAGAATATAAGTAGCACTTTTGTACTGTGTTCTATGTAAAAAATGAGGGAGTTAATGGGAAAAAATGGAATTGTACCTTTACTGTTACTTCCATGTTGAACTACGCGTTTAACTTTGGTGCATTTTGCAGGGGAATTCATAGCTGTAGCTCTAATTATATAGAAAAACTAATAAAATAAGAAAAATAAGGTTAACTAATAAATTTTTGATGTACCGAATACTTATTGCATGGAATTGGTTTTAAACATGTAATTTAAATAGGCATTAGGAATCTTTTTCACGTTTCTTGGAGTGATGAGGAGGGGGTTGGAGCGTTGTTTTCTCTTCTGGCGATTCAGTTTTCTTCTGATTTTCAATATTAGTTAAGAAAGGTTTTGACTGACGATTTCTGCCAGGAGCGTTTAAAGCGACTGAATTGTAGGATGGGATCAGCCAGGTCGGGTCAGGCTGAGCACTAGTTGGGTAGGGACATCTGGTGGTGCAATAAAGGAATAATTGAACACTTGCAACTCGAGGTGCATTGGAGTGATTAAGGCAAAACCATCCTTATGCTCACACAGTAATTACTTTTTTGTTTTGATATTATTCTAGAAACTCTTAAATGCATGTTTACATTTCAGTTCATGTATAGTTTTAATTTACAGTAAAAATGAAGTAGAAACTAAAGCCTTACTCACAAGCTGGCAGCTCGCAGGCATAATGTGTTCAGCTCCCTGAGCTCAAAGGGCATTTAACTTTCAGTCAGTTGGAGGTTTAAAGTCAAACTGGTGATACCGGACCGTGGTTCTGTGGGTTGACTGGGTTAATGTAAATCCTGTGCATTTGAGCTCTGTGTATAGTTCTGCCAGTGATTTGCTGTGATCTCTGGGCAAAGCTGTTTTCATGCATTTCTGTCCATCACTCACCAATTGTTTCAATCCATCTTTCAGTCTGTCTTTCTATAAAAGCATTATGAAAACTTTCAGCTTCTGAATTCTATATGTAAAGAATAATAAAAAGCAAAATGTTTACAAAGTTCTACATTAATTAAACATGCAGTGAGCAATTTTATTTGTGTGTGTTTCCTGGAACCCCTATAGATCATATGTACGAGACCAGTATTTTAGGTGCAGTCATTATAAAAGAGAAGCTCTTTAGGATGAATTTTCTGGTGCAGTGTGTGATTGTGCCCAGTTTAGCGCTGTGCATGTGGTGACAAAACCAAGTCCTTGGAAACGCATGTATTGAAGGAAGAGTTTCCCAGGAATGTTTAATGCTGTGACATCTTACCAGCACCGCACCTGACACTCACCTGCCAGGACAAAGCAAGACTTCCTTGATCTTTGAACATCTTTCATCTCGTTATGTCTTTCCTGCCATCCACGTGTATGCATTGGTAGCACGTGGTGACCACACGTGGTGCCTTCTGGGAGATGGTGACAAATCTCTCAGGAGGGTTCAGACACAGGCTTTCCAGGGACAACTTGGTACCTGCAGGCAGAAGGCAAAGGCTTGTGTTCTTCTACTCCCACTTACGAAGCTTTTCAGCTGCCATCCTGTCTTTCCTTGGAGTAGAAGTGTTCTTGAGGTAAAGGTGCTGATAGGTTACTAGTTTGTGCTTTGCATACTGTGTCAGGAATGCATTGTTACCGCGATGTCTTCCCCATGCAATTCTATAAAAAGAAAAGGGAAAAACCCCAAGTGTCTGCTCTTTGCTTTGCTACCAGTGTGACACTGAGAAGCTTCCAGGAAGAATCTGTAGTAGCTCCAAGCTTCAGCTCCGTTTGTTGTATCCTGGACAGAAAAAGTCAATAATATAAATCTTTCACTGCTGATTATTGACTTCTTACTGTGGTCATTATTCACACAAGGCACCCATTATTCTGTAAGGAAGGATGTATATTATCAAGCTCAGAATCAGAACAACCTGTATGTAATTGAAAAAAATGGGACTTTCAGAGCGAGAGCCTTCTTAAAGTAAGGACCTGTAGAGATCAGTGCTGGGCAAAGCAGAACAATGTATCTCGAAGTCAGAATAACTATTTTCTGCAGCAGGGGCTGGGTTTTTTATCAAGGCCCAACCATCCTTTCTCTCTTTACAGTAACATTTATGTTTTGTAAAACTCATCATGACTTCTATTCCATTAAGCAACAATTCTATGGTCATATGAAATCTTCCACTGGCACCCCAGTGGTTCTGTCACCATCCTTGAAAAATTTCTCCACTCTTGATTTGGGTAAAAGGGAGGAGCACTGGCATTTATACGCTCTACCCTTTGTTTCTGAGATGTCCCAAGGCTGTGGTGACAACTGTGAAGTTGGGGATAGCCACAGAGTTGCTACGGACCTGCTGGTTTCCATTAATGAGAAGCTGGTGTTCATCCGCAGCCCTTCTACATAATATTTAATCGATAGCACTTTATATTGTATTGCAAACAGCCCATTAGAAAAACAAAACCTGTTGTATTTATGTTTCAGGTGCAAAGATGGCTTGAAAGGATTTACATACTCTGCACTGAAGTAAGTAAAGTTTCTCTGAGGCCATAGTTTAAAGCGAAGATTTTGAGGAATTGCGTATAGTGGCAGCTGTGTTCTATGAAAAGGGTGTTCCTGAGAAAAATCGTGCTGTTGAAAAGCTTTTCCAACTTTTGGGGTATACAGCATATTTTTAAGAGGCATAATACACTGGCAAGAGAGGAACCTTTTCATATTTGGGACAATTATTGAAAGGAAACACAGGCTTGCAAGTTTTTGAAGAAGCATTAATCTTTTCTTTTTCTAAAACTGGGATTCATGATTCCCAATATTCTACTCGAAACAAATAGCTGCTGTGTTTTGACCTGGAGTTTATTTGCTGTATTTACACAGTGTTGAATGAATACAACAGTAGTTCTGTGACCAACACCGAAATACAACGTGAACACGTTAGAAGTTCATTTGAGAGATCCTAAACGTGTCACTAAACCTTGTGTCTACCCTAGTGGTCCAGGCTCTCCTAGAATTTACTTTACCATGGGGACCTCTGGTGTTATTCACTCATTTGTGAAGTTATACAAAGTTCTCCCATCTTCTTGTCTCCTGTCAGAAGTACACACACTTTATTCCTATCTGTCCTTTGTATACTCTGCTGCCTGTCCATCCCTCAGACAGCCCAGTGCATGGGCAATCCTAACTCACAGGTCAAGAGAAGAGCTGAAGTTAAGCAAGACAGACTCGTTGTTAGTGGAAAACTTTTTGTAGATTTTGCAGCCATGAAATAACTGTGGAATTTGATATAAGGTGCCAATAGGTAAATAATTCAGTCTTTGGTCCAGAAATGTGGACACGAAGCACTCCTGTGGTGGCATTGCAGAAACAGTGCTTTCTGAAATCACTAGTTAGCCTGCAGCTTTGGTCACTTACCAAATGACCAAGGTTTTATACCTTTATCACCCACAGCAAGGTACAGTATGAATTGGATTGAAGTGCAAAGTGTTAGGAAACATCTTGCTGCTATGACCTCCTTTGCCCTTGATATACAGTCGTTCTATACTGAAGATGAACCACTATATTGACATTATCACCTTCTGGGTGAAGAAAGAGGGTTAAAGATAAAGCCAAGCGAAACAAAGTTGATGCTCTTGGTGGGAGCAAAAACATTTTGAAGATTTTACAAAACAGATATTTTATAAAAATATTATAATAATCATCAACCTTTATGTAACCCCATTTTGCTGGAAATAATTGGGATATTTCATGTGCCTTTCTGTTTTCTTGTTTGGTGTTCTTGCTTTGTATGAGAGATGGACTTCCCCAGTAATGTTTTTGTTCCCAGTTTTAAAGAATTCCTGGCAGCAATTGTCACCATTATCCAAAGTTTAAATATATGTCAGTGGAATGATCTTTTCAAAGAGATTCAAGGTTTGGCAGCTCTATAGGATGCATTTTCTTTTGCACGCCTGTGGGTAACTTCAAGCTTGTCTTAAGACTTAGAGACTTATATCAGACTTCATGTATTTCTTTGAGTTATTTATATAATGTTGTTTTGTTGTTTTTTTTTCTTTTCTTTCAGGTTCATTGTAGGGAAAGAAGAAATCCCCACTCACTCGTTTTCACCTGAAGCAGCATTTTCAAAAATAGATAGAAAGATAAAGCACTGTGAAAAAATACCACAGCCGATGAACATACTGGCTCTAACAAAAAGGCTTATGGACAAAGTGTGAGTTGAGGAAAATAAAAGAAAAACCAACCAAATCGAATCATTCTTATTTATCTCATTTAAATAGTTTGTTACATTGTATTTGACAATGCCTTATCATACTTTTATTTTGCCTTTAAGTACTCTGCATTTCATTTTTACTGGATAGTTAGCAAATGTAACTGAAATGTAAATGAAATTTAAATGAAATGTAAAATGAAATTTAAGACCTGTATGTCATAGCAATGACTTTTGTCTAATGAGGGAGAGTAAGTTCAGTCAGTTCTGAGTGGCAGAGTGGTGGCTGGTTTTTTCTGTGGTTTTCAGCAAAACCAGCTCATGGCATGGATTTACGGGTGGTAGTAGTGATATTAGGGAAGGTAAATTGCACAGCAGCCAACCTTACTTAGGTCACCTTAAGTGACTGTAACATCATCTTTTTGGTGACCTACATCCCTGTATTGCGTAAAAGAGAACTTCCGAAGAACAGGATCAGCAGCACCTGGCTTGGGTCCTCTGTTCCTCTGTCAGGAAATAGGAAATTGCAAAGCAAAGAGTAGGTTTAAAATAGTTTTTCATAAGGCTGGATCTATACACATGAACCTAGGTAAGAGAGGTTCCCTCCTACTCTTCAGGTTCCAATTTATTGTCCTTTAGTATGAGCTTAAAGAAATGCCATCACATAGCTTTTCAGGCTAACATGTTAAGATGATGTACTTCTGCTCTGCATGATTTGTCCATTCCAGGCACACTGGGTACCACAAGGAGTCGTTCATTTACAGTGAGGATGGAATAAAAATGGACTATGGGTCTGTTCATACCACACCTATGAATCTTCACTCCCATTGTCCTCTCCAAGGGCAGTTTTATGACCAGCTCTTTACCTGCTGACATGTAGGAGAGAAAATAACTCTTCCAAGTGCATTGTGTTGTCAGAGTAGTGGCTCATCTCACTTGCTCGGATGATGAATAGAAATGAAGTGACCTGCATCCCATGGCGACTTCCTGTGATTTGCTGTGGTTTTTAATTGAAAAATATGAGGGAAGTCAGTAGCGGTTCTCAAGCACGACTGTATTACAGTACAAAACACCTACAAGGAGAAGACAGTTCCAGCCATATGCAGATTCTTCTAGATGAGTTGCTTATACCTATTTTACCTTTAATACCTCTTACTCAGTTTGCTAGATATAGTTCATAGCTCTTCTGCTGTTCATTAAATAAAAGGATCAAGGGTGGAGAAGAGCGTTTTTTCTTTAGTTTGGAAACTCCTGACTCAGACATTCAGAAAACTTTCAGTTTTCAGTCCTAATGCTCTCACAGGTTTCTCTTCCATATGGTTCTTTTCAATATAATTGAGTCTAAATGCCTGTAACCTGATCACATTCTCATTACAATTTTTGCTACATAAACTGACCTCACAGATGATTTATGGCCATTAAGCTTTTTAGTGCACGATTCAAAACTTGCAAGATATTTGGCACAGTGTATAAATTGTGTAATTTATTTTGCATTAAAACTTAAATTCTTGGCTGTAGCAAAATATAATGCTCAGACCTGGTATGACATTACTTCTTTTAATTCTACATAATGCAGGGCTAACAACTGTACAATCCAGGCGTCCCACCATCCCATGCCCGTCTCTTTTAAATGCTCAAGGTCAAATTATCAGTCCAAAGTTAGAGCTACATTAAAATCAAGACAGCAGAAGTAATAGCCAAGAAGTGAAAGGCCTGTAATTGAGAGAAGTCTCACAGGGTGTCTCTGTGCATTTGTACGTTCCACGTTGCTCTCCAGTGAACCTTATAATGGTAAGAAAGATATAAGGGCACAGATAACGGATGCTCAGTCAAATATCCTTCTAGCACCACAGAGTAGAGACAGATAGGGAAGGATCGTATCACTTCTTCCTGTTGGCCACAGCAGAAAATTCATTCTTTAATTTTGTATTTAATGTGTAGCAAGGCAAGAGGTTGGATCCAAGTAAGTGTGCAGACACTTCTTGCTGTACAACTAAAGTATTGTTAGTTTTTATTGTCCTTTTATGGTATCATAAAAGTTCATTTCCCTTCAATGGGTAATGGGGAGAATGAGTGGTGGGAAAATAGCACTTTATGTATTTTTAGGCAAGAAAAATTTATGAAGTCTCCTGTCGATGACGCTGAAAACAGCTACGAGTTAATATGTGTTTCATTGTGCTTTTCGCAGGTGCAAACATGGCCCAAGGCATAGATGCTGTAAACACTATGAAGATAATTGCATCTCATATTGTATTAAAGTAAGTGCAGAAAAAGTTAGATTGACAAACTCTGGCAAAGACAGGGCAAAAGTCTTCAGTCAGAAAAAAGCATATACTTAGGAAGTGAGAAAGGAGCCTGTTACTCATTCTCCATCTATTGAAAACGTGACAAACCTGAAAACAGATTTTCTCAATTTAGGACGGGGTGGTGGCGGGGTTAAAGTTCCCTGGTCTTTCAGATTAGCTGGAGCGAATGGATAACATAAAACGTGGGGGGAGAGGGGGGAAAAAAATGGACCAGCGAGGAAGGAACTCGTTGAACTATGTGATGCACTTCACGTGCTGAGCCCACTTGCGGCTCTGGCCTGAAGAAAGCACCCGGAATGTGCTGCTTGGGCAGGCAACGCAGCCCCGGCGCACGTGCAGCTGCGCGGGTCTGGCACCAGGCAATGGCCTCGCTCCTCCCTCATGGTATTTTAAGGGCTCGGGGTAATGAGAGATTGGTAACAGTTGTTGTGCCCAGGAAGAGCTCTTTACGTCCGGTGGCATAATTCGTTCTCCGTTATCGATGCGATCAGCGCATTTTTTTTCAGGGGCGTACTGTGCAGGGATTTTTTTTATTTTTTTTTGGCTGGCATTGGGTTGGCACAGGTGGTACCACCTGCTAGGCCTCTTTTAGAAGTTGGTAAGATTCCAGAAGATCTCAATTACATAATTATTTACCCATTTTTTGTGTATGGAGCAGCAAAAACGGATTTCAGTACCTTCCAATGCTTGTAATACTTATTACTTTCAAAAATAACTTTTAAAAATTAAAATCTTACATACAGTAATGTTTTCTCAGAGGAGCTATGCTTAAATTTAGCATCAGAAGAGACCTAGCGCAACATCTATTCATGTATGTTTATTAACAACATCATTTTGTGTCGTGTTAACACTCTTTTTATACTGCACTGTATTAGCACACCAACGCGTAACGTGGGTGTAGGTTGTGCTGGAGTTGATAGGATTTGAGATGGCGCATAACCGTCCTGCTGAATTCTGATGAGAATATGCAGGAGGGCAATCACAAGTAGTTCAGGACAGTTAAGTCACTCTTCAGTTGTATGTATGACATATATTTAGCAGAACCCAGTTACCACATTACAGCCTCTCACCGCTATTTTTAGTCCACTTAAAGGTTCATTTATGGGCTATTTTCTTCAAGGCATAACATCCACAAAACACCCCAAAATCGAGGTGCTGGAGCAGGTCCAGAGAAGGGCAACAAAGCTGGGGAGGGGTCTGGAGAACAAGTTTTATGAGGAGAGGCTGAGGGAGCTGAGCTTGTTCAGCCTGGAGAAAATGAGGCTGAGGGGAGACCTTCTCGCTCTCTACAACTACCTGAAAGGAGGATGTAGAGAGACAGGGGTCAGTTTCTTCTCCCAAGTAACACGTGACAGGACAAGAGGAAATGGTCTCAAGTTGCGCCAGGGGAGGTTCAGATGGGCTATCAGGAAACATTTTTACACTGAAAGGGTTATCAAACATTGGAATGGGCTGCCCAGGGAAGTGGTTGAGGCACCATCCCTGGAACTGTTCAAAAGATGGATTGACACGGTGCTTGGGGACATGGTTTGGTGATGGTTTTTATCACAGTTAGGTTGATGGTTGTATTAGATGGTCTTAAAGGTCCCTTTCAACCTAGACAGTTCTATGATTCTTTGGTCTTTGGGGACATAAACTTTCTGTTTGCTTTGTGCTTGTTCAGTGCCTTGCACAGTAAGTTTGCTGTGTGGTGCCTCCTGGCCCGCTTTGTCTTCTCATCTCCAGAGTGCTTGTGTCTGGTCAGCATCTTTAGGGAGCAAACATTTCCTATGCCTTCATTTGCAGAGTACTCTGTGTTCTCCCCATAGATACCACTGCTTGGCCTTCAGATGCAATGTCCAAGACTACAGCGAATATTATACTCGAAACAAAGGTTAAAGTTAAGCAGAAGTGATTCTGTGGTGGATGTGCTGCATTTCCAGATCTCTGCTGATGGCAGTGCCTCTGAGTGTGCATCTCTTTCCATGGGTGCCTTGCTCAGTCTGCTGCACGTCTACAGGAGCTGTCTTTCATTGCTCAGGCGTATTTTACAGTGATTAGCTCTTGACTGCTATTAGTCCAGACTTGCTTTCTGAGCTTTTTATTAACCTCACACAAAATCTTTATGCATTCTGTGCTGTGTAGTCAGCACTCAAATCTATAAGTACTCTCATAACACTGCATTATTTTGCAAGTGCAGTTAGAACAAGCAGGTAAGGATTTCTGTCAAGATGTTTGTAATGAAACTGCTGCCTCTTCTCCATGGAACACTGTCATAATCTGCTGGAAGAATGATTGTGTGTGTGAAACTTTGTGGGTAAAGAGAGAGGTGATCTGACTGTTACAGAATATAAAGAACTTGAAATGCCTTTAAAACAGAAGGGTGACCAAGAAACAGGAGGTAGTCTTGTTGAGAGACCCAAATCTGATTTTAGGTTGTGAGTTCCTCATATTACAGTGGACCAGCCCCACACTACTCTTTCTCTCCTTAGGTGAGTGGGGAGGCATGTTAATCATGAAAAGAACAGGGTGGGGAAAAAAGGGGGAAATACTCACTAGTCTCTGTCCTCTCAGTTGTTTGTTCAGCATTATTTTGTTTGCGTTTCGTATACCCTTTTAAGGGGATGAAGGGAGAAGAAAACCAAACTGATAATGGAGCTGAACTAAGTCTTAACCTGACTAAAAATCGATTAAACCAGACGTTTTTATAAGACTGTTCTCTCTTTAGGAAAACCGTTTGTGCATTTGAACTATCCTTCATTCTTGTACCAGTCTTGTGTTTTGGTATAAATTATTCTTTACTACTGTAATATAATGAGGGAAATAGTGCTGAAGTGGCAGCCAGATCTTTGAATTTCCTGCCTTTTCTGTGACTTTTTTTAAATTAGAACATGAGTGAAAAATTTTATTTTGATGTATTAGGATTTTTAAAGCTCCAAAATTCTTAACGCATTTTCAGGTCTCTCTATGGCTGTTCCTGGAGTCGGTCAGGAATAACTGTCAGCTGATATGATTTGAGCACGGTTTTCTAATTCCATATCTGTAAGGGAGTTTTCAAATTTGATAATAATCTAATGAGATGCATATTGCCAAAATTTCCCCTCCGTGCTATATTTTCCCTTACCTTTGAACATCTCATCTTTTCATTATCATATCTGTGCTTTGTCATTGCCTGCTGATTTTCTTCTGCTTCACACTGAAAGGCACGTTAGCTAGTTGGCATAATCCATGATAGCTTTTATGTGACATTTAGTAACGCCAGATCACCTGATTTCATAAGCTTCCCTTCAGTTTCTAAATACTTAAAATGCTTTGGGGTTATAAATGTCTGAAAAGACCTACCAGAAACAGTCAAATGGTATTTTTCCTCTTTTGGATTCCGGTTGGTCACAATGAGGAGAGCAGCAGCAGTAGTAGTACTGAGGAGCCAGCAGTAGTAGTCTGGTTGTCCATTTTTTCTGCTCATGCAGCAGATGACAACTCTCACAACTTACCTAATGACTAGGATGACCAAAAAGAACATGAGATTATTTTCTGATGATTGTAGTCTCTGCATCTTGTCTCTTGAAGGAACATGGGCTACTGTGTACCCAGAACAAATTTTAAATACCTTAACTAATTAAATATCTTAATTCCTAATATATTGCAAGACTGAGGGAGTTGTGTTGGTCTGGTGAACTCTGTTTATGTGTACACACATACTTTTCTGAAACTGAGTTATAGTCAATATCCCAGGATATCTGAGTCCCAGCTCAAAGTCTCTGAATGGCTCTTAACAGTTTTCATTACTCACGTTTATTATAATGTCCTGCATATACTCCACTGTTTTCTACCTCCATTATTATTTGAGGTCTTCACAGTGCATTTCTATGTCTGCCTACCTCACATACCTTCCAGTAGGCATTTTCATTACACAGAAAACACTGGGTTGTTAGCTGTTCAGTACATAGAATTTGCATACCTTTAAGAGCATTGGTAAAGCAGTGGATGTGGTCTATCTTGACTTCAGTAAAGCATTTGACACCATCTCCAACAGCATCCTTGCATCCAAACTGAGGAAGTGTGGCCTGGACAATAGGGTAGTAAGGTGGATTGTGAACTGGCTGAAGGATA